>JAVSCE010001635.1:0-129913 GCA_032199065.1 Smutsia gigantea
GTTAAGAGAACGTCCGAATGGACCTACCCGTTAGCCGTCCGCTTTCGTCGTCACCGATCGGGCGGCTCTCGAGCTGATAGCCCGATGAATCCTGCGCAGCTGCGGCTACTTTCTCTTCTAGGTAGGCGGGCTACGATCCTCGAGCCCCACGTTGGGCGCCAGTTGTCCTCGCCAGCGAGGGCTTCTTAAGACGTGGGAGATCTCGGGGGAGCCGCGACTACCTATGAAATGGGATGAGACAAAATGACACGGAGAGCCTGCAGTTTTTTGTCAAGCTCTACTTTATTAACAGAAAAGGCAAGGAATATATAGCATTTGAAGGGGCGTGGTAGGGAGTAGCTTTTTCTGGTTGGTTGCCCATTATGATAATGAGGTAGCTTACAAAGTCCAATCACACACCGAGTTGTGCACATGCTCAGTAGTCTTTGACGTAAGCAACGGACCTGGTTGAGGACTTAGCGGGAAGCTGTGGCGGGAAACTGACCAAGAAGAAGTAAACAACAAGATGGAGTCCTTTTGTTCTTATGCTCTAGCAGAGAGGGGGGGAAGAAGCTGTCTGCCATGAGTGGGTGTGGCAGATAGGTAGTTGCTACTGTGAGAAGAGATGAAATCGGACAAAATTAACAGTTTTCCAAACAGGTCATGCCCTGGAAGTTGCAAGCATTCAATAGATCCCAGCATTCCAAAACAATTACAACAGATGGATTCTGCCAGTGGAACTGCTGTCTAGGAGGGGAGAGAGATTCCTGGTGCTTCCTACTCTGCCAAGTTCCCCAAATCTCCTCTGTAAATCTTTTTAAAAGCCTCTTTCCAGTTTTATAACCCAGCAATGTCTTTCTCAAGGACCTGAGAGCCATCTCTTTGAAATGTAATTTTCAAGGGAGATGCACCCCTATCTCCCAGTTGCTTTGGGAAGGGAGGAGCCTCAGTGCAAGTGTAAAACCACCTTCTGTCATGAACATATGAGAAAGTTTACATTTTCTTGGGGTAAATCTAAGTAGCAAACCCGGATGGCTTGTGCTGCTCCTCTCACCCAGCACCTAAAACTCCCCTGCCCTTTGATTCAGCAGAGTCGGGTCGTACTGAGCTCCAGCCTCTGTACTCGAGTCCAACAGCCTGGTGTGTTTCATTTTGTTCCTTGTGTGTTTCATTTCGTCTGCTGAGTTTTTGCTTTTGATACCAGACAATATAAAAAGCCAACACAGACTGGAAAAGAAAGAGCAAAATTTAAATGGTGAAATAAACAGATAAACTGGCCAATAAACGCAATTTCTTAAATGAATCAGTTTTTATCGGGGAATTGTAAATCATAACAATAAAATGTCAACCTTTAACCAATATCTGGCTTAGCAAGGGCAGGAACAGATGGAAATTCTCTATTATTTGTGTGCGTAGATTTTTAGTGTGTATGTGTGTGTTTTAAGGATTGGTGGGTATCCATCAAAATTTTAAATGGACATGCTTTTGCCCCAGGAATATAATTGCTAGTTATTTATCATAAAGAATTTCTTATTAATTAGTCATTAAAAAGAATAATAGAAATCATTTTTGAGAATATTTAATGAAACAGTACTACATTTTAATGATGAAAAGAAAATTAAGTTTCAGAAGGAAAGCCTTTCCTAAATGGAAACATGACTGAATGGAAATGCTGTCCACCAAATGTTAAGGAATGTGTATTTAAGGAATTAACTTTTATTATATTACTTAATACATTTTTTATATTTTCTATAATTTTTCCTGTTAGTTTTCCAATCAAAAATATTAATAGTTAGAATAAAAGTATACAAATTAAAAATTTCTGATAGTATTGACTCATATCCCATATAAATCTTCACTTCAGTACAGACAGTTTACCATTACTCTACAGAAACCTCCCAGAAATGAAGTTCTCAGAGTGATTTAACATTTTCAATGCAGCACTTGGAAAAATAAGACATCCATCCACTTTCTTCACCTCACCTCTTGAAAAAAAGAGAGAGAGGGAGAGATCATGCCCTCAAAGAAACTTTCAACCTCATTCTGATATTGTGATCATTAAGTCTCACCTTTGTTTGCTTTTTCTCTTTTTGAGGGCCTGTTAGCAGGTGGGAAGTTTTCCACCCACAAGTGCAATCTCGAGACTCAGAAATAAGTAGCATCTCTCTAAATATTGCATGTACATTTGATGGAGCCTGGGCATTTGTTTCATCTTTGGCATGTGCGGACTTTCATCTGCTTCATTCTTACGAAGCATAGTGATGACTGCAGCCTGTAAAGCACAAGGCGCACTGTGGACAGCCTGATAAATATTAAATGATGATGGTAATGACAGAGCAGAGCCCTGTCTTTGCAGCTGGATAATTCCTCTGTTACATTGCACACCTCCTCAGACAGCTGTCACATCCTTGCTTTCAGAGGCAGAGATTCCTTGCCAAATTAAAGCTTGAGAAGAGCACATTACGTCTTCATGTCATTGTGGGAGTGGGTGATGTGAATGCCTACAGCCATACACGTCATTCTGAGACACATCTATTTGATAAATACTGTCTGAAGAGCCAATTCACATTGACTACCTGGCTGATTCAATCAGTCCTACAGATATCCGATCCAGAGAGTTTATACCATGCCCAGACTGCTGGCAGTTCCAAGGGGCATAATAGCCCAGCCTGTCTGAGACCTTTATGTACACTTCAGTTGAGTTGTTAATTTAATAATCATGTGTTTTTATGTATATATTTTTAAACACACAATTTAATGAAGGTATTTCTTGAGGGACTGAGTAGACATTATCACCAGTATCAACATCGATTTTTAAGGAATTGATAACATTCAATATTGAGACACAATTTGCTAGGCAATGTCCTAAGTACAAACATGCCTCAAGCTAGTAATTCCACCTCTTATAATCATTTTTAAAGTGGTAATTCTATTCAAATTACACCAAAAGCTACAGATAGGAAAATTCCTATGTCCAGTAATATAGGAATGGTTTAAAACTGCAGAATGGGATATTCTTTAAACATTAAAATTGAATATTATAAAGACTAATAAGCTCAAAATGCTGACTATAAAACAAAAATTAGAAAAACATCTCATAAACTGGTCAGCTGCATAACAACAAAAAACAAAAAACAGTTGAATGAAAAAGAAGACTGAAGAAAAGGCAACAAAAGGTATGTTAAACTGTTAGGATTATGGATGTTTCTTTTTATTTTTTAACATTTCTAAAACTTTGTTATGCTAAATTTATAATCAAAAACATTTAAAAAAGAGATCCACTATCAATCAAATCAGATCAGCTCTTTTGTTGTAAATGGTGGTCATATTAAACTATGATAAGTAAAGTTTAAATTAATCACATACATATGTTTTTTCTTTCTCAAATAGCTAATTAATTCAGCAAAAAAGAACAGTCATGATTTAATCAAAAGATTTTTAAAAACCATACTCTGCTAAATCATTGGCTGGATTCATTTGCATAATGTATTTTCTTCAATTACACATTTCCAACTGTATGCTTACTGAAAGATTCTTTTTTTAAAGGGGGAGAATTTTAGGAATTTTGATTATGATTTATGCAATTTCCGATTTACATAGCTTACCAGTGCTTTACATTTTAATTAACTCACCATCACTAGCACTCTGAAATTGCATTTTAGGGCACTGATTGAAAAATAGTTGTCAATTTCTGTACTTAGTCATGCAGCTATAAATTTCATTGTCTCCTTCATGAAATTAAGAAGTGTCCAATTAAGACAATGATTTTAATCCATGAATTCATGAGGCATTTCCTAAGCTTTCCTTGGTTTCTACAAAATTGCATAATAAAGTAGATTGTGAAGGCAAGCCACATCCTGAAGAAAAATTATTACCAGCTTGTCTTGGGAATGGCAACATTCATTTAGAAAAGGTATAGGAAGTGGGGAGGGCTTGCTGTGAATCCGTAGCAGAGGAGTGCCCAGGTAACAAACAGGGCAGGTGATAGTGGATAGGAAGGGCTTTGTGAGAACAGGGAGCTGTCAAAATTCCATTTCTACAGTGATTTTTTTGAAAAAGTATTTTATTCTATCTTTAAATGCTGACAACTTCTGATGTGAATTCCTCTGTAAAACAACATCTACAGTGAAGCTTTTAAACTAGTGCTTATTTAAATTAAGCACTTAGACTATGTAGGAAGCTATTTTATTATTCAAACTGGAAAAATACTGTTCTTGACTTCCCAAGATTAGGTGAGCTCAGTCTATTTATGTACCCGCATACCTGTCTGTCTAGTTGTGATTCCCCTGTGTGTTCTGCTACCCCATTTAGATATTGAAAATACACATATTCCTTCTTTAAGTCATAAGAGTTTGTGATAGGAATTATTTTCTTTTACCTTTGAGCTAGTAATTTCTTTAAAAGATTCTTTTAAAAAATGCCTACAGTCATTCATTTTCTCAACTGCAAATACCAAAACAAGGATTCAACTTTATTTCAATTCTTTCCCTTCATGATCCTTAGCATAATAAAAAGAGATAGTGCCTTTTAACAATATTTGTGTGGAAAGAAATAATCTTGCTTTGCCATTCTAAGGTTTGACTATTAACATAAATATTGCTATGAAGAAATTAATAGAGGCTAAATGCTTTGTAAACATAGTGGATATGTTAAGAGTAGGCAGTTAGTGAGCAGGAGGGGAGAAGGGGTGGCGGACCACCTAGTCTCCACCCAGTCTTTGCCCAGAGATAGCCCTGTCTCCTTGGACCAATCCCTTGTGCAGTTCAGCACAAATGGAAAAGCAAAAGATATGGGTCACTGGAACTTCCCCAGTTTTGGAGCACAACACCAAAGGAAGACCTTGTCCGCTGACAACCCTGAGGCCATTATGATATCATTGGGCCCCACCGTGGGTTTCTTTTAGCCACTTGTGGGAAAAATGACAAACACAAACTTGTGCAAAGAAGCTAAAGGGGAGGATCCAAGGGGGATCCAAAGGATGGTGTAAGAATGACAAAATGGGAGGGAGGAAACCAAATAAACTCCCATAAAAAGACAGTGTAAAACTGGGCAGGCGGCTTCCCACCCTCCGGGTCATCCTGCTTCTCTGACTTTGGAGGGCACTTTCCTTCTGTTTTGCTACATAAAAAACCCTTTGCAGTTTTAACTATTGGATCTCTAGACTGAATTCTTTCCTTGGAGAAGACAAGAACTGAGGAATTCCACAATCCACTGCCTGATAACAGACAGATTTATAATCCTCTTCAGAGATGATAGTTTATACTACCCCGTCGCTGATACAAAATGTAGTGGTTGAGATGTAGGCAAAGAAGAAATTGAGTTATATCAAGGTGCTGTGTGTCACCCTGCTAGCCAGGGTAGTTAATGTAATTTGTCTGTTACAGTGTTTATGAAACATTCCATCTGGCACAATATGCCTCCAAGACAGAAGGTGTTGGCATATTAAAGATGCAAGCATCTCACATATGACTATTTACCCATTTATTATTTCCACAGAAAGGAAGACAACCTTTAGCAAACAGTAAAGAGATTAGCAAATTCACACATTCAATTCAAATACAAATTTTAAGATGACTACATTCACAGTACATCAAGATATTTTAAGAGGAAATAGGATTTTAAAGACAAATCCAGAGACCTTTTCTCTTTCTTCATGGAAATTGTACCTTTTACCTTGCTTGGCTGGTTTTCATTTTAAGAGAAAGGGATTTTTAAAACAAAAGTTGCAATGTCACAGCAAAATACATTAGCAAAGCAAATTTTCAGACAGCCTGAGAAAGAAAAATACTCCATTACAGATCCAGTTCTCTCATTAAAAACAAATGAATCACTAGATGGCTGTTGATTACATTTCACGGATTTTAACAAATTGCAGTGAATGCTATCTTACTAAGGCTTTCCACTGTCGTTTAACTTGACACAATTTGTTTTTACAGTAAATAACTTCCAGAGTGATAAGATGTAGAACTAAAAGGAGGGAAGGCCATTATTCCACTGAAGGAAACAAGACTTAAATATCATACTGGGAATAATGGACATGTTGACACCAAAAGTACATTCATATTCTCAACCACACTGATTCTGTAATTGTTATTATTTGAGAGGATACCACGTAGGAGATACCTACCCTGGCACCTCACAAATCATCTCAATCTTCAAAACAAATCTTATGAGGATGCTATTATTACCCCATTTTGTCTATGAGGCAATTGAGGTTAAAAGACATTAAGCAATTACTCAAGCTTGGCTTCACCCCGAGGATGTCTGACTCCAGATCCTATGTTCTTTCCATTAAGATTCCCTGAGATGGAATCTTCCAGGAAATAAGAGAGTATTTTGATAACATATGATTAAAAATATTGTAAACCCCATTGTAATGTCAGGGGTCTCCCTGACTGGATGATTCAGTCTTCCTTCCCTGAGCTGGAATTTGAAGAATTCATCAAACAAATCCGTTCCCTGGCCTCTAAACCGCATTCCCACAGAGCAGCGCCTCTCGCCTCTCTCCTTGTCTGAATGCCAATTCCGCCTCTCAGACATCGCATTTCCATGCTTCCTAACACATAAAACAAAACATGTCCTGTGTCGACTTCATTTTCCTCTTTGCAAAATTGTTACTCCTTTTAAACATTTTTTATTGTTGGCAAAACCTCTTCATAACAAACTTGGCGTTCTCTATCCTGTTCAGTTTTCCACGCCTTTTTTACTATCAACTCTTATCATTTCTGACCCAGTACATATCACAGCAAGACAGATCCTTTTTCAAATCTACGCTAAAAAAGAATAAGTTTTCATTTGAAAGACTTGTCTAAATGCCTTCTTTTCCTCACAGGTCTTGCCTTAACATCAATCGCCCTGCTATTTACAACACACAAGATCTCACCCTGTAAGAACAATCATAAAAACATCTTACACAATCAGACCAATACTCCTTATGCACTATTCCCTTAATCTATTTCTCTGAAATAATGGCTTCTCAAATCAAAGGAAAACGCCATGTCACAGCCTTTCAATTTCTTCACAAATTAACAAATTAACCCCATCGCCTGACACTGGCTGCCTTAATATCTCCATGCATGGGTTGTTTGATCTTCTGCAAGATAAACTCTACCTGCCTCTTCTCTTCTTGAACATTTACATTTGGTTATATATACACCCCATGTTTAATAATGTAATATAATATATAATATACATCATTTGTAAGGTAGGTGCTGAAATCCTTATTACTTTCAGCCTCAGTAATAGTATTAGTTAATAATTATTAAATACATGTCATATTGTGTGCTTTATAGACATAATGTCATGAAAATAGCTCTGTGAGGAAGAAATAAAAATGAAAGAACTGAAGGTGTGATTTGTAAATAACTATTAAGGAAGGGAGCAGGTCCCTGATCTGTTGTTGGCTCTATCTTCCATTATTAAAAAATAGGTTCAAGAAAATCTGCCAATAAATTCAAATTCAAATGCAAACTCACCAATCCCTAACAGTCCATAGCCACACTCTTCACTTTTTAAATTTTTTTATTTTGGTATTGTCAATAACTTGAACAACATTATGGTTACTAGACTCCCTATTATCAAGTCCCCCCAGCATACCCCATTACAGTCACTGTCCATCAGCATAGTAAGATGCTATAGAATCATTACTTGTCTTCTCTGTAAATACTGCCTTACCTGTGTATTGTGTGAACTAATCATAATGCCACTTTTCCCCCCTTATCCCTCCCTTCCCACCCATCCTCCCCAGTCCCTTTAGCTTTGGTAACTGTTAGTCCATTCTTGGGTTCTGTGAGTCTGCTGCTGTTTTATTCCTTCACTTTTTTCTTTGTTTTTATGCTCCACACATGAGTGAAATCATTTGATACTTGTCTTTCTCCACCTGGCTTACTTCACTGCGCATAATATCTTCCAGCTCCATCCATGTTGTTGCAAATGGTAGGATTTGTTTTCTTCTTATGGCTGAATAATATTCCATTGTGTATATGTACCACCTCTTCTTTATCCATTCATCTACTGATGGACATTTAGGTTGCTTCCATTTCTTGGCTATTGTAAATAGTGCTACGATAAACATGGCGGTACATATGTCTTTTTAAAACTGCGCTGCTGCATTCTTAGGGTAAATTCCTAGGAATGGGATTCCTGGGTCAAATGGTGTTTCTATTTTGAGTTTTTTGATGAATCTCCATATTGCTTTCCACAATGAGGTTGAACTAATTTACATTCCCATCAGCAGTGAAGAGGGTTCCCCTTTCTCCACATACTCGCCAACATTTGTTGTTGTTTGTCTTTTGGATGTTGGCCATCCTTACTGGTGTGAGGTGATATATCATTGTGGTTTTAATTTGCATTTCTCTAATGGTTAGCAATATGGAGCATCTTTTCATGTGCCTGTTGGCTATTTGAATTTCTTCTTTGGAGAAGTGTCTGCTCAGATCCTCTGCCCATTTTTTAATTGGCTTAATTGCTTTTTCTTTGTTGAGGTGCATGAGCTCTTTATATAATTTGGATGTCAACCCCTTATCGGATATGACATTTATGAATATATTCTCCCATACTGTAGGATGTCTTTTTGTTCTCCTAATGGTGTCCTTTGCTGTACAGAAGCTTTTCAACTTGATAGAGTCCCACTTGTTCATTTTTGCTTTTGTTTCCCTTGCTTGGGGAGATATGTTCATGAAGAAGTTGCTCATGTTTATGTCCAAGAGATATTTGCCTATATTTTTTTCTAAGAGTTTTACTGTTTCATGACTTACATTCAGGTCTTTGATCCATTTTGAGTTTACTTTTGTGTATGGGGTTAGACAGTAATCCAGTTTCATTCTCTTACATGTAACTGTCCAGTTTTGCTAACTCCAGCTGTTGAAGAGGCTGTCATTTTCCCATTGTATATCCATGGCTCCTTTATCATATATTAATTAACCATATATGTTTGGGTATATCTGGGCTCTCTATTCTGTTCCACTGGTCTATGGGTCTGTTCTTGTGACAGTAATAAATTGTATTAATTACTGTGGCTTTCTAGTAAAGCTTGAAGTCAGGGAGCATAATTCCCCGTTTTATTCTTCCTTCTCAGGATAGATTTGGCTATTCAGGGTCTTTTGTGGTTCCATATGATTTTTAGAACTATTTGCTCTAGCTCATTGAAGAATGCTGTAGGTATTTTGATAGGGATTGCATTGAATCTGTAGATTGCTTTAGGCAGGATGGCCATTTTAACAATATTAATTCTTCCTAGCCAAGAGCATGGGATGAATTTCCATTTATTAGTGTCCTCTTTAATTTCTCTTAAGAGTGTCTTGTAGTTCTCAGGGTATAGTATTTCACTTCCTTGGTTAGGTTTATTCCTAGGTATTTTATTCTTTTTGATGCAATTGTGAATGGAATTGTTTTCCTGATTTCTCCTTCTGCTAGTTCACCGTTAGTGTATATGAATACAACAGGTTTCTGCATGTTAATTTTGTATCCCGCAACTTTGCTGAATTCAGATACTAGATCTAGTAGTTTTGGGGTGAATTCTTTAGGGTTTTTTTATGTACAATATCATGTCATCTGCAAACAGGGATAGTTTGACTTCTTCCTTGACAATCTGGAGGCCTTTTATTCCTTTGTGTTGTCTGATTGCTGTGGCTAGGATCTGCTGAACTATGTTAAATAAAAGAGGGAAGAGTGGGCATCATTGTCTTTTTCCCGATCTTAAAGGAAAAGCTTTCAGCTTCTTGCTGTTAGGTATAATGTTGGCTGTGGGTTTGTCATATATGGACTTTATTATGCTGAGGTACTTGCCCTCTATACCGATTTTGATGAGAGTTTTTAGCATGAATGGATGTTGAATTTTTTCGGATGCTTTTCAGCATCTGTGGAGATGATCATGTGGTTTTTGTCATCTTTTGTTGATGTAGTGGATGATGTTGATGGATTTTCAAATGTACCATCCTTGCATCCCTGGGATGAATCCCACTTGATCATGATGGATGATCTATTTGATGTATTTTTAAATTTGGGTTGCTAATATTTTGTTGAGTATTTTTGCATCTATGTTCATCAGGGATATAGTCTGTAATTTTATTTTTTTGTGGTGTCTTTGCCTGGTTTTGGTATTAGAGTGATGTTGGTCTCATAGAATGAGTTTGGGAGTATTTCCTCCACTTCTACTTTTTGGAAAACTTTAAGGAGGATGGGTATTAGGTATTCACTAAGTGTTTGATAAAATTCAGCAGTGAAACCATCTGGGTCAGTAGTTTTGTTCTTGGGTAGTTTTTTGATTACCAATTCAATTTCATTGTTGGTAATTGTCTATTCAGATTTTCTGTTTCTTCCTGGGTCAGCTTCGAAGGTTGTATTTTTCTAGAAAGTTGTCCATTTCTTCTAGGTTATCCACTTTGTTACCATATAATTTTTCATAGCATTCTCTTATAATTCTTTGTATTTCTGTTCATTTATGTGTGTAGACTCTTTTTTTTTCTTGGTAAGTCTGGCTAGGGGTTTATCTATTTTGTTTATTTTCTCGAAGAATCAGCTCCTGCTTTCACTGATTCTTTCTATTGTTTTATTCTTCTCAATTTTATTTATTTATGCTTTCATCATTATTATGTCCCTCCTTCTACTGATTTTGGGGCTCATTTGTTCTTTCTTTTCTGGTTTCATTAATTGTGAGTTTAGACTGTTCATTTGGAATTGTTCTTCTTTCCTGGGGTAGGCCTGTATTGCAATATATTTCCCTCTTAGCCTGGCTTTCCCTGCGTCCCACAGATTTTGCAGTGTTGAATTATTGTTGTCATTTGTCTCCATATATTCCTTGGTCTGTTTTTATTTGGTCATTGATCCGTTGATTATTTAGGAGCATGTTATGAAGCCTCCATGTGTTTGTGGGATTTTTCATTTTCTTTGTGTAATTTATTTCTAGTTTCATACCTTTGAGATCTGAGAAGCTAGTTGGTAGAATTTCAATCTTTTTGAATTTACTGAGGTTCTTTTTGTTGCCTAGTATGTGATCTATTCTGGAAAATGTTCCATGTGCAGTTGAGAAGAATGTGTATCCTGTCACTTTTGAATGGAGTGTTCTGTAGATGTCCATTAGTTCCATCTGTTATAATACGTTGTTCAGTGCTCTGTCTCTTTATTTTCTGTCTGTTGATCTGTCCTTTGGAATGAGTGGTGTGTTGAAGTCTCCTAAAGTGAATGCATTGCCTTCTATTTCCTCTTTAATTTTGTTAGTATTTGTTTCACATATGCAGGTGATCCTGTGTTAGGTGCACAGATATAAGAGTTATATCTTCTTGTTGGGCTGACCCTTTTATCATTATGTAATGTCCTTCTTTGTCTCTTGTGACTTTCTTTGTTTTGAAGTCTATTTTGTCTGATGCAAGTACTGCAACTCCTGCTTTTTTCTATTAGTTGCATGAAGTATCTTTTTCCATCCCATTACTTTTAGTCTTTGTATGTCTTTGGGTTTGAGGTGAGTCTCTTGTAGGTAGGATATAGAAGGGTCTTGGTTTTTTATCCATTCAGTGACTCTGTGTCTTTTGATTGGTGCATTCAGACCATTTACATTTAGGGTGATTATCGATAGGTGTGTACTTATTGCCATTGCAGGCTTTAGATTTGTTGTTACCAAAGGTTCAAGGGTAACTCCCTTACTATCTAACAGTCTAATTTAACTCACTTCGTATGCTATTACAAACTCTACCTAAAGGTTCTTTTTTTTTCCTCCTTTTTCTTCCTCTTCCATTCTTTTTATGTTATGAATCATATTCTGTACTCTTTGTCTATCCTTTGGGTGACATCTATTTAGCCTTAAGAATACTTCCATCTATAGGAGTACCTCCAAAATGCACTGAGGAGGTGCTTTGTGGGAGGTAAATTCTCTCAGCTTTTGCTTATCTGAAAATTGTTTAATCCCGTCTTCAAATTTAAATGGTAACCTTGCCGGGTAGACTATTCTTGGTTCTAGGCCCTTCTGCTTCATTGCATTAAATATATCATGCCACTCCCTTCTGGCCTGTAAGGTTTCTGTTGAGAAGTCTGATGATAGCCTTATGGGTTTTCCTTTGTATGTGATCTTTTTTCTCTCTCTTGCTGCTTTTAACAGTCTGTCTTTATCCTTGATCTTTGCCACTTTAATTATTATATATCTTGTTGTTGTCTTCCTTGGGCCTCTTGTGTTGGGAGATCTGTGCACCTCCATGGCTTGAGAGACTATCTCATTCCCCAGACTGGGGACGTTTTCAGCAATTACCGCCTCAGTGACATTTTCTATCCCTTTTTCTCTCTTCTTCTTCTTCTGGTACCCCTATAATGTGAATACTGTTCTTTTTGGGTTGGTCACACAGTTCTCTCAATATTCTTTCATTCTTAGAGACCCTTTTTCCTCTCTGTGCCTCAGCTTCTTTGTATTCCTCGTCTCTAATTTCTATTCCATTTACCATCTTTTCTACTACATCTAATCTGCTTTAAAACCTGTCCCTTGTATGTTTCATTTCAGATATGGAATTTCTCTATGATTTAATCCCCAACTTAAATTCGTTCCTGAGTTCTTGAATATTTTTTTGTACCTCCATAAGCATGTTTATAATTTTAATTTTGAACTCTCTTTCAGGGACTCTCTTTCAGGGAGATTGGTGAGTTCAGTTTCATTTGGCCCTTTTTCTGGGGTTTGTGAGATTTTGTTCTGAACAATGTTTTTTGACATTTCATATTTCTGTGTGGTGCCCATTAGTGTGCAGAAACTCCTGTCTCTGGAGCTGCTCAGCCCCTAGTGTGAGGTTGGGGTCATAGGGGAGCGGAGCTGGTGCCTGAGGGAGGAAAGATCTGTTTCCTGATTCCCATCTGTGGTGCTGGTCTCCAGTGTCAGAGCCAGTGGGCCAAGCACACACATGTAAGCCTGTGTGCTTTGCGTCTCTAGCTGTTGTAGGCGCGGCCTCCCTCTGGCTGGCCTGATGTCAGCAAAGTTTGCGAACTGGTGCCGGCAGGCTAGGAGGAAGGTGCAGCAGGTTGCGTGTCACAGTTGGAGGCCTCAGAGCTGAGTTCCCAACCATCTCGGCAGAGCATGCCCACACCACCTTGTTCAGCTCACCCTTCTCCCATGCAGTAAGTTTCATGCAAACCCTACCCCTTTAGCAGCCCTCTTGCTGCTAGGAAGCCTCTCTGACCGCCCGCCCCTCCTTTGACACAGAGCGGCCAGCTGTGTATCTCCCCTCCACAAATGGCCAGAATGTCAGCCTCCCAAGCACTCCACTCTTCCCAGCTCTCCAAGGTCCAGAGCACCACACAATATAGCTTCCACTCACAAAGTAGATCTCCAGGGCTAGGTGCTCAGCAGTCACAAGCTTCTACCCACTCCCCGCTCTGTTTCTCTTCCTCCTGCTGGTGACCTGGGGTGGGGGAAGGGCCTCTGGGTTAAAGCTTTCCTACGTTACCCTGTTTCTTTTTTTTTTATTAAGGTATTATTGATATACACTCTCGTAAAGGTTTCACATGAAAAAACAATGTGGTTTCTACATTTACCCATATTATCAAGTCCCCACTCACACCCCAGTTCAGTCCTAGTGATTTCCCACACCATGTGTACTAAACATAATACCCCACAATCCCCTTCTCCCTCCCTCCACACCTACCCTCCCACACCCCTCCCCTTTGGTAACCACTAGTTCCTTCTTGGAGTCTCTGAGTCTGCTATTTTGTTCCTTCAGTTTTGCTGCGTTATACTCCACAAATGAGGGAAATCATTTGGCACTTGTCTTTCTCCGCCTGGCTTATTTCACTGAGCATAATATCCTCCAGCTCCATCCATGTTATTGCAAATGGCAGGATTTGTTTCCTTCTTATGGCTGAATAAGTATTCCATTGTGTATATGTACCACCTCTTCTTTATCCATTCATCTACTGATGGACACTTAGGTTGCTTCCATATCTTGGCTATTGTAAAAAGTGCTGCAATAAACATAGGGGTGCATACATCTTTTTGAATCTGAGAAGTCGTATTCTTTGGGTAAATTCCAAGGAGTGGGATTCCGGGTCAAATTGTATTTGTATTTTTAGTTTTTTGAGGAACCTCCATATTGCTTTCCACAATGGTTGACCTAGCTTACATTCCCACCAGCAGTGTAGGAGGGTTCCACTTTCTCCGCATCCTCGCCAGCATTTGTTGTTCTTAGTTTTTTGGATGGTGGCCCTCCTTACTGGTGTGAGGTGATATCTCATTGTGGTTTTTATTTGCATTTCCCCAATGATTAGTGATGTGGAGCATCTTTTCATGTGTCTGTTGGCCATTTGAATTTCTTCTTTGGAGAACTGTCTCTTCATATCCTCTGCCCATTTTTTAATCGCATTACCCTGTTTCTTGAGGTCTGCTTTCTTCATGAGGTCTGTATGCAGTCTGGTGTAGCCTTCTTTCTTTTTGCTGTTTTAGGGTTAGTTGCATTAATTAACTATATTTTTGTACTATTTGTGGTTTTGGGAGGAGTTTTCCATGTCACCTCTCACACCACCATCTTGAATCACACTCTTCATTTTTTGAGATAAAATTTACATGTAGTGAAATGTACAAATTTTAAGTGAATTTTAGAAGTGTATAGACTCAGTTAACTACCACTCTGTTCAAGATATAAAACACTTCTGTCACCCCAGACACTTCCCCCTGTTCTTTCTATCAACATTAAGTGATCAGTGTTATAATTTATAATAACCATAGATCAGTTTTACCTTTTCTTGGAATTGGTATAGATTGAATCATACAACGTGCACTGTTTTATATCTGGCTTCTTTCTCTTCACAGAATGCTTTGGTGATTCCTCTGTTTTACACATATCATTTGCTCATTATTTTTGTTACTGAGGGTTGTGTGAATATACCACAAATTCTTTATTTAGTCATCTGTTGATAAATATTTGGGTTGTTTCCAGTTATTGTCCATTATTCAAAAATTTTTGTGGATGTAAATTTTCTCCATTGAATTGTTAAAAATGACCTGGAAAAGTTACTTTCACTCTTTTACTTTCTTCCCACCAGGAATACATATTTAATTTCTCCATATTGTTATCCTCTTTTGCTAGATTGAAATTATGATGATGAGAAGGATTGTATTCTATTGTTTTCCTCTGCTTTCCTGCACATAACATGCAAGATCTCAATCAGTATTAGCTGAATTAATCTTTTTCAAATTACTGTTTTAAAGAACTTCTCCAAGGATGCTGTTTGGATACACAAAACTAACATCTTATCACTCATGAACATACTTCTGCATTCTGTCCTTTTTGTGACTTTTGCTTGAGGATCTTTGGATTTGTGTGTTTATTCTGGCCTCTTAGATATCCTCGTTTATATTTCCTTGTGACATTCCACAGGGCCCTTCATGTGGTCATTGCCCCCAAAATACCTCCCAAGAGGTAATGCACACACACACACACACATACACACACATGCACACGCACACACACACACCACAAACTCCAGGGTGAAGGCTGGCCCAACTGTTCATTCACACTTATCTATGGAATTATTTCCTTGACAGAAGAGATAAAGTATAAAGGATCAGGGAACAGTTCAGGAGGTCTGCACTTAACACTCAGCAAAGACAAGATAAATCAGAAGACACTGTCTTCCTATTGTTCAATTGGTCATTGTGAAATTCTAAATTCTGTTCATGGCCCAATTCCTTCTTTTCTTCATTGCCCTCTTGTCTTATTTATGACATGATCCCTGTCACTGTATGTGACATGTGGTATTGGTTTCTCATAAATTTTAAAATTAATGGTCCTTGTACCATGCTCGGACTGCACATGCATTATCTTTAGAATGTGAAATATTTTAAATAACAGTAATTTTTTAAATGTCTTAGTTTTGTAAATTTTACACAAAAATATAGTTTATCTTAAATCTTATTTTCAGTGTCTAGTAATATTTAAAAACATTCAGATGCACAGATCTTCAGTGACAAAATTATTCAACTTTTTAACTCATCATTTCCTATACAATAATACAATTCATTCAATCCATCTCAAATATTTATTCACTGCTTACCATCTGAAAAATATTGTGTGAGATAATAGAAATACAGCATAAAAAAGCAAACACCTACCCTTCTGGTGGTTATATCCTAAGAAGGTACAGTTGTTAATTTAAGTGTTCCATTCCTTCTGATATTTTTAATCACTGCAATAAGGAAGAAAGAGAATAATGAAGTCATGTAACAGTCACCTAGTCTTGTTTTGGGTTAAGATTGCAAGAGAAATCAAGGAAGCCCTTTGAAGTAATGTTCAACTGAACTCCAAGAATCACACTAAAGAAGACTATATGCAAAGGTCCTGATGTAGGAAAAAACAACTTCCAGTCAAGGAATGAGAGGCCAGGTTGGCTGGAAGAAAGAAAGGCTGTAGGAATCATGATCAGAAGATCCAGGGACTGGGGCAGATTATGTGAAAGCAGTGGAGCATGAAAAACAAAAGCCGCTCAGGGGGTTTTTACCATGGGACCCACATAGTCAATCAGGGTTTCAACTTCACAGGCTTATTCTAGTTGCTTTGAGTGTGGGAATTTCATGTCTAGTTATACGACAAACCAGTTATCTATACCAAGTCTCTCCTGGTTGGGGGTTACAAATTGCTTGACAGCTTATTCAAGTTTTTAAAAGTATGTCTGAGCTTATGAGAAAGAAAGGAACTCTCCCCAATGCTGGAGACAATAAATACAAAATATACAAAAAAAATTAAACCAAGAGTTCCATTTGGCCTTAAAGACCTAGGCCAGTCCTTAGGGTTCCTAAAGTTGAGTTTTAGAGGTCCATTCACAGGTCTGTTTATCCAAGCAGGTTAGGAAGTCACTGGAACCCCCTATATAAAACCAGATCCCTGGAGGGTGAGCTAGAAAAATAAAGTTACTACCCAGGGCTAAGTCACATCTCTCTTGGTTTTAGATCTGGGGGTGTAGAAAGAAAAGAAAATTCTCCTCTGAGAATCCCTAAAATGACCCAGGTGTGTAAGCTGAAATTCATACTACCTAAAAGAACTCAAGTTGACATTTGAGTTGCAATTCTTCCCTACCCTACCAGAAACATATATACCTCCTTCCTGGGCAATCACACTTCAATTCAGGCTAAAAACGTACTTCAGGCAACATCCATGGAACTTGAATGCACAGTGAAAAATATCACTAAACATATGGGGAAATTAGCTACCTGAGGGAATGTCAGCAAAAGGAATAAACTGAAGAATCAGGAAAATAAGTACTACAGGTTTTGAAATTATCATAGGCAGAATATAAAATATCTCAGTTTCAGATGTTAAAAAATTGAAACACAGAGCTAAAAGTAATGAAGAAACAAGGACTCCTATGTGACAAATAAATAGAAAGAAAAGTACTTGATCTTCTAAAGTATCTACAAAAATGAGCAGTAAAACTAATACATGCAATGTTGAAAATTAAAATATTTCTCTAAAAAAGACAAAGATGCCCATGTCCACTGTAACTCTATTTATTTAATATTTTACTGGAGATATTACTGTATACAAAAAGAAAAGAAAAAGGCATAAAAAACTATAATGCTTGGAAAGGAGGAAGCAAAGCTGTCATTAATTGCAAATAATGGTGCTTATCAATATGGAAAACCCAAATGAATCTACAGATAAAATACTGGAATTAATACAAGAGTTTAACAGGCTTGCTCAATACAAAATCAGTATAAATATCAATTGCCTATCTACATTACCAAAACCCAGGAAATGAAACTCAAAAATGCCATTCATAATAGTGTAACAAAAATCAAAGATTTGTAGGAATGAACATAACAGAACAGATGAAACATGTAAAATTTATGTAACTTTACTGAGACATTTTAAAAATATTCTTTTTGTGGTAGGTAAATCCAATACAGTAAAATTATGAATTGTTCTCAAGTATCTATGGATTCGATAAATTTGCAAAGGAAACTTTCAGTGGTATGTATATCTCAAAGAACTTGACAAGCTGATTGTTGAAGATTTATAGAATTGCAAAAGAAGCAATTGCAAGGTAAGATTTATGGAATTGCAAACGAAGCAAATTGCAAGGGAAGCCAAGACACTGGTGAAGAATGACCAAGAAAGATTTTAATACTAATTAAAATAGTGTGTTGTTGGCACAGAATAGATCAAAGGGACAGAAAACCCAGAAACAAACTCAAGTTTGAAACCTACGTTATGATACGGCTGGTAATGCAAATCAGTGGGAAAATGTTATATCCAAAAATTCGTGTCAGAACAATTATTATTTTTATTGAAATGGAGTTGACATACAATATGATATTAGTTGCAGGTGTACAGCATAGTGATTCAACATTTATATACATTACTAGTGATCATCAGAATAAATCTAACCACCGTCTGTCACCATACAAAGTTGTCACCATATTATTAACTGTATTCCCTATGGGGTACATTGCATCCCTGTGTCCCATTTATTTTACAGCAGGAAACATGTACCTCTTTATCCCCTTCCTTATTTTGCTTATTCCCCCAACCCCTTTTCCTCTGGTAACTACCAAATTGTTCTCTGTATCTATGAGTCTATTTTTACTTTGTTTTGTATTTTAGATTCTACATATAAACAAAATGATACAATATTTATTAACAATAAATTTGTAGTAAAATTGTTATAAATTAATAATTTGTTATTTTATGGAAGAAAAAATTTAAATCTATTCTTATTATATGCAAAAATATCTCAGATTAAAGGCAAATTTTAAAAGATAATTTTAACTTTAGAAGAAAATATAGAATAATTTTTAACTCTGAATATTATAGGATTTACAAAAATGCACAAAAGGGTATAAAGAATACAAAGGGAAAAATTGAGAAAATTGATTACAATGAAATTGTGAATGTCCACTCATTAAAGTGAGGTACTTAAGGAATATTAGTGGGAGAAAAGCTATTAGTGGGAGAAAAGCTATTAGTGGGAGAAGAACTTTGCAACACATATAACGGACAAGATTTGTTTCCAGAATTTAGAAATGATTACTCAGTAAGAAGATGTAGAAATTCAGTGTTTTAAATGGGCATAGGACTTTAACAAGCTCTTCATAAAAGAAGAAATATAACCTACCATTAAATATATGTAAAGGTGTACAACCTCATTAGTAATCAGAACAATACAGAAAAACCCACAACAAATTACTATGTCACAGACACAAGATTAGAAAAAACTGAAAATCCTGAAATATTTAATGTCGGCAAGCATATAACACCAGGAAGTCCTATACACTAGTGATTGAAAATGTGCCCAATCTCTACTCCAGCATTTCTCAAATAGAAACTATTCCACACAGGCAGCAGGATATAAATATTTGTAAACATTGCTATTTTTAACAGGAGAATGAAAAAACTAATAACCTAAAGATCCTTCAACAGGAAAATGGATATATATAAATCATAGTCATAAATGAGAATACCATAGGACAATGAAAATCAGAGCTATTTCGACAGATAAGGATTAGAGATGGAGGCGTGAGAGGTGAGACAAAGGCTTCTTCCTAAAACTGCATATAATACAAAAATATAATTAATACAACTAATCCTGAAAGAGCAACAGGAAAGAGGACTGCGCCAGACTGCATACACCTGGAGAAAATGAGCAGACCTCCCAGAACAGGGTAACGTACCAAGGCTGTAACCCGGCAGGACTCAAGCCCTTTCCCCACCCCAGCTCACCAGCAGGAGGAAGAGAAACTGAGCAGGGAGGGAGTGCAGGCCTGGGACTGCTGAATACCTAACTCTGGAGATCTGCTCTAGGAGCACAAACATGCATTTCATGGTGCTTGCATGATACTCTTGTGATTACAGGCTTGGAAAGCTAAGACAGGCAGAATTCTTGGAGAGACTGAGAATCCAACCACTTGTGGAAAGCAGGGATCCATATCTGGCTGCCTTGGGACAAAAGAAAGGTGGGCAGTCTGAGAGACTTCCTAACAAGAAAGCCCTTAGCAAGAGGGCTGCTAAGGGGGCAAGGATTGCACAGAGCTTCCTGATCAGGAGAGAGGATAGGTAGACAAAATTGTCCAGGTGCACTCTGCCCAGCAGTTTGGGAGCTTTGCCATATAGACTCTCATATTTAAGGAAGAAAAAGAAATCCTCCTTAGACGATTTTCAGGTGCTCCAGTTCCCTGGCTGCCTACACAGCTCAAAGAACCTCCTCCGGGATATGAAGCCTTTCTCCAGCCAGCCCCACATGGGTCGCAAACTGGCAAACCCTACCCTGCTGTTAGGCCAGCCAGAGGGAAGACCTGTCTACAGCAACTACAAACGAAAAGCATAGAGGCTTATACCTATGTGCTCAGCCCACAGATTCAGGCAGTGGAGACAGGAATAGCAGTTGGGTAACAGAAAACAGCTCTTTCCTCCCGCCAGCCACCAATGTGACTCCCAACATTGTTTCAGAGGCTGAGCAGCTCCAGGGAGTAGAGTTTCTGGACAGTACAGGGCGCCATATACAAATATGAAATGCCAAAGGAATCTGGTTCAGAGTAAAATTATTAATACCACTCCTGAGAAAGATTTAAATGATATCAACCTCATGACTCTTCTTGAAAGGGAGTTTAAAATAAAAATCATAAACATGCTCATGGAGGTATAGAAAGATATTCAAGAACTCAGGAATGAATTCCAGTTGGAGATCCAATCGTTGAAGAGCACAATGGACGGTATTAAAAGCAGATTGGATACGGTGGAGGGACGATAAATGAAATAGAAACTAGAGAAGAGGAATAAAAAGAAGCTGAGTCACAGAGAGAAAAAAAGTATCTCTAAGAATGAAATAATATTGAGAGAACTGTGTGACCAATCCAAACGGAACAATATTAGCATTATAGGGGTACCAGAAGAAGAAGAGAGAGAAAAAGGAATAGAAAGTGTCTTTGATGAGGTATTTGATGAAAATTTTCCCAATCTGGGGAAGGAGATAGTCTCTCAGGCCATGGAGATGCACAGATCTCTCAACACAAGGGACCCAAGGAAGACAACGTCAAGACATATAGTAATTAAAATGGCAAAGATCAAGGATAAGGACAGACAATTAAAAGCAGCCTCATACAATGGAAAGCCCATCAGGCTACGATAAGACATCTCAACAGATTCTTAGAGGCCAGAAGGGAGTGGCATGATGTATTTAATGCCATGAAGCAGAAGGGCCTTGAACCAAGAATACTTTATCCAGCAAGATTACCACTTAAATTTGAAGGAGGGAATAAACAATTTCAGATAAGCAAAAGCTGAAAGAATTTACCTCCCACAAACCATCTCGACAGTGTATTTCGAAGGGACTGCTATAGATGGAAGTGTTCCTACAGTTTAATAGCTGTCACCAGAGGTAATAAAACCACAGTAAAGAAAGTAGAACAGCTAATTACTAAGCAAATGCAAAAAATAAAATGTCTCCAAATTCAATCAAGGGATAGACAAAGAGTACAGAATATGATACCTAACATATAAAGAATGGAGGAGGAAGAAAAAAAATAGAACCTTTAGGTTGTGTTTGTAATAGCATATTAAGTGAGTTAAGTTGGACTCTTAGATAGTAAGGAAGTTAACCTTGAACCTTTGGTAACCACCAATCTAAAGCCTGCAATGGCAATAAGTACATACCTATCAATAATCACCCTAAATGTAAATGAAATGAATGCATCAATCAAAAGACATATAGTCACTGAATGGATAAAGAAACAAGACTCATCCATATGCTGCCTACGAGAGACTCACTTTAAACCCAAAGACATACATAGACTAAAAGTGAAGGGATGGAAAAAGATATTTCATGCAATTGAAAGGGAGAAAAAAGCAGGAGTTGCAGTACTTGTATCAGACAAAATAGACTTCAAAACAAAGACAGTCACAAGAGACAAACAAGGACATTACATAATGATAAAAGGGTCAATCCAACAAGAAGATATAACCATTATAAATATCTATGCGCCCAACACAGGAGCACCTATATATATGAAAAAAATACTAACAGAATTAAAAGGGTAAATAGACTGCAATGTATTCATTCTAGGAGACTTCAACACTCCACTCACTCTGAAGGACACATCAACCAGTCTGAAAATAGTAAGGAGACAGAGGCACTGAACAACACATTAGAACAGATGGACCTAACAGACATCTACAGAACTCTACACCCAAAAGCAGCAGAATACACCTTCTTCTCAAGTGCACATGGAACACTTTCAAGAATAGATCATATACTAGGCCAGAAAAAGAGCCTCGGTAAATTTAAAAAGATTAAAATTGTACCAACCAGCTTCTCAGACCACAAAGGTATGAAACTAGAAATAAATTACACAAAGAAAATGAAAAATCCCACAAACACATGGAGGCTTCACAACATGCTCCTAAATAACCAATGGATCAATGACCAAATAAAAACAGAGATCAAGCAATATATGGAGACAAATGACAACATAATTCAACACAGCAAAATCTGTGGGATGCAGTGAAGGCCGTGTTAAGAGGAAGGTATATTGCACTAGAGGCCTACCTCAGGAAAGAAGAACAATCCCATATGAGCAGTCTAAACTCACAATTAACGAAACTAGAAAAAGAAGAATAAATGAGGCCCAAAGTCAGTAGAAGGAGGGACATAATAAAGATTAGAGCAGGAATGAATAGAATCGAAAAGGATAAAACAATAGAAAGAATGAATGAAAGCAGGAGCTGGTTCTTCGAGAAAATAAACAAAATAGATAAACACCTAGCCAGACTTATCAATAAAAAAAGACAGTCTACTCACATAAACAGAATCAGAAATGAGAAAGGAAAATCATTATGGATACCACAGAAATAGAAAGAAATATTAGAGAATACTATGAAAAATTATATGGTAAGAATGTTGGGGAGGCACGGCGAGGGCAGTACAACTCAGAGAAGACAAGTAGTGATTCTATAGCATCTCACTACGCTGATGGAAAGTGACTGTAATGGGGTTGGTGGGGGGGACCTGATGAAGGGGTAGTTTAATAATCGTAATATTGCACATGTAATTGTAAATTAATGACAATAAAATAAATTATATTAACAAAAAGGGACAGGAAAAAAAAAGAAACTGGATAACCTAGAAGAAATGGACAACTTTCTAGAAAAATACAACCTTCCAAGGCTGACCCAGAAAGAAAGAGAAAATATGAACAGACCAATTACCAGCAACGAAATTGAACTGATAATCAAATACCTACATAAAAACAAAACGTCTGGACCAGATAGCTTCAATGCTGAATTTTATCAAACATTTAGTGGAGACCTAATGCCCATCCTCCTTAAAGTTTTCCAAAGAGTAATAGAAGAGGGAATACTTCCAAACTCATTCTATGAGGCCAGCATCACTCTAATACCAAAACCAGGCAAAGACACCACTCAAAAAGAAAATTACAGACCAATATCCCTGATGAACATAGATGCAAAAATATTCAACAAAATATTAGCAAACCAAATTCAAAAATTCATCAAAAAGATCATCCATCATGATCAAGTAGGAGTTATTCCAGGGATGCAAAGATGGTACAACATTCGAAAATCCATCAACATCATCCACCACATCAACAAAAAGAAGGACAAAAACCACATGATCATCTCCATAGATGCTGAAAAAGCATTTGACAAAATTCAACATCCACTCATAATAAAAACTCTCAACAAAATGGGTATAGAGGGCAAGTACCTCAACATAATAAAGGCCATATATGACAAGCCCACAGCCAACATTATGCTTAACAGCGAGAAGCTGAAAGTTTTCCTTTAAGTTCGGGAACAAGACAAGGATGCCCACTCTCCCCACTTCAATTCAACATAGTACTGGAGGTCCTAGCCACAGCAATCAGACAACACAAAAATAAAAGACATCCAGACTGGCAAGGAAGAAGTTAAACTGTCCCTGTTTGCAGATGACATGCTACTGTACATAAAAAACCCTAAAGACTCCACTCCAAGAATACTAGATCTACTATCCAAATTCATCAAAGTGGCAGGATACAAAATTAATATGGAGAAATCTGTGGCATTTCTATACAGTAACAATGATCCAGCAGAGAGAGAAATCAGAATACAATTCCATTCACAGTTGCATCAGTAAGAATAAAATACCTAGGAATAAACCTAACCAAGGAAGTAAATGACTTATACTCTGAAAACTACAAGACACTCATGAGGGAAATTAAAGAAGATACCAATAAATGGAAACACATCCCATGCTCATGGATATGAAGAATTAATATTGTCAAAATGGCCACTCGGCCTAAAGCAATCTACAGGTTCAATGAAATTCCTATCAAAATACCAACAGCATTTTTCAACGAACTAGAGAAAATCATCCTAAAATTCATATGAAACTACAAAAGACCCCGAATAGCCAAAGCAGTCCTGAGAAGGAAGAATAAAGCTGTGGGGATTATGCTCCCCAACTTCAAGCTGTACTGCAAAGCCACAGTATTCAAGACAATTTGGTACTGGCACAAGAACAGACCCATAGACCAATGGAACAGGCTAGAGAGCCCAGATATAAGCCCAAGCATACATGGTCAGTTAATATATGATAAAAGATCCATGGACATAGAATGGGGAAATGACAGCCTCTTCAAAGCTGGTGTTGGCAAACCTGGACAGCTACATGCAAGAGAATGAAACTGGATTATTGTTTAACGTCATACACAAAAGTAAACTCAAAATGGATCAGGGACTTGAATGTAAGTCATGAAACCATGAAACTCCTAGAAGACAACATAGGCAAAAAATCTCCTGAATATAAGCATGAGCAACTTCTTCCTGAACACATCTTCTCGAGCAAGGGAAAGAAAAGCAAAAATGAACTCATGGGACTACATGAAAGTAAAAAGTTTCTGTACAGCAAAGGATACCATCAACAGAACAAAAAGGCATCCTACAGAATGGGAGAATATATTCGTAAATGACATATCTAACAAGGGGTTAACATCCAAAATATATAAAGAACTTACATGCCTCAACACCCAAAAAGCAAATAACCCAGTTAAAAAATGGGCAGAGGATATGAAGAGACAATTCTCTAAAGAAGAAATTCAGATGGCCAACAGACACATGAAAAGATGCTCCACATCACTAATCATTAGGGAAATGCAAATTAAAACCACAATGAGATATCACCTCACACTAGAAGGATGGCCAGCATCGAAAAGACTAAGAACAACAAATTGCTGGTGAGGATGCGGAGAAAGTGGAACCCTCCTACACTGCTGGTGGGAATGTAAGCTAGTTTAACCATTATGGAAAGCAATATGGTAGTTCCTCAAAAAACTAAAAATAGAAATACCATTTGACCCAGGAATCCCACTCCTTGAAATTTATCCAAAGAATACAACTTCTCAGATTCAAAAAGACATATGCACCCCTGTGTTTATTGCAGCACTTTTTACAATAGCCAAGATATGGAAACAACCTAGGGAGCTGGAGGATATTATGCTCAGTCAAATAAGCCAGGTGGAGAAAGAGAAGTGCCACATGATTTCCCTCATTTGTGGAGAATAACAACGAAGCAAACTGAAGGAACAAAATAGCAGCAGACTCAGGGACTCCAGGAAGGAACCAGTGGTTACCAAAGGGGTGTGTGTGTGGGGGGGGGAGGGTGGGAGAAAGGGATGAGAGGTATTTTGTTTAGTACACATGGTGTAGGGGATCACGGGGAAAACAGTGTAGCACAGAGAATGCAAATAGTGCATCTGTGGCATCTTACTCCCCCCAAGGAAAGTCACTGCATTGGGGTATGGGTGGGGACTTGATTATATGGGTAAATGTAGTAACCACATTGTTTTTTTCATGTGAAACCTTTACAAGAGTGTATATCAATAATACCTTAATAAAAAAAACAAAGAAAAAAAGAAAATCAGAGCTATTTCATCAACAAAAGTTTAAGTAAATAAAGCAATTGTTACAGAGCATGATACCATGATTCTATTTACATAAAGTTTTAAAATGTAACTAAGCAATTTATTTATTGTTCAAATATACATATATGTAGAAAACCATTAAAACAGTGAATTATTAACACAACATTCAGAAAAATGGTCATTTCTGGCAGGAGTGGTGGGAGTGGAAGCAGAAAAGGTTGGTTACTTGGAGATTTTCAGTGGTGTTGGTAATGATCTAATGCAGGGAGGATATACTGGTGTTTTTTTCATTTTTTATTATATATAATAAATATAAAATAATAGAAATAATATGTATGTTATAGATAACATATACATATATGTACAAATTATATACATTCTTTTATAAGACATATTTCACAATTTTAAAATTCCTTTTTAAGAAATGCTTAGAAATAGGGCAATATTTGGATTTTAAAAAATCACCTGGGAAGCTACTGGAATTTTCTAGGAAAGAGGTAGTGGTCTTTTCCTAGTGAAGACAGAAAGGAATAAATGGCTAGAGAAATGTGCAGTGTTATTTTTTATTTGACAGTATTTTCTGTACAATTTAATATTGTGTTCAATGAAACTGGTTTTCAGGAATGATGCCCAGTTTATTACCTTGTCCAACTTGGTGGATCTTGGAGCCATTTATAGGAAAAGGAATACCGCAGTTTGTTTAAGAAACTAAAAAATTTTTTTACTCATATAGCTCAGATAACTTGGACTGAATGTATGTTTAGTTCAGTGAGTACTTGTTGAAGAAATGAGATTATAGTTTGGGGGCAGATATGATCTTACTCATCTGTGTTGGAATTGCCAATCCTAATAATATTAATAGCTTTTGTATGCAGTTCATATGGTATATTTGTTTGCATGCGTCTTCAAACAACAATGCGCAAAGTTTGTGCCAGTTATCTGTATATTTCCTCTTAACTCCAAATCTACCCTGTTTTGGCTCTGCTTTGGGATGCTGAAGGTAGGCCCTAGAAACATGTCTTCTCTGCAGCTGGAACGATACTAAGCTTTGTTAGTAGATGACACTACAAGAGGAAGTGATTTCTTTTCCTCGTTCCTGTGTGCTTCTCTCCTGCTTCTGCAGCATGCGGCTGTTCAGGGTGCTCTCTGGCACTCACCTGCAGAAAAATTTCAGAGGTTCCCCAAATTTTAGTGTTGCCCTGAAAGCAGCTTTTCAGTGTCTCTTACCAGCACCATACCTGGCAATTTGTTGCATTCTAGCCCATCCTGCCGCATCTTAGCAAATATCTCTGCCAGACAGAGCACTAAAACTACTATTTTTCCAACGAAGTCTGAATCTCAGCCTTGGACTGTGATCTCCACATTGTAAATATGTTCTGTCTCATCCCCAGAGGCAGGGGCTGCGTCCTAAGTCCACTGTTCTCAAATTCATTCAGGTTCTTTTCTTTCCCTAGTAGTTAATCTGTTGTTAATTAATATTTCTTTGTATTAAACCTTTCCCTTCAGTTGACTGGTTTCTATCTCTTGATTGATAAAAAGGTCAAATCCCTTCTTGTGATGAATGCCCTATAACTTTTCAAGAACTATCTGACCTATTGCCACATCTGTACTCATTTGTATTCTAATCCCATCTAATCAAAGCCTAACCTAGAATTTTGTTTGAGTAGTATTTGTTTTCCTTTACCTGTAAGTGATCAGGTTTTGTACCTTGACACAGCTAGTATGATGATTTTCTCTGACCTTTGATGACAGGCAAATTACCTCTAAAGGGTTCTTTAGAGAGGCAGAATAACCACAACTTCCACTGAATATGCTTGTGGATCAGGAAGTTTCATGTTCTCTTTGAATAGTGAAAATAAATAGTAAAAGATAAATTTTTAAAAGCCAATATACTTCAACAAATGATATATTCATGTGCCACAGAGAATAAATGACTTCAATAATCATAAATGATTGTGACTAGAATCACAATATTTTTTTCCAAATCAGACTTTATTCTAAGAGATAAGTAAACTACTCATCATCCACTGACTTGCCTTCATTTGCCACTGTATTTCTGCTCCCTGAAATGAAATGCCCTCTTTCTTTTACCTAAATGATTAATGGTACATGCTAATCAAGTCTCTCTTTCTAAATAGTTCATTACAAGTGTGAGAGATATTGTCAAAAAGTAAATGAACCTTTTAGAGTTGACTGATTCCTCCCAATTTTTGTGATTTTATCCAGCTTCTAAATGACAATATTTTTAAAAAATAATAGAAGAAAATGTACATTGAGGTTCTGATTTCTGACGCACATTCCTGAGGCAGGAAAAACAGAACCTAAACAAATTTGTTTCCAGAATTTCCGTGTAAAATCTCTTGCCTTTATAAAGGCCTTATCAAAATACATTTAAAAAACAAATTTCAAATTTTCTTTTATTATCATTGTTCCACCTTCTTATGGAAACAGATGTGAATAACCTATGTTTTATCCAACCAACTCCTCTTCTAAACTTATTGTACTGTTCAAACAACAGAAGACATTTGCTGAGAAATATAAAGAATTAAATCTAATGCATTTTATTTGTAAACAGAGAATGAGATGTTGAGAGTATTATTCAATTTTGTGAGTATGTCTAATTTGGAAGGTTAAACATAGCTTTAAAAATTAATAAAACATACGCTTGACTGATAATTATGAATATTTCATTTATATCTTGTACCTATGTGCATATATATACATATATATGTATATATATTATTCATGTTTATAGAAACAGGGGCACACACAAAGTTGTGCATGTTTTTATTAGAGATTATTAAAATGTAAATTAAAAAGGCAAATCCATGAAATTCACACGTCAAACATTGGTATTGAAAATAAATTGACATCTTGGGACCTTAGCGTTTCTGGAGTACAGTTGGTGATAAACTGAATTTTGTTTGGTTGGGTTTGCTTTTGAGCCAAGACAGGCCTCTCACTAGATGAGAACTGATTCCGTGATAGCACAATATTTAGAAAAGTCTGGGTCTTTAAGACTAGAGAGTCTAAGCTCAGATCTTGTACTTGCCCTGAGTCTGAACCAGTTAGTTTCGCCCTTTGAGCATCAGTATCTCCATCTATAAAACAGAGGTAATGATGTACAGCTCAAAACCGTCAGACGGACTAAATTAGGGGATGCCAGTAAATAACGAGTTCAATTGTAATCACACAATCATACAATCTTCTTTCTCTATCATGGCCCTGGCATTCAGGAACCACAATTTGAAAACGTCTCTCAAGCAGGATGGAAAGGCCCAGGCCTGGGCATGCTCCATCTAGGGAAGGTCCCCCAAAGTGAGATTTCAGCTATGGCCTGCTATCAAGAGTTTGGGGTGAATGCTTGATCCCCATGTATCCATGAGCCCTGACATGTTCCGAAAGTATTCATGAAATGATCACTTTTAAATCTCATTATGTCCCTGCATATTACTGAGGTGCCACGAACTATGGGGAAAGGTGCCAGCTGATGAACTGCCACATGCTGAGCCCTCACGGAACCAGCACGGAGACCAGGGAAACCCACTGAGAACCCGAGGGGCTCTGTTTGCTCCCTTCCAGTTTCTATCACTTCTCCTCACCTCAGAACAACCACCATCCTAGATTTTAATGTCAGAGGTTAATTCTGAGAATGGGTTCACTTTTTAAGTCACCTTTGGTTGTTTAATCACTCATGATCTTTATTTAACAAGTAGTCAGTAGCCCTTAATGGCCAAAGAGTTACAGTGCCTGTATGGCAGTGAATGAAACAAAACTTAGTCCCTGCCCTCATGGAGCTTATGATCTAGTAAGAGTTAGAAAATGATGAAATAAAAAAATGAATTCTAATTTAATAATGTGCACTTGGTGAGCCAAAATCCAAATTTATTTCTTAGAAGAAGGGTATTAGGATACTAGTAATTTGCAATTTTCCAGACCAGCAGTTGATGATTTTTTCCACAAAAGATTTTAAGGAATCATCTCAAACTTCTCCACAAGGTTCTATACTGAACTTGAAAGGGTTCATGAACAAACAAGAAGGGATTTAACAAAATCACAAACATGTGAAGAGAAGGGAGGGAGATGTAGGGCGAGGTCAGTTTTTTCTAGCTTGTGATACCCAGTTTTGGTGTACACAGTAGTAGCACTATTGAAACTGATAACGTTCTTCAATAAATATTTCAGGGTCATATAAGTTTTAAAAAATGGTTGTACGAAGGTGTTTTATTTTTAATAAATATGAGATTTTTTAACATTAACATGTTAATGTTATTTCTGATATATCCAAGGACATAAGATTTTTATATAATTTTCCAAACATACTAGATCACAGAAAAACTTTTCTTCATAAACCATCTTACTAAATAAGTTGCTAGGAGGAAGATAATGTAGCATAATGGTTTTGCATTCCAATATCTCACATGGGCAAGGAACTTGACATCTCTGAGCTATAATGATCTCATCTGTAAAATGAAATTAATTATATATACCTCATAGAATGGTTATCAGGTCAAATGAGATGCCATATATGTCATGTTTATATATTCCTCATTGCAGAGGAAACATTTGTGTGCATGTGTAAACACAGACAGCAGATAGCTGTGACGGTAGGATCTCCATTATGTGCAAAGAAACCTGGTTTAATGCAGAAATCAACAAATCTGCTTGCATTGAATAATCTGAGAAGCTCAGGACCAATCTTCAGGTTCCCTGCCTCTAGTTTATTTCATCTTCTTTCAAACATCTCCACTCCCTCGGTGCTGTTATCTCCAACCTAAGATGTGTCTTCTGTGACCCTGCTTCTCCCACCAGTTACCAAATATGCCCTCATCTTCCATTCTTAACTGGAAATTAAGGTGCTCACTATCAATAAAATACTTACGCATGCTTTCTTAAAGAACGTAAGGATATGTTTAACTTAAAGGAAGAACATGAAGATACAAAGAATCTTAAAGATCCAATGTCAACATGCTCTAATGAGGAAATGATTGTACAGTCATTTTGGGGACTGAGAGGTTTTAACTTCCCTAAAGATCTACTGGTTAGGATTATAAACACAGGTTTCTGCATATATGTGATTCCTGTATATTCTTTTAAACTAATCCTTGGCACAGTCCAAGGATGCAAGTCAAAGCAAAATCGTACTTTGTCCCCAACACCTACTTTTTACTATTAGACAAATTTGTTTACTTCTATCTTCTGTGCCCTTACCTCTCACCCACCATATGAATCCCAGAGTTCTTCATATTTTGAGTATATCCAGTTTCAGCATGGCATCTCTAACAGGTGGGTACCACCTAATCTAAACATTAACTTGCTTTTCTCTTTTAAAGAGGGTATTTTCTTAAAGTGACACACCCTCATAAAATATCTAATTTTCAGGAAAAACACTGTTTACTCCAAAGTGACAGAGTATCCTTAAGTAGGTTCAAATTATACCAGTCTTGCCGACTTTATGAAATTTAAATTATATGATATGATAGAATACAAAGTATAGACATTTTCATGTCTTTGGTCTTTTTCTCGTTTAATATTGGTCTATTATGATTGCATGATAACATGAAATGTTAAAATGTTATTTATTGGAAATGGTAGATAATCACAAAGAAAGCTGTGGTAGTTGAAAAAATTCCTGAATATGAATAATTATATATATACATATGTATATGTATGTAGTATAGGCACATTTCAGAGATATTGTGGGTTCAGTTCCAGATTACCAGCTCAACAAAGTGAATATCACAACAAAGTGAATCAAATGAATTTGTTTCCCAAAAAGTTGTTTACACTAAAATGTAGACTGTTACATGTGCAATGGCATTATGTCTAAAAAAGAATGTGCATACCTTAATTAAACAAGATTTGATTGCTAAAAATTCTAACCATCATCTCAACTTTGAACAAGTTGAGATGTTTTTGCTGGTGGAGTTCTTGCCTCAGTGTTGATGGCTGCCAGCTATTCAGGGTGGTGGGTGCTGAAGATTGGGGTGCCTGTGGGGATTCCTTAAAAAATGACAACTATAAAGCTTGCCTCATCAATTCACAAATGATGTCTGTTGTACGTGATGCTGTTTGATAGCATTTTACCCACCGTAGATCCTCTTTCAGAATTGGACTTAATCCTCCCAAGCCCTGCAGCTGCTTTATCAGTGAAATTTATGTAATAATCTAAACCCTTTGTCAACTTTTCAACAATTTCCACAGCATCTTCACCAGGAACAGATTCCATCTCCAGAAGCCACTTTCTTTGCTTAGCCATAAAAAACAAATCCTCATCCATTCAAGTTCTTTCATGAGATGGCAGCAATTCAGTCACATCGTCAGGTTCCATTCCTAATTCTATTTTTCTTGTTATTTCTATTACACCTGCAGTTACTTCCTCCTTGGCTACATAATGGATTTTGCATTAGCAGATATGAAAACAACATTCATCTAGTTGTCCATCTGCATCAAAACTCTGACCAGGTGCTTTGTCAATGAGACATTGTCAATCAGAAAAAAAAAAATCTTTTTTTTCTGAGAAGTCTCAACAGAGGGTTTCAAATTTTCAATAAACCCTATTGTGTTTAAACAGATGTGCTGTCATCCAGGCTTTGTTGTTCCACTTACAGAGCATAGGCAGAGTAGATTTAGCAGGATTCTTAAGGGCCCTAGGATTTTTGGAAATGGTCAGTGAACACTGTTTTCATTTTATAGTCACCTGTTGCATTAGCCCCTGACAAGAGAGTCAGCCTGTCTTTGGAAGCTTTGAAGCCAGGCACTGACTTCTCCTCTCTAGCTGTGAAAGTCCTGGATGGCTGTTTCACCTACAGTGAGAATCTTTCATTATGATCTCAGCTGGATCTTCTGAATAACTTGCTGCAGCTCCTACATCAGCACCTGCTGCTTCACCTGCACTTGTCTATTACAGAGATGTTTTCTCTTCATGAAACAGCCTCTGCTGGCTTCAAACTCTTCTGTGGCTTCCACACCTCACTCAGCCTTCACAGAATCAAAGAGAGTTAGCTCCTTGCTCTGGACTAGGCCTTGGCTTAAGAGAGTGTTTCGATCTTCTGTGCAGACACTATATCTTTGTCCATTTCAACAATAAGGCCATTTCATTTCTAACCATTCATGAGCTCACTGGAGTAACACTTTTAATTTCCTTCAAGAACTTCTTCACTTCCCAGCTCGGCCAGCTCTTTGGCACAGAGGGCCTGCTTTTCGCTTATCTTGGCTTTCGGTATTACTTCCTTACTAAGGCTAGTTGTTTCTAGTTTTTTATTTAAAGTGAGAGAAATGTGACTCTTCCTTTCACTTGGACACTTAAAAGCAATTGTAGAGTTATAAATTGGCCGAATTTCAGTACTCTTGTGTCTCAGGGAACAGGGAGACCTGAGGAGAAGGAGAGAGATGGGGGAATGGATGGCTGGTCAGTGGGGTGGTCTGGACACACACAACATTTATCCATTAAGTTTGTCTTTCATATGTGGGCATGGTTCATAGATCCCCAAACAAATATGAGTAGCATCCAAGATCACTGATTACAGATCGCCATAACAAAAGTAATAATGATTAAAATGTTTGAAATGTGAGAATTACCAAAATGTGACACAGACACAAAGTGAGCAGATGCTGTTGGAAAAATGGTGCCAATAGACTTGCTTGATGTAGGGTTGCCAGAAACCTTCAATTTGTAAAAAACGTAATATCTGTGAAGTGCAATAAAGTGAAATATAATAAAATAAGGTAGGCCAGTCATAGGGGGAAATCCTACCTACTCATTTGTTGAATTAGACTATGCACAGGACCGTTTCAGGGACCTGAAATTCACGAGTGAATAACACACATGATATTAGAATACACTGACCCTCACTCTTTTGCTAGGTTGAGTGGGCCTTATTTGATCCATTGTCAGTTAAACTTTAACTCTATTACTGCTTCTGGAAATAACATGTTAACTCAGTGGGTGTTATTATTTTAATGCCATACACAACATCATAATAGCAGAACACAATTTTTCTTTACCCTGTAATTGTTTCTCTTGAGCCTTCTGACTAAAGAGACAATAAAACACTGCTATAAAAATAACATGTGTTTCTTTTTTGAAAAATGAATATGAAAAACAAAGGAAGGGAGCCTCTTTTGATGGTAAAAATAAATGAATGACTTTCACAGTTTCAGAGGAACCAGTATGGAATTATTCTGATGAAGTGAAATCTCAGTAAGGTTGAAAATGGAAGGCTCTTCAGAGGTTTTTTTTCCACTACATTGTGACATATTTAGCATAGAAATTATTAGTGGGATGCTGGTACACTTAACAGCCTCTTGAGGGGGTAAAAAACATCATGCTCTGTCGCGTTTTTCAATCTGTTCTGTGAGTATTCCCATAGTGGACTATTCCATGTTACCAAGGAGTCACTGGACAAGAAGTTGGAAAGAGATACATAAGCAAGCACGAACCCACACACAACCGGATGCTATATTCCATGCCATTTTTCTATTCCTACTTGTGGTGGACACCAGAATTCACTTTAAAGACATTCAGCTACAAAGACAGCAAGGACAAGCAGCTCTCAGATCATCACATTGTGCAGAGGATAGACCTTCTAGGATGGGGCCAAGCCCAACGCAGGATGGCTGGGATACTGAGGCAGGCCTACTCCTGGAGGACTGGGAACTCCTCTGACATCCTGCTTTGGCTCAAGGACTTCCCAATGGCTTTGCCAAAATTTTCTTAGACTCCTTGGCAGTCTGGGACACTCCTACCCCTCCCCTGTGTCCTTTTCCCCTCATTTAGGGTCAAACCTGCATTGAAGTCATATGGCTCTCCTAGGCTATCCCATTGTTTCTCATAGGTATTTCTCCTGGCATCCTTAATTTCTTCTTATTATCTGCCTCTTAATGGACCTGGACTAACATTCCATTTAAGGAGTATCATTATGTAGCAGAAATTACTGTTACCTCATCCATATCACTTGGGCCAATTAGGGGCTCCTGAAGTCCCAATGGAAACTTCTCACAAGCACCTACAACTTCCTAACACAGGCACCCCTTACCTCATGATCAAGCAACCCAGGAGAAGGCTGCACATGGAGAAAAGTTTATGGCAACCAGGAATGACTCTTAACCAATGGAGGAAGAAAAAGGTGGATAAACATTCTGGTTTCCTTGCTTCTCCATGAGACCATGCTAAATTATGTTTTACAAGACCATGCAGAAGATTCCCAATAGCTCCATGCAGTAAGTTGCCAATTAACCCACCTTTTTTTTTTTGGCAATTTTCCCTTCCTTGTCCCCACTCCAACATGATGGCTTCCTGGGATCACCTCCCAAATGAACTACTTGTTGCCAAATCCATGTCTTTGGTTTTGCCTTTTGGAAAACTGAGCACAGGCACATTATCAAAATCAAGTAGGATATATTTTAAGTTGATTTATATACATAAGGATTCATAAATTCTAAGTCTTTTGAGGTCAGGGAAGTACAGCAAAATGAGGGAATCTAGCCAGGTTTAAGGAGCAGAGAGGGTGGAGACATGGTAAACCACAAAGCACAGGCTCTGTCGAAGGGGGATGGTAGCTTCTCGCTCTCTTTCCATTTGTCATGCAGAAATGTGGACCTGGAAAGACAGCTCTTCTACTTTTTACAGAGAAAAAATTAACTCAGATAATATATATGAGTAACATTTCAAGATTTTTAAAAAGCTCTATGAACAAAACAAATACATTGATCCCTGCATATAGAACTGGACCTCGAGTTAGTGATTAGTGATTAGAGATTCTGGACAAGGATGCTAGTGAATTTAAACATGTACAAATGCAAGAATAAATGCCACTCCTTTGATGCCACCCACTTTTAACAATAACTATTTGATCTTCTCCTGTTCTGCTTATTTTCTCTCTTGAGAGAATTCCAGGGCTTGTGGCCCATCAAATCCAATAAGAAAATAGGTGAGTCAAGATGGAATCAAGTGCCTTGCAAGGTCTATTTATGTGAAGGAATCAAGAGACAGAAAGGGCTTCATTCTCCTCTCTCAGGCATGAAGCTTCTGATGTTTTAAGAACAGAGGCAAGTTGAGAGAATTCTTGTTCTTAAATAAAATGTTGCAAACTTACAAAAGAAATCCTTGAAGACTAAATTTCCTTATGACAACCTAAAATGCTCAAACTTTACCTTGCTTTCAAATCGTATTTGGTGTAGCTGCTCTCCCCTTTTGAATGGTTTCTTTACTATCGGTAAATTATTAACCTTCCTATTGTCACTTCAAATCTTCGATGCTACAAAATTTCCTCCTCACCTTTAGGCATCCAGTATTTCTTCATCCCTCCTTTCTTAATTCCTGCTTATCCTTGATAAGATTTGGCTTGAATATGACCAGCTCTGTGAAATTTTCCTTCCCATACATCTAGGCAGAGTTAGGCATGCTAGGTATTTAAAGGCATTTGACATAAATCTCTTTGATAATATTTACATTGTATAATTATTATTGATTTCATTGTCTATCCTTCTACATAGGAACGCTGTTGTGACTGGGTCACATAAACTTTTTTATTCTAATGTCTAGCATAGAGCCTGGCATATAGTAAGGGCTTAATACATATTTCATGAGTAGATGAAATTTCCTGTCTTAGCCTCCATTCCACCTCCTATTTGCATCTTCTCCATCCTCTTCTGCTCTCATGCCATCAGGGTGTATGCTGAAAACATAAAACTGGCATCAACAAGGCCTAGTCCATTATACCCAAGTATCCTAGGATTTCTGTCTTCACTTTCTTCTTAATGTCCCTAATAGAAGTATAAGGGGGAGGAAAGTGGGAAAAGGACATGGAGGAGGCACAGACTATGGCAAATCTGACTAATCTGGGGGTGTGTCCTCACTCATTATTAGGAGTAGAGACTGTATGTCATTCAGCCTCACAAAGACCCTTAGAGGTAAGGAGGGTAAACATTATGATCCTAATTTAGAGGTTGCTGAAAAGTGAGGGTACTGAGGTGAGCAGTGAGGGTGTTATCTGTGCTCTGTTCACACCTTCCCCATTCTTATAGCCCTACTGGCAATTCCTTCCATTTTAAGGTCCAGGGGACTATTTTTTTTCCTCTAGCTCCCCCTGAATGACAGACTCTGTGCCACCTCCTTGTTTCCTTATCTCTCTGCTATTGTTTCAATCAGCCAGCTTCACTAAAAATCAAATCCAGTGACAACTCCACAAGAATAAATGAGTAGCCTGCTAAGTAATGTTACACAGCTTCTTTTGAAAAGAAATTTGAGACTGCCTTGCCATCCATCTATCAAATATGGTTAGTGCTAATACAATCAGACCTCCCACAGGATGGGTGCATGGGCTGGCTGACCCTGTATCTCAAATGATTCATGGTGATTTGTGGTTCCTTGTGATAATTAGACATCCTGCAGGAGGGAAAAGCTAAATAACTCCCCCCAAGTGATAGATGCTGTCAGGAAGCAGGCCTTATACACCTGTATTTCTCTGTGCCCCTCTAATCAAGTATCTGGAGAAGCTCATTTTGGAAGGTGATGTGTGGTTTCAAAATGGCAAACATAAGAAGACTCTGAGAGGCAGAGAGAAGAAGGCAGATTGGGTAGAGGGCTTGAGACACAAAGAATGATAAGGTGTGGCATTCTCTGGGTTTTCTTTTTGCTTGTTATATTTAAGAGTCAGAATTAAAGCAGCCAACAACCTAGAAATGCCAGTGGACAAAAATAGTCCTAATAAAATTGGCACTCATTATCCAAAGGACCAGAAAAAGGGAAACCTGAGAGGCAGGAAACTTTAGACAATACCTCTCTACTTAAGCCAAACACCACACAGAAAAACATTCTGACTCGCCCCCACCCACTCCAGCAAAAAGCCAGGGCATTCATTACCACCCAGGGATAACCAGGTCCACCTCCCATCATTTCAGTAGAGGCTCTGTAGGGAAGAGGTATAAGGCATTCCTACCCTTCCAACCTGGAAGTATTAGTGGAGACTTAACGAGGGAAAAAGAACACCCACTCAGTAATGAGTAAACCCCTCACCTGTTTGAGATTCAATAGAGGCCAAATAAGGAACTTGAACTTCAACTCCCACCTGTCAGTGACAAGGTGGCACACTCCCTCTCCACCCTCCCATGTAGTATCAGAGGAAATAGGCTAAAATAGAAGCTTGACATCCAAACTGTCCAGATTTTAATTTAAAAAATCACTCAGCCTACCAAGAACTAGGAGGTTCTCAAACTGATTGAAAAAAAAGACAATAGATGCCAACCCCGAATGACTGAAATATTACAATAAACCAACAAAAATTTTGATATAGTCATCAAAAAAATGCTTCAGTAGACAATTTCAAACAGTAGCAACAAATAAATAGGATGTTTCAGCAAAGATATAAAAAGTTTCACAAAGAAATAGAAGATATATAAAGAACCAAATGAAAATGTTAAAGCTGAAAAATATAATAACTAAAATAAAAATATGAATGGATGGCCTCCATACCAGAATGTAGGGACAGAGAGAAGAATTAGAATAGTGGAAGTTACCTAGTCTGAACAACAGAAAGAAAAAAGGCTGAAAAAAAAAGAGCAATCAGGGAACTATGGGACTAGTAATAAAAGTCTGACATTCATGTCAGGGGAGTCTTGCAAGAAGAGAAAGAAGGTGGGTCTGAAAAAAGTACTTGAAAAAATAATGACCTTGCAAGTTTCACAAATGATATGAATCTACAGATTAAAAAATCATAGTGAACTCCAAACAGGATTAACCCAAAGAAACTAAGCAAAGACACATAGTCAAACTTCTCAAGACTGAAAACAAAGAAAACCTTGAAAGCAGCAAGAAAAAAAAAATTCCTACATGAGAAAAACAATTAGAATGAAGGCAGGTTTTAATCAGAATCCATGAAAGCCAGAAGGAAACAACACATTTTTCAAGTGCTAGAAGGAATAAACTATCAACCCAGAATCCCATACCCAGAGAAACTATCCTTCAGGGATGAAGGGTAAATCAAGACATTTCAGAGGAAGGAAGATGAAGAGAATAAGTTGTCAGCAGGTCTGCCTTCAAAGAATGGCTGAGGAATTTCTCTTAGAGAGGAAAAATAAAAGAAGGAAGCTTGGAACCTTGTAAAAAAGAAATTATACACTTAGCAAAAATACTGGTAAATACAATAGGCTTGTTTTCCTCTTTTGTTTTCTAATCATGTTTGCCTTTGAATAAAATGATATCATTATTATTTGTGACTCTAAATATACGTAAAGGAAATAATTTTTTAAGATATAACCAGTGTGTTTAAAAAAACCTAAAGGGAGATAAGATTTTTACACTTCATGTGAACTGGTAAAATGACAATACTCACACATTGTAATGTTAGACAATACTCACACAGAGTGACATCTAGACCAATCATTAAACAACTTTATAAAGATATACCCTCAAAAAAAACTATAAGTCAATAAAAATGGTACTCTAAAAAGTGTCCAAATAATCTATGGAAAAGCAAGTAAAAGAAAATATAAAAACAAAATATATTGCAGACTGAAGACCTAATATGTAAACAATTACATTAAATATAAGAGATCTAAATACAAATTAAAAGACAGAGAGTTGCAGAGTAGGTTATAACAAAGTACAAGAAATACGTCACATATGATGTAAGCAGGTTAAAAGTAAAAGGATAGAAAAATATATATAATATGAATATTAATAAAAAGAAAACAGGAGTACCTGTGTTAATATCAGATAGCTCTCAGAGCAAAAAACATTACCAAAGACAACGGTTGAATATATATAATGACAAAAGAGTTAATCTACCAAGAAGGTGTAGCAATCCTAAATGTATACATGCAAGATAGCTACAAAGTACGTGAAGCAACAACTGATAGAATTGAAAAGAGAAGTGGCAAATCCACAATTATAGTTAAGAGATGTCAAGGCCTTATATAAACAATTAGAATAGAGAAAAAATCAGAAAGTATTAAAGATATATATTATTAAAGATTTATATATATTAAAAGAATTATACACCATGACCAAGTAGGGCTTATTCCAGTGATACAAGATTGGTTCAGTATTCAAAAGTCAAATTATCTAATTCTCCATATTAACGGACTAAAGGAAAATGACATGATCATATCAATCTATGCAGTAAAGAATTTGACAAAATGAAACAGTCATGATAAAACCTCCCAGAAACACGGGAATTGAGAGGAGTGTCTTCAACTTGACAATGAGCATCTACAAAAAACCTACAGCTAATACTATTTTTAATGGTTAAAGACTGAATGCTCTCTCCCTAAAGTCAGGGGCAAGGCAAGTGTATCTATGTCAACACTCTTAGTGCTAGAATTTCTAGCCAATGCATTAAGGTTAAAAAAAAAAAAGGAAGAAAGGGAGAGTGGAAAGGGGGGAAGGAGGAAGGAAGGAAGGAAGGAAGGAAGGAAGGAAGGGAGGGAGGGAGGAAATACACCTTAGGCATATAAAACTATTTATACGAGGTTCTGTGTACAACATACATAAGAGTCAAAAATATCCCCCAGAACTACATGAATTCAGCAAGTTTACAGGATACAAGATAAGCTACCAAATTTTGAGGTATGAACATGTGGATGCCAATTTTTTTTTGAAATACCACTTACAATCATTTGAAACAAATGAAAAAGGAGTAAGTCTAACAAAACACATGCTGAAAATACACATATCTGATGAAACAAATTAAAGGAAACCTCAATAAATGGAGAAGCATATTGAATTCACAGATTGAAAACTCTACCTAATAAAGATGTAAATTCCTGTAAAACAATACACAAGTTTACAATTCCTATCAAAATCTCAGCAAGAATTTTGTAGATATAGGTAAACTTATTCTCAAATTTGTATGGCAAGGCAAAGGAACCAGAATGGCTAAAATCATTTTGAAAAAAATAATAAAATTGGAGGAATCTATTTTCCTGATTTCAAGGTTTATTATATGCCTATGGTAACCAAGACTGTGTGGAACAGAAAAGGGAACAGAATATGCCCAAAGTTGCAAAGCAGGTGCAAAGCAGAGCAATGAAGGGATGAAACCCTTGTGAAAAAATGAACACGTATACGCCAAACAAACTAAGAATGAAGCTGGAATAAAGGCTCATACCATCTACGAAAAATTAATCAAAATGAATCTTGTAACATTAAATATAAAACAGAAAACCTCCTATAGAATACTGGAGGGTATATTAAAAAAAATTTTTATGGTTTTATTGATATACAGTCTTATGAAGGTTTCACTTAAGAAAACAATGTGGTTACTATATTTACCCATATTATCAAGTCTTCACCCATACCCCATTGCAGTCACTGTCCATCAGTGTAGTAAGATGCCACAGATTCACTATGTGCCTTCTCTGTGCTACACTGTTTTCCCCATGACCCCTCACACCATGTGTACTAGATGTAATACACCTCAATCCCCATCTCTCTCCCTGCCGACCACCCTCCCACACTCTTCCCTTTGGTAACTGATAGTCGCTTCTTGGAGTCTGTGAGTCTGCTGCTGTTTTGTTCCTTCAGTTTTGATTCATTGTTATACACCACAAATGAGGGAAATCACTTGGGACTTGTCTTTCTCTGCCTGGCTTATTTCATTGAGCATAATATCCTCCAGCTCCATCCATGTTGTTGGAAATGGTAGGATTTGTTTCTTATGGCTGCATAGTATTCCATTCTGTATATGTACCACTTCTTCTTTATCCATTCATCTACTGATAGACACTTAGGTTACTTCCATATCTTGGCTATTGTAAATAGTGATGCGATAAACATAGGGGTGCATATGCCTTTTTGAATCTGAGAAGTTGTATTCTTTGGGTAAATTCCAAGGAGTGGGATTCCCGGGTCAAATGGTATTTCTACTTTTAGTTTTTTGAGGAAACTCCATATTGCTTTCCACAATGGTTGAACTAGCTTACATTCCCACCAGCAGTATAGGAGGGTTCTCCTTTCTCCACATCCTCACCAGCATTTGTTGTTCTTAGTCTTTTCGATGCTGGCCATCCTTACTGGTGTGAGGTGATATTTCATAGTGGTTTTAATTTGAATTTCCCTGATGATTAGTGATGTATCTTCTCATGTGTCTGTTGGACATCTGAATTTCTTCTTTGGAGAATTGTCTCTTCATATCCTCTGCCCATTTTTTAATCGACTTATTTGCTTTTTGGATGTTAAGTCATGTGAGTTCTTTATATATTTTGGATATTAACCCTAGTTGGATATGTCATTTACAAATATATTCTCCCATACTGTAGGATGCCTTTTTGTTCTGTTGATGGTGTCCTTTGCCATACAGAAGCTTTTTAGTTTGGTGTAGTCGCATGTGTTCACTTTTGCTTCTGTTTCCCTTGCTTAAGGAGATGCGTTCAGAAGAAGTTGCTCATGTTTATATTCAGGAGATTTTTGCCTATGTTGTCTTCTATGAGTTTTATGGTTTCATGACTTACATTCAGGTCTTTGATCCATTTCGAATTTCTTTTGTACATGGAGTTAAACAATAATCCAGTTTCATTCTCTTGCATGTAGCTGTTAGGTTTGCCAACACCAGTTGAAGAGGCTGTCATTTCCCCATTGAATGTCCATGGCTCCTTTATCATAAAATAATTGACCATATATGCTTGGGTTTATGTCTGGGCTCTCTGGTTTGTTCCATTGGTCTATGGGTCTGCTCTTGTGCAGTACCAAATTGTCTTGATTACTGTGCCATTGTAGTAGACTTGAAGTTGGGGAGCATAATACCCCCAGCTTTATTCTTCCTTCTCAGGATTGCTTTGGTTATTTGGGGTCCTTTGTGGTTCCATATGAATTTTAGAATGATTTTGTCTTACTCGTTGAAGAATGCTGTTGGTATTTTGACAGGAATTGCATTGAATCTGTAGATTGCTTTAGGCAGGATGGCCATTTTAACAATATTAATTCTTCCTATCCATGAGCATGGGATGTGTTTCCATTTATTGGTATCTTCTTTAACTTCTCTCATGAGTGTCTTGTAGTTTTCAGAGTATAGGTCTTTCACTTCCTTGGTTAGGTTTATTCCTAGGTATTTTATTCTTTTTCATTTGATTGTGAATGGAATTGTTTTCTTGATTTTTCTTTCTGCTCATTCATCGCTAGCATATGCGATTGCAAGAGATTTCTTTGTATTAATTTTGTAACCTGCAACTTTGCTGAATTCAGATATTAGACCTAGTAGTTTTGAGTGGTTTCTTTATGTTTCTTTAAGTACAATATTTTGTCATCTGTAAACAGGGACAGTTTAACTTCTTCCTTACCTATCTGGATTCCTTTTATTTCTTTGTGTTGTCTGATTGACATGGCTAGGATCTCCTGATCTATGCTGAATAAAAGTGGAGAGAGTGGGCATTCTTGTGTTCCCAATCGTAAAGAAAAAGCTTTCTGCTTCTTGCTGTTAAGTATAATGTTGTCTGTGGGCTTGTCATATATGGCCTTTATGATGTTGCGGTACTTGCCCTCTATACCCATTTTGTTGAGAGTTTTTTCATGAATGGATGTTGAATTTTGTCAAATGCTTGTTCAGCATCTATGGAGATGATAATTTAGTTTTTGTCCTTTTTGTTGATGTGGTTGATGGTGTTCATGGATTTTTCAATGGTGTACCATTCTTGCATCCCTGGAATAAATCCTATTTAATTATGATGATTGATATTTTTGATGTATTTGTGAATTTGGTTTGCTAATATTTTGTTGAGTATTTTTGCATCTATGTTCTTCAAGCATATTGGTGTGTAATTTTCTTTTTATGTGGTTTCTTTGCCTGGTTTTGGTATAGAGTGATGCTGGCCTTATAGAAGAGTTTGGGAGTATTCCCTCTTTTATCTTTTGAAAAACTTTAAGGAGAATGAGTATCAGGTCTTCACTAAATGTTTGATAAAATTCAGCAGTGAAACGATCTGGGTCAGGAGTTTTGTTCTTAGGTAGTTTTTTGATTACCAATTCAATTTCATTGCTGGTAATTGGTCGGTTCAGATTTTCTGTTTCTCTCTGGGTCAGCCTTGGAAGGTTGTATTTTTCTGGGAAGTTGTCCATTTCTTTGAGGTTATCCTGTTTCTTAGCATATAACTTTTCATAGTATTCTCTAATAATTCTTTCTATTTCTGTGGTATTCATAGTGATTTTTCCTTTCTCATTTCTGATTCTGTTTATGTGAGTAGACTCTTTTTTTCTTGATAAGTCTGGCTATGGGTTTATCTATTTTATTTATATTCTCAAAGAAGCAGCTCTTGCTTTCATTGATTCTTTCTATTATTTTATTCTTCTCAATTTTATTTATTTCTGCTCTAATCTTTATTATGTCCCTCTTTGTACTGACTTTGGGCCTCATTTATTCTTCTTTTTCTAGTTTTGTTGTTAGTTTAGATTGTTAATATGGGATTGTTCTTCTTTCCTGAGGTAGGCCTTTATTGCAATATACTTTCCTCTTAGCACAGCCTTCGCTGCATCCCACTAATTTTATGGTGTTGAATTGTTACTGTGATTTGTCTCCATGTATTGCTTGATATCTATTTTTACTTGGTCATTGATCCATTGGTTGTTTAGGAGCATGTTGTGAAGCCTCCATGTTTTTGTGGGATTTTTCGTTTCCTTTGTTTAATTTATTTCTAGTTTTTTAACTTTGTGGTCTGAGAAACTGGTTGGTTTCAATCTTTTTGAATTTCTGGAGGCTCTTTTTGTGGCCTAATATTCTATTCTTGAAAATGTTCCATGTGCACTTGAGAAGAATGTGTATTCTGCTGCTTTTTGGTGTAGAGTTCTGTAGATGTCTGTTAGGTCCATCTGTTCTAAAGTGTTGTTCAGTGCCTCTGTCTCCTTATGTATATTCTCTCTGGTTGATCTGTTGTATGGAGTGAGTGGAGTGTTGAAGTCTCCTAGAATGAATGCATTGCATTCTATTTCTCCTTTTATTTCTGTTAGTATTTGTTTCACATACGTAGGTACTCCTATGTTGGGAGCATAGATATTTATAATGGTTATATCTTCTTGTTGGATTGAGCCCTTTATCTTTATGTAATGTCCTTTTTTGCCTCTTGTTACTTTCTTTGTTTTGAAGTCTATTTTGTCTGATACAAGTACTGCAACTCCTGATTTTTTCTCCTTATTAGTTGCATGTAATATCTTTATCCATCTCTTCACTTTTAGTCTGTGTATGTCTTTGGCTTTAAAGTGAGTCTCTTGTAGGCAGCATATAGATGGATCTTGTTGTTTTATCCATTCAGTGACTCTGTGTCTTTTGATTGGTGCATTCAGACCATTTACATTTAGGTTGATTATCAATAGGTATGTACTTATTGCCATTGCAGGATTTTGATTTGTGGTTACCAAAGGTTCAAGGTTCACTTCCTTACTATCTAAGAGTCTACCTTAACTCACTGTGCTATTACAAACACAATCTAAAGGTTCTTTTTTTTCCTGTTTTACTTCCTCCTCCATTCTTTATATATTAGATATCATATTCAGTACTCTTTGTCTAACCCTAGATTGACTTTGGTGATTGTTGATTTAATTTTGCATTTGATTCATAATTAACTGTTCTACTTTCTTTACAGTGGTTTTATTCCCTCTGGTGGCAGATATTAAACCTTAGGCACACTTCCATCTATAGCACTCCCTCCGAAATACTCTGTAGAAGTGGTCTGTGGGACGTAAATTCTCTCAGCTTTTGCTTATCTGGAAATTCTTTAGTCCCTCCTTCAAATTTAAGTGGTAATCTTGCTGGATATAGTATTCTTGGTTCCAGTCCCTTCTGCTTCATTTTTTAAAATATATCATGCCACTCCCTTCTGGCCTGTAAGGTTTCAGCTGAGATGTCTGATAGCCTGATGGGCTTTCCTTTGTATGTGATTTATTTCTCTCTCTGGCTGCTTTTAAATGTCTGTCCTCATCTTTGATCTTTGCCATTTTAATTATTATATGTCTTGGTGTTGTCTTCCTTGGGTCCCTTGTGTTGGGAATTCTGTGCACCTCCACGGCCTGAGAGACTATCTCCTTCCCGAAATTGTGGAAGTTTTCAACAATTACCTCGTCAAAGACACTTCCTATCCCTTTTTATCTCCTCTTCTTCTGGTTTCCCTATGATATGAATATTGCTCCATTTGGATTGGTTATAGTCATCTCTCAATATTCCATCATTCTTAGAGATCCTTTGTTCTGTCTGTGTCTCAGCTTCTATGTATTCATCTTCTCTAATTTCTATTTCATTTATCATCTCCTCCACTGTATCTACTCTGCTTTTAAACCTTCAATTGTATGTTTTATTTCTGATACTGCATTCCATAATGATTGGATCTCTGACCAGAATTCATTCCTGAGTTCTTGAATATTTTTCTGTATCTCCATGAGCATGTTAATGATTTTTATTTTGAAATCTCTTTCAGATAGATTCATAAGGTTGATTTCATTTGAATCTTTCTCTGGTTTATTCATAATTTTGCTTTGATGTTTTGTATTTGTATGAGGTGCCCTCTGTTGCCCAGAAGCTCTACTCTCTGGAGCTGCTCAGCCACTGGCACAATGTTGGGATTTGCATGGGAGCAGTGTTTGTGCCTGGGGGGAGGAGAGAGCTGTTTCCTGCACTCCAGCTGCTATGGCTGTTTCCACTGTCAGAACCAGTGGGCGTAGCACAGAGGTATAAGCCTCTATGCATTGTGTTTGTAGCTGCTGTAGACAGGGCTTCCCTCTTTCTGGGCTAACACCAGGATAGGGTTTGCCAGTTTGCAAGCCAGGTGCGGGCTAGCTGGAGGAAGGTGCAGCCGGCTGCGTATCACAGAGGGGGGCCTTGGGGCTGTGTAGCCAGCTAGGGAATGGAGTGCCTGAAGATTGTGAAAGTTCCCTACCTGCTGGGCAGAGTCCACCCAGACAATTCTGTCTACCTGTCCTTTCTTCTGAGCTGTAAGCTCTGTGCAATCCTTGCTCCTTTAGCAGCCCTCTGGCTGTTAGGAAGTCTCTGAGACTGCCTGCCTTTTTTTGTCCCAGAGCATCTGGATATGGATCCCTGTTTTCCACAAGTGGTTGGGATCTCATTCTCTCCAGGTATTCTGTCTGTCTTAGCTTTCCAACCCCTCTACTCATGAGATCACCATGAAATGTAGGTTTGTGCTCCCAGAGAAGATCTCCAGAACTAGGTGTTTAGCAGTCCCAGGCCTCCACTCCCTACCTGCTTAGTTTCTCTTCCACCCACCAGTGAGCTGGGTGGGGGAAGGGCTTGGGTCCTGCCAGGCCACAGCTTTGGTATGTTACCCTATTCCATGAGGTTTATTTTTTTCTCCAGGTGTATGCAGTGTGGCACAGCCCTCTTTCCTGTTGCTCTTTCAGTATTAGTTGTATTAATTATATTTTCATATTATATGCTGTTTTAGGAGGAAGCCTCTGTCTCACCTCTCACCCTGCCATCTTTAATCCAATAGAGGGTATAATACTTTTAATTGACCTTTTTCATCTTGGATCAGTCTTCCTCTTACCCAAAAGTAACTATATAAAAAATATATAATTCAGATAACAAATACTATATAACAATTTATAAATTTAGAGTAATGGAAGTTATACAGTGTTATACAACCTTGACATGTTTATTTATAATTTGGGAATTAGTGATTTAGATAATTCAGAATCTTTGAACACAATGTGGAGTTCAATAAAGTGTGATCTCTACCCAAATACAGAAATTAAGTATTAACTGGAATTTGGGGTTATTGTTTTTAAAATGTCAGTAATCAGTATATCAAAAATGAAAACAAAATTATATTTTTTGAAGTCTGAAGCAGAAAGCCTTAGTTAGAATTTAAGGGTTCATATGAATGCATTATCTCTGAAGGGTAGAAGTTTGTTTCATTCTCATTAGGGATTTTCTACTTCATAAAAGGGAGTGAGGAAGATACATTCTTAAAAATACATCATGGATTCTATCCACTTTCCTTTCCCTTATCAGGAACAGGTACTTTTTCTTCCCTCTAGAGTCATGCAAACTTTAAAAAAGGAGAAATGAAAAAAATTTTTGAAATTTTGTCCTTATTTTATGCCTTAGAGCTATCCAGTAGAAATATAATTCAGAAATGAAAGCCAGATATGTAATTTAAAATTTTTTGGTAGCTGTATTTTTAAAAATTAAAAGAATAGATTAAATTAATATTAATATAATTTATTTAATCCTAAGATATTTAAAGTATTACCATTTCAACATGTGTTAAAATAAAAATATCAGTATGATATTTCACATTCTTGTACTAAGTCTTTGAAATCTGGTGTGTATTTTACACTTGGAATGCGTTCCTTCAGTCTAGCCACATTTCAAGTGCTGACCAGCCACGGCCTTCTGGCTCTCATATTGGCCATTATAGCTTAGAGAACAAATAGCAAGTGTTTTCTTTACTGAAAAGGATTTCTTGTACTGATTACAGCCGCAGTATTTCCTTGGATGCTTATAATCTTCATATATTTATGCTGCAATGTTAATTTATAGATAAGAGTGGAAATTTTAATAGTTATATATAATTGGCATTCAACATTGGTTTACCTTTCATCAGGCCTTTCTTTTTGTGAACTAAAATTGCCTGTAATTTTGTAAAAAATCAAGAACAAGCTGCAACATCTTACGACAGTTCTGTGGTAGTAATATAATAATGTATCACATTCATCAAAAAGGAGGTTATGCTCTTGAATTTTTTTGAGTTCTCCTAAAAGATGTATATAATTAGGCAAAGTCTGTAACTTAAATAAGAAACTGTGAATTACCATTAATTTGAGGAGTAAACTAACTAACAACTTTCTGTAGGAATGTTAGCACCGTGGAATCATGCATTAGAGGCCCCAAATGTCCCGAAAATGAGTTCATTTTGTTTGTGCAAATGACAGATAGAACAAATGGCTAACTATAACACAGTATTGAACTTGCTTTTCTTCTTTTGGGCTTTTTTTTTCTTTTCATTTTACCTTTATTTTAGTCATCTCTTGATATACTGCCTCTCACCTCCACAACTGCTCCCCTCTTCTGAGCCACCATCGTTTCCTGTCTGGATGACTGCAGCAGGTCCTGAAAGCCTCCCTCTCCTTCTGGCTGTGCACCTCTATGGTCTATTCTGAACACTTTGAACAGAGGAAATATGGCAGATTCTAAAATTTCTCTAAGAAAACCCTGCAGTGCTTTCATTTTCCCTTAAAGCAAACACAATATACCACCAAGCCGTATAGACCTTGGCCCCTATTATCTCTCAGAATGCACCTCCATCTCATCTTTCTGACTCTCACTCCACCCCAAGCCCCCTGGCTTCACTGATGTTCTTTGAACAAGCTGGCAAAATCTATTCATGGGTTTTTACACTGACTATTCCCTCTGCCGAGAATGCTCTTTCCAAAATAACCACATGGCTTCTTTCTCACTTCCATCAAATATTTGCTTACATTTGTTTTTCAGTGAAGTCTCCCCCGGCCACCATATTTCAATTTGCAACCCAACTGGGTCTTTACCCTAATGCCCCTTGCCTTTTTCTCTCCCTCTCAACACTGCCATCTCCTAACACTATACATAATTTATAATTTACTTATTGCTCATGACAATTTTATTTCTGTTGTCAGACATTAGAATGTAAACTCCACCAGGGTAGGGAATCTTTGTTTTCTCTTGATGCTGCCTCCAAGTTAATGAATGCATTTTTATATTTATGCTTTTACATGGTAGAAATATTAAATTTAGCCTTTATCCCTTATACTTTCTTTTCCTTCACCCCACTTTATACTTACCACTTATCATTTAGATGTTATTTACAACCCTCTCTAACAGGGTATACATTTTAGTTAGCCATTTGGTTTAATGTTCCCCCACTCCAGGTTGAATATATATTACCTGATGGCAAGAATTTGTCTGTTTTGTTCACTCTTGCCTTCCTGCGCCTAACAGAATGCATAAGGGACATTGTAGACATTCAATATATACTCATTGAATATATGAATACTTTGGAGGCCAACAATTTTCAGTAAGCTATCTAGTGCTTTTGGACTGTTGATTAATATCAAGAGAACATTCACTTCTGTGAGAAATCCAGAAGATTTTTACTTCCTCATGTTTTATTCCATTCATTATATTTTTGCCAATGAGTATTAGACCTTTCCACATGACTCTGAATACAAAAAGTTGGCAATGAATAGTAAGAAAAAATAACCCAATTTGGCATCTTTGATCAATGAACTGAAGATGTTTTCATTCAGGAATTCACCAGGGATGAGGAAACTAGTCATTTCATTAAATGGTTAAGATTATCTATAAAGTAGAAGATGTACAAATACACTAAGGTGAGGATTAGCAGAGGAAAAAGTAATCAGGCATACAGGGAGAGAATCATTTTTTTAATAATTCCCTGCATTGTTGCTTATCAATACTAACCATATTATACAGTTTGCTAAGTAACTAACTGGCAGAAATTTATATGTATTTGAAACTAAAGCTTCTTAGCAAGGTGTGAGGTCTCAGCATGATGGGTTAGTGAGGAGAAATAGGGTACTCCAGCATGTACATGCTTAGAGAGTACTATTTATTTCTTATAAATCTTTGAGCCATTTTAGACAAAGAGCAGCAGATCTGAATAAGTAAATCTAAAACCAATGTGTGGTTCTGACTTCCGGGAAGATGGTAGTGTGAGCAGGGTGGCAGAAATCTCCTCCCAAAACTATATATATATCTATGAAAACACAGCAAATGCAACTATTCCTAAAAGAGAGACCAGAATACACAGGAAAGCGTACAGTGTGCAGCTACACCTGAGAGGACAGAGCACCCCTCGAGGCGGGTAGATACGGAGCCACGACCCAGCGGGACCTGAGCACTCCCCAACCCCAGTGCACTGGCAAGAGGAGAGGATTCAGAGCCAGGAGGGAGCAGAAGTACACCCTGTGAAATAACAGGCCCCAGTGATCTGCACAGCCAGCGCTGACACACATCGCGCAGCGTAAGCGGAGATTGGAGAGACAGAGGGGCAGGTTCTGAGTGGGAAACGCACCCAGGTGCTTGCAGCCGGCTCACAGGAAAAAAAAAAGAAAAAAAAACACATGCTTTTCTCAGTGGTCTTAAAGAGACAGAAGCCCAGCGGAGGGGCCGGATCACCCCAGAACACTCAGCCCAGCAGGCTGGGAGTCCTGGGGAGTTTCGGACCCATACATGGCGACTGGGAAAGGGTGGCCGTACTTAGACTTCTCACAGAGATCAAAAGCCTCCCATTCGTTCCAACCCCGGCCAGAGCTATAAAGGGCCCTGTGGAGCAGCGCGGCCATGGCTGTGGAACAGTGGAGCAACAGCACCACCTACAGCATCCCCAGAGAATCTACTCCCAGTGTGCGATTTTTCTTTGTTTTTTTGTTTTGTTTTTTGTTTTTTCCTCTCTTCCTTTTTTTCTTTTTTCTTTTTCTTTTTTTCTCATTCTTTCTCTTTTTTTCTCTTTTTCTCCTAAAGTTTCAAGAGCCCAGCTGACATACTTGGCAACTACCAGCGACCACTTCTATAGCCATGAAAAGACAGAGGAATATGGTCCAGACTAAGATCAACCAGACAACCCCAGAGAGGGAGCCTGAAGGGATGGAAATGCACAGTCTTCCTGAAAAAGAATTCAGAACAAAAGTCATAACCATGCTGAAGGCTCTACAGAGAAATGTGCAAGAGCTGAGGGAGGAAGTGAGGGAAGTCAGGAAAGACAATGCAGAAATCAGACAAGTGACTTCCGGGAAGATGGCGGTGTGAGCAGGGTGGCAGAAATCTCCTCCCAACACTATATGTATCTACGAAAACACAGAAAATACATCTACTCCTAAAAGAGAGACGAGAATACACATGAAAGCACACAGCGTGCAGCTACACACGAGAGGACTCGGCACCCCAAGAGGCAGGTAAGATACGGAGCCGCGACACAGTGGGACACAAGCCCTCCCCCACCCCAGTGCACCAGTGGGAGGAGAGGATTCGGAGCGGGGAGGGAGTGGAAGTACACCCCGCGAAGTAGCCAGCCCCGGTGATCTGCGCGGGGAGCGCTGACCCACATTGCGCAGTGCAGCGGAGATTGGAGAGACAGAGGGACAGGATCTGAGCGGGGAACACGCCAGGGTGCTTGCAGCTGGCTCCCGGGAAGGAAAAAAGCGCGCACTTTCTTCAGCGGTCTTAAAGAGACAGGAGCCCAGCGGAGGAGCCGGATCGCCCAGCACAGTCAGCCCAGCAGGCTGGGAGTCCTGGGGAGTATCAGACGCCTTAGCTGGCGACTGAGGGAGCGTAGCCATACTTACACTTCTCACTGAGATCAACAGCCTCCTATTCGTTCCCACCCCTGCCAGACCGATAAAGGGCCCTGCGGAGTGGCACAGTCACAGCTGTGGAATAGTGGGGAAATAGCGCCACCTAGATAGAGCATTCCCACAGAATCTACGTCCGGTGGGCATTTTTTTTCTTTTTTTGTTTTGTTGTGTTTTTGTTTTTTCTTTTCTTTCTTTTTTCTTTTTTTGTTCTTTCTTTCTTTCTTTTTTCTTTTTTTTCTCTTTTTTTTTCTTCTCTTTCTAAAGTCTTAAAGAGCCCAGCTGACATACGTGGCAACTATCAGTGACCAATTCTATAGCCATGAAAAGACAGAGGAATATGGCTCAGACCAAAATCAACCAGACAACCCCAGAGAGGGAGTCTGAAGGGATGGAAAGCACAGTATTCCTGAAAAAGAATTCAGAATAAAAGTCATAAACATGCTGATGGACCTACAGAGAAATGTGCAAGAGCTGAGGGAGGAAGTGAGGGAAGTGAGAAAAGACAATGCAGAAATCAGACAAGCGATCGACGGGCTTAACAGCAGACCGGATGAGATGCAAGGGACTGTTAATGGAATAGAACACAGAGAACAGGAGTACAGAGCAGCTGAGGCAGAGAGAGATAAAATGATTTCTAGGAATGAAAGAATATTAAGAGAAATGTGTGACCAATCCAAACGGAACAATATTCGTATTATAGGAGTACCAGAGGAAGAAGAGAGAGAAAAAGGGATAGAAAGTGTCTTTGAAGAAATAATTGCTGAAAACTTTCCCTCGCTGGGGAAGGAAGTAGTCTCGCAGTCCACCGAAGCTCATAGATCTCCCAACACAAGGGACCCAAGGAAGACAACACCAAGACACATAATAATTAAGATGGCAAAGATCAAAGATAAAGACAGGGTATTAAAGGCAGCTAGAGAGAGAAAAAAGATCACCTACAAAGGAAAACCCATCAGACTATGATCAGACTTCTCAACAGAAACCTTACAGGCCAGAAGAGAATGGCATGATATATATATCGTTATGAAACAGAAGGGCCTCGAACCAAGAATATTGAATCCAGCACGATTATCATTTAAATATAATGGAGGGATTAAACAATATCCAGACAAACGAAAGTTGAGAGAGTTTGCCTCTCATAAACCACCACTCCAGGATATCTTAAATGGACTGCTCTAGATGGAAGCACACCTAAGGCTAAAAAGATGTCACCAGAGAAAAAAAAATCATAGCAAAGAAAGCAGACCATCCAAATACTAACTAAAGGCAAAGAATAAAACATCTAGTATAAAAAGAATGGAGGAGGAGGAATAAGAAAGGAGAGAAATAAAGAAACATCAGAAGGTGTTTACAATAACTTTATAAGGAAGTTAAGTTAGATTGTTAGATAGTAAAGAAGCAACCGTGAACGTTTGGTAACCACGAATCTAAAGCCAGCAATGGCAATAAGTACATATCTATGAATAATCACCCTAAATGTAAATGGAATGAATGCACCAATCAAAAGACACAGAGTAACAGAATGGATAAAAAAGCAAGACCCATCTATATGCTGCTTACAAGAGACTCACCTCAAACTCAAATATATACACAGACTAAAAGTGAAGGGATAGAAAAAGATATTTCATGCAAACAACAAAGAGAAAAAAGCAGGTGTTGCAGTACTTCTATCAGACAAAATAGACTTCAAAACAAAGAAAGCAGCAAGAGATAAAGAAGGACATTACATAATGATAAAGGGGTCAGTCCAACAAGAAGATATAACCATTATAAATATATATGCACCCAACAGAGGAGCGCCAGCATATGTCAAACAAATACTAACAGAATTAAAGGAAGAAATAGACAGAAATGCATTCATTTTAGGAGACTTCAACACACCACTCACTCCAAAGGACAGATCAACCAGACAGAAAATAAGTAAAGACACAGAGGCACTGAACAACACACTAGAACAGATGGACCTAACAGACACCTACAGAACTCTACACCCAAAAGCAACAGGATACACATTCTTCTCAAGTGCACATGGAACATTTTCCAGAATAGACCACATACTAGGCCACAAAAAGAAACTCAGTAATTTCAAAAATATTGAAATCTTACCAACCAACTTCTCAGATCACCAAGGTATAAAACTAGAAATAAATTTTAGAAAGAAATCAAAAAGGCTCACAAATACATGGAGACTTAACAACACTCTCCTAATTAATCAATGGGTTAACGACCAAATCAAAACAGAAATCAAAGAATATATGGAGACTAATGACAACAACAACACAAAGCCACAACTTCTGTGGGACGCAGCAAAGGCAGTTCTAAGAGGAAAGTATATTGCAATCCAGGCCTATTTAAAGAAGGAAGAACATTCCCAAATGAATAGTCTAAAGACACCATTACTGATATTGGAAAAAGAAGAACAAATGAGGCCCAAAGTCACCAGAAGGAGGGACATAATAAAGATTAGAGAAGAAATAAATAAAATTGAGAAGAATAAAACAATAGAAAAAAATCAATGAAACAAAGAGCTGCTTCTTTGAAAAAATAAACAAAATAGATAAACCCCTAGCCAGACTCATTAAGAGAAAAACAGAATCTACACACATAAACACAATCAGAAATGAGAAAGGAAAAATCACGACGGACCACACAGAAATACAAAGAATCATAAGAGAATATTATGAGAATCTATATGCTAACAAGCTGGAAACATAGAAGAAATGGACAACTTTTTAGAAAAATACAACCTTCCAAGACTGACCAAGCAAGAAACAGAAAAACTAAACAGACCAATCACCAGTGACGAAATCGAATTGGTAATGAAAAATCTACCCAAGAAAAAAAACCCCGGGCCTGATGCATTCACCTATGAATTCCACCAGACATATAGAGAAGAAATAACACCGATTCTCCTTAAAGATTTCCAAAAAATAGAAGAGGAGGGAATACTTCCAAACTCATTCTATGAAGTCAGCATAACTCTAATACCAAAACCAGGCAAAGACCTCACCAAAAAAGAAAATTACAGACCAATATCCCTGATGACCATAGATGCAAAAATACTCAACAAAATATTAGCAAACCGAATTCAAAAATACATCAAGAAGATCATACACCATGATCAAGTGGGATTCATCCCAGGGATGCAAGGATGGTACAACATTCGAAAATCCATCAACATCATCCACCACATCAACAAAAAGAAGAACAAAAACCACATGGTCATCTCCATAGTTGCTGAAAAAGCATTTGACAAAATTCAGCATCCATTCCTGATTAAAACTCTCAACAAAATGGGTATAGACGGCAAGTACCTCAACATCATAAAGGCTATATATGACAGATCCACAGCTAACATCATACTTAACGGCGAGACGCTGAAAGCTTTTCATCTAAGATCGGGAACAAGACAGTGATGCCCACTCTCTCCACTGTTATTCAACGTAGTACTGGATGTCCTAGCCATGGCAATCAGACAAAACAAAGACATACAAGGCATCCAGACTGGTAAAGAAGAAGTCAAATTGTCACTATTTGCAGATGACATGATACTGTACATAAAAAACCCTAAAGATTCCATTCCAAAACTACTAGAACTAATATCTGAATTCAGCAAAATTGCAGGATACAAAATTAACACACAGAAATCTGTTGCTTTCCTATACACTAATGATGAACTAACAGAAAGAGAAATCAGAAAAACAATTCCATTCACAATTGCATCAAAAAGAATAAAATACCTAAGGATAAACCTAATGAAGGAAGTGAAAGACCTGTACTCTGAAAACTACAAGACACTCCTAAGAAAAATTAAAGAGGACACTAACAAATGGAAATGCATCCCATGCTCTTGGCTTGGAAGAATAAATATTGTCAAAATGGCTATATTACCTAAAGCAATCTACAGATTCAATGCAATCCCTATCAAACTACCAACAGCTTTCTTCAATGAACTGGAACAAATAATTCTAACATTCATATGGAACCAGAAAAGACCCCGAATAGCCAAAGCAATCCTGAGAAGGAGGAATAAAACAGAGGAATTACACTCCCTGACTTCAAGCTCTACTACAAAGCAACAGTAATCAAGACAATTTGGTATTGGCACAAAAACAGACCCACAGACCAGTGGAACAGAATAGAAAATCCAAACATTAACCCAAACATATAGAGTCAATTCATATTTGATAAAGAAGCCTTGGATATACAATGGGGAGATGACAGCCTCTTCAGCAGCTGGTGTTGGCAAAACTGGACAGCTACATGTAAGAGAATGAAACTGGATCACTGTCTAACCCCATAAACAAAAGTCAACTCAAAATGGATCAAAGACCTGAATGCAAGTCATGAAACCACAAAACTCTTAGAAGAACACATAGGCATAAATCTCTTGGGCATAAATATGAGTAACTTCTTTTGAATATATCTCCCTGGGCAAGGGAAACAAAAGCAAAAATGAACAAGTGGGACTATATAAAGCTGCAAAGCTTCTGTACACCAAAGGACACCATCAGTAGAACAAAAAGACATCCTACAGTATGGGAGAATATAGTCATAAAAAACGTATCTGATAAAGGGTTGACTTCCAAAATATATAAAGAACTCACGCACCTTAACAAACAAAAAGCAAATGATCCAATTAAGAAATGGGCAGAGGACATGAATAGACACTTCTCCAAAGAAGAAATTCAGATAGCCAACAGGCACATGAAAAGATGCTCCACATCACTAATCATCAGAGAAATGCAGATTAAAACCACAATGAGATATCACCTCACACCAGTGAGGATGGCCAACATCCAAAACACAAACAACAACAAATGTTGGCGAGGATGTGGAGAAAAGGGAACCCTCCTACACTGCTGGTGGGACTGCAAATTAGTTCAACCATTGTGGAAAACAGTATGGAGGTTCCTCAAAAAACTCAAAATAGAAATACCATTTGACCCAGTTATTCCACTCCTAGGAATTTACCCTAAGGATGGAGCAGCCCAATTTGAAAAGGACAGATGCACCCCTATGTTTATCGCAGCACTATTTACAATAGACAAGAAATGGAAGCAACCTAAGTGTCCATCAGTAGATGAATGGATAAAGAAGATGTGGTACATATACACAATGGAATATTATTCAGCCATAAGAAGAAAAGAAATCCTACCATTTGCAACATGGATGGAGCTAGAGGGTATTATGCTCAGTGAAATAAGCCAAGCCGAAACAGACAAGTAGCAAATGATTTCACTCATATGTGGAGTATAAGAACAAAGAAAAAATAATGAAGGACAAAACAGCAGCAGACTCACAGAACCCAAGAACGGACTAATAGTTACCAAAGGGAAAGAGACTGGGGAAAACGGGCGGGAAGGGAGGGATAAGAGGGAAAAGGGGGCATAACGATTAGCAGATGTAATGTTGGGGAGGGCAGTAGAACTCAGAGAAGACAAGTAGTGATTCTATAGCATCTCACTACGCTGATGGACAGTGACTGTAATTGGGTTGGTGGGGGGGACCTGATGAAGGAGTAGTTTAATAGCCATAATATTGCACATGTAATTGTAAATTAATGATAAAAAATAAATCATATTAAAAAAATAATAATAAAAAAGAAATCAGACAAGCGATCGATGGGCTTAACAGCAGTCTGGATGAGATACAAGAGACTGTTGATGGAATAGAAATCAGAGAACAGGAATACAGAGAGTCTGAGGCAGAGAGAGTTAAAAGGATCTCCAGGAATGAAAGAATATTAAGAGAAATGTGTGAACAATCCGAACGGAACAATATTCGCATTATAGGAGTACCAAAGGAAGAAGAGAGAGAAAATTGATAGAAAGTGTCTTTGAATAAATAATTGCTGAAAACTTTCCCACGCTAGGGAAGGAAATAGTCTCGCAGTCCACGGAAGCCCACAGATCTCCCAACACAAGGGACCCAAAGAAGACAACACGAAGACACAAAATAATTAAAATGGGAAAGAACAAAGATAAAGACAGCATATTAAAGGCTGCTAGAGAGAGAAAAAAGATCACCTACAAAGGAAAACCCATCAGACTATCATCAGACTTCCCAACAGAAACCTTACAGACCAGAAGAGAATGGCATGATATATTTAACGTAATGAAACAGAAGGGCCTCCAACGAAGAATATTGTATCCAGCACGATTATCATTTAAATATGATGGAGGGATTAAACAATTTCCAGACAAACGAAAGTTTGCCTCTCATAAACCACCACTGCAGGATATCTTAAACGGACTGCTCTAGAGGGAAGCACCCCTAAGGCTAAAAAGATGTCACCATAGAAAATAAAATCATAGCAGAAAAAGCAGACCATCCAAATACTAACTAAAGACAAAAAATAAAACACGTAATGTATAAAGAATGGAGGAGGAAGAATAAGAAGGGAGAGATATAAAGAAATATCAGACTGTGTTTACAATAACTTAACAAGAAAGTAAAGTTAGATTGTTAGATAGTACAGAAGCAACCCTTGAACCTTTGGTAACCACAAATCTAAAGCCAGCAATGGCAATAAGTACGTATCTATCAATAAACACACTAAATGTAAATGGACTGAATGCACCAATCAAAAGACACAGAGTAACAAAATGGATAAAAAAGCAAGACCCATCTATATGCTGCTTACAAGAGACTCACCTCAAACCCAAAGATATACACAGACTAAACGTGAAGGGATGGAAAAAGATATTTCATGCAAACAACCGTGATAAAAAAGCAGGTGTTGCACTACTTATGTCAGAAAAAATAGACTTCAAAACGAAGAAAGTAGCAAGAGATAAAGAGGGACATTACAGAATGATACAGGGGTCAGTCCAACAAGAAAATATAACCATTATAAATATATATGCACCCAACAGAGGAGCGCCAGCATATGTCAAACAAATACTAACAGAATTAAAGGAAGAAATAGACAGAAATGCATTCATTTTAGGAGACTTCAACACACCACTCACTCCAAAGGACAGATCAACCAGACGGAAAATAAGTAAAGACACAGAGGTACTGAACAAAACACTAGAACAGATGGTCTTAACAGACATCTACAGAACTCTGTACCCAAAGCAGCAGTATGCACATTCTTTTCAAGTGCACATGGAACATTTTCCAGAATAGACCACATACTAGGCCACAAAAAGAACCTCAGTAAATTCAAAAATATTGAAATCCTACCAACCAACTTCTCAGATCACCAAGGTATAAAACTAGAAATAAATTTTAGAAAGAAATCAAAAGGCTCACAAATACATGGAGACTTAACAACATTCTCCTAATTAATCAATGGGTTAATGACCAAATCAAAACAGAAATCAAAGAATATATGGAGACTAATGACAACAACAACACAAAGCCACAACTTCTGTGGGACGCAGCAAAGGCAGTGCTAAGAGGAAAGTGTATTGCAACCCAGGCCTATTTAAAGAAGGAAGAACATTCCCAAAAGAATAGTCTAGAGACACAATTACTGAAATTGGAAAAAGAAGAACAAATGAGGCCCAATGTCACCAGAAGGAAGGGCAAATAAAGATCAGAGAAGAATAAATAAAATTGAGACGAACAAAACAATAGAAAAAAATCAATGAAACTAGGAGCTGCTTCTTTGAAAAAATAAACAAAATAGATAAACACCGAGCCAGACTCATTAAGAGAAAAAGAGTATCTACACATATAAACACAATCAGAAATGAGAAAGGAAATATCACGATGGACCCCACAGAAATACAAAGAATTACAACAAAATATTATGAGAATCTATATGCTAACAAGCTGGAACACCTAGAAGAAATGGACAACTTCTTATAAAAATACAACCTTCCAAGACTGACCAAGCAAGAAACAGAAAAACTAAACAGACCAATCACCATCAATGAAATTGAATCGGTAATAAAAAAACTACCCAAGAACAAAACCACCAGGCCAGATGGATTCACCTCTGAATTCTACCAGACATATGGAGAAGAAATAACATCCATTCTCCTTAAAGTTTTCCAAAAAATAGATGAGGAGGGAATACTTCCAAACTCATTCTGTGAAGCCAGCATCACTCTATACCAAAACCGGGCAAAGACCTCACCAAAAAGAAAATGACGGACCAATATCCCTGATGAACATAGATGCAAAAATACTCAACAAAATATTAGCAAACCAAATTCAAAAATACATCAAGAGGGTCATACACCACGATCAAGTGGGATTCATCCCAGGGATGCAAGGATGGTACAACATTCGAAAATCCAACAACATCATCCACCACATCAACAAAAAGAAGAACAAAAACCACATGATCATCTCCATAGATGCTAAAAAACATTTGACAAAATTCAGCATCCATTCCTGACTAAAACTCTCAACAAAATGGGTATAGACGTCAAGTACCTCAACATCAAAAAGGCCATATATGACAAACCCACAGCTAACATCATACTTAACAGGGAGAAGCTGAAAGCTTTTCATCTAAGATTGGGAACAAGACAGGGATGCCCACTCTCTCCACTGTTTTTCAGCATAGTACTGGATGTCCTAGCCATGGCAATCAGACAAAACAAAGACATAAAAGGCATCCAGATTGGTAAAGAAGAAGTCAAATTGTCACTATTTGCACATGACATGATATTGCACATAAAAAACCCTAAAGACTCCACTCCAAAACTACTAGAACTAATATCTGAATTCAGCAAAATTGCAGGATACAAACTTAACACACAGAAATCTGTTGCTGTCCTATACACTAATGATGAACTAACAGAAAGAGAAGTCAGAAAAACAATTCCATTCACAATTGCATCAAAAAGAATAAAATACCTAGGAATAAACCTAACGAAGGAAGTGAAAGACCTGTACTCTGAAAACTACAAGACACTCCTAAGAGAAATTAAAGAGGACACTAACAAATGGAAATGCATCCCATGCTCTTGGCTAGGAAGAATCAATATTGTCAAAATGGCTATACTACCTAAAGCAATCTACAGATTCAATGCAATCCCTATCAAACTACCAACAGCTTTCTTCAATGAACTGGAACAAATAATTCTAAAATTCATATGGAACCAGAAAAGACCCCGAATAGCCAAAGCAATCCTGAGAAGGAGGAATAAAACAGGGGGAATTACACTCCCTGACTTCAAGCTCTACTACAAAGCCACAGTAATCAAGACAATTTGGTATTGGCACAAAAACAGACCCACAGACCAGTGCAACAGAATAGAAAATCCAAACATTAACCCAAACATATACAGTCAATTCATATTTGATAAAGGAGTCTTGGATATACAATGGGGAGATGACAGCGTCTTCAGCAGCTGGTGTTGGAAAAACTGGACAGCTACATGTAAGAGAATGAAAATGGACTACTGTCTAGCCCCATACACAAAGGTAAACTCAAGGTGGATAAAAGACCTGAATGTAAGTCATGAAACTATAAAACTCTTAGAAAAAACATAGGCAAAAATCTCTTGGACATAGACATGAGCGACTTCCTCATGAACATATCTCCCCGGGCAAGGGAAACAAAAGCAAAAATGAACAAGTGGGACTATATAAAGCTGCAAAGCTTCTGTACAGCAAAGGACAACATCAGTAGAACAAAAAGACATCCTACAGTATGGGAGAATATATTCATAAATAACGTATCTGATAAAGGGTTGACATCCAAAATATACAAAGAACTCATGCACCTTAACAAACAGAAAACAATTAATCCAATTAAGAAATGGGCAAAGGACATGAACAGACACTTCTCCAAATAAGAAATTCAGATGGCCAACAGCACATGAAAAGATGCTCCACATCGCTAATCATCAGAGAAATGCAGATTAAAACCACAATGAGATATCACCTCACACCAGTGAGAATGGCCAACATGCAAAACACAAACAACAATAAATGTTAGCGAGGATGAGGAGAAAAGGGAACCCTCCTACACTGCTGGTGGGAATGCAAATTAGTTCAACCATTGTGGAAAGCAGTATGGAGGGTCCTCAAAAAACTCCAAAATAGAAATACCATTTGACTCAGGAATTTCACTCCTAGGAATTTATCCTAAGAATGTCGCAGCCCAGTTTGAAAAAGACATATGCACCCCTATGTTTATCACAGTACTATTTACAATAGCCAAGAAATGGAAGCAACCTAAGTGTCCATCAGTAGATGAATGGATAAAGAAGAAGTGGTAAATATACACAATGGAATATTATTCAGCCATAAGAAGAAAAGAAATCCTACCATTTGCAACATGGATGGAGCTAGAGGGTATTATGCTCAGTGAAATAAGCCAAGCCGAAAGAGACAAGTATCAAATGATTTCACTCATATGTGGAGTAGAATAACAAAGAAAAAAACTGAAGGAACAAAACAACCGCAGACTCTCAGAACCCACGAACGGTCTAATAGTTACCAAAGGGAAAGGGACTGGGGAAGATGGGTGAAAAGGGAGGGATAAGAGGGAAATAGGGCATTAACATTAGCAAGTGTAATGTTGGGGCGGCATAGTGAGGGCTGTACAACTTAGAGAAGACAAGTAGTGATTCTATATCATCTCACTACGCTGATGGACAGTGACTGTAATGGGGTTGGTGGGGGGGGGACCTGATGAAGGGGGTAGTTTAATAACCATAATATTGCACATGTAATTGTAGATTAATGATACCAAAATAAATTATAAATAGATAAAACAAAAATCAAACCAATGTGTGGAGTCTCCTTTGAGACTTCTTTTCCAAGCTAGTTGTTTTAGCCTTTTCTTTCTATTTAGAGCTGGAGAACTCATTCCTATACATTACAGATTGCCTAGGAACAATGATTTTGTATGTTTGACTGCCTTATTTTAGAAGTCCACAACCACCCACTGTATGGGGGATAATTAGCTGGAAGTTTAAGAGGACGTAGTTTTGTTGAAATTTCAGAATGTTTTCAAAATCAGATATGTACAATATTTAGTTTGTTACTAAATAAGTCACTTATAAAACATACTCTAAATATAAATATCCTTAAGTCAACTATATGCTACCTAAGCAATCTGTTTTCTCCAAAATTAAATCCTGCATGCAAAAACTGGATTTAGACACAGAGCATAAAAGTAAGACCACTTATCTGATTGATGTTAAGTACAATTTTTCAATTTTCAAAAAAAATGTTTTTAATGCTTAGATTAAAAATAATGAGTGTTTTGGACTGAATGCTTCCATCTTTACTTTTTTGCTCAGTTCTCCTTCTGTGTGGACTCAGAGTTAAAGCAACCCTGGGTATACATGAGGAATTTGGACTTTGTGAGTTGAGGAATTCAATATGGTAAATAAGAATGGCCTCCTGGGAACAAAGATATGGCAAATGCCAATGTTTATTGATTGATTTATTGCCTCTATGTGATGTTTTCCACTGTGTGCTTGAATCATACACCTTCTAAATGTGTTCAGGAAGTCTAAGTACAATGCAACAATGAGAAGCAACGTCAGCTGTTCTCACGCGGGACCTGGTGGAGGCAGGTGGCTTAGAGACTATGTAACATACATGCAGAAGTAAGCCACGCAGAACAGAAACCAAAAAAGTTTAAACTAGACAACAACCCCACCAAACCTGTACATACTACAGGTAAGAAAAATGATTCCTAGCTTGGGAATTAGTGGAACAGATGAACAGATTCCACTTTGGTTGTGATTTCTTATCATTTGTTTGCTTTTGCCTGAGTTAGTCATTACATCATTAGATCTTGTTGCTAAAAGAAAATGTGATCAAATGAAAAAAATTTTTAATCTTACACATCTTTACTTTTGCAGGAGCCTACACTTAGGACATAAGGCCTTAATATCACAGTATACACTAGTCATCTGTTTAAATTTTCGTGTGTATTTATCCCTATTATGGTGGTTGTTTTGTTTTGTTTTGTTTTCGGTAGAGAATTATTCTCAGAAATCTATAAATTAAAGGTAGTTCCGGAACATTTTTCTTTCTTTTTGACTTAACAGCATCATAGGAAACTAATAAGCATCAAAATCATATATATTTGCCCCAGTGCCTTATTTCTCATTTTTTCTTTCAGAGAACAGTTGAAAAAGTCAGTTTCTCTATCTAAATTTGCCACTGATTTTCCTCTTTAGTTTCCCCATCATCAGAACTATTAAAAAGCTGTTTTATGATACATATGATTGCAATGATGATTCTCATTATCCCTAGGAGTAGTATTTTATATTCTACAAATTACATGGAAGTTATAATACAATGTGTCCTGGGTCTCTTTCCCAAAGACTTCCAAGAATTTGCTGTACAGCTTTAAATACCCTGGAATATACTATATCTTTGTTTTAGATAAGCTTTAACTACAGTTAAGTGGCAATTAATTATTCAGTGGCTGCTTATCCAATTTATGGATTATCCCAGTCCTTTGCTTCTCCTGTCATTAATTCAGGGCTCACTAGTTCCTCTCTCTGAATGGATCGGGAAGGAATGAGGGGCTCATGGTCACACCTTGGATGCATTTCGGTGTAGGAGTAAGTTAACAGTGTTAGCCATGGGGAAGCTTGAAATGATCTGGGGTAGTCATACACCAAGGATTTTAGGCTGCTATTTACATGACATAAATTAAAGGAAATCTGCCCAAATATTGTTCTAAGGATCCATTGTGTTTGTTTCCTATTGCTCCCTTAACAAATCACCACGATCATAGTGACTTAACACAAACTGATTTTGTTACAGTTCTGTAGGTCAGAAGTCTGAAATGGGTCACATGGAGCTAAACTCAAGGTGTAAGGAGGTCTGGAGCATGCAGGGGAGAATCCATTGTGTTGCCTTTTCCTGTTACTGAATACCATCCATATTCCTTGGCTCTCAACCTTCCTCCATCTCCCAAGTCAGCAATGCAACATCTCTCTGCCCTTTCTTCCATCAGGTCTCACTCTGACCACAGCCAGCAGGGGTTCTCCACTTTTAAGGACTCATGTTAAAATTGGCCCACACAAACAATCTAGAATAATCTTCTCACCCAAGATCTGTCCCCTAAATCACATCTGCAAAATCCCTTTTGTTGCGTCAGGTAATCACAGATTCCAGAGAATGAGGACATGGGTATCTTTGAGGGATCTTTATTTTGGCTATCACATTCCTTGAATCCCAAATTTTCACACTGCTCTTCTTGTTAATTTTCTAGCTAAAGCAATAACTAACACTACCAAAATAACTAAGTCCCCCAAGAGTACCAGTTCCCATTTACCAAGTGCTTATTACTTTTCAGCAACATGAAGTCTCACACAGTTCTCACAATAGCCCTGGGAAGTAGGCAGTATTTTCATGACCATTTTACAGATGAGGAGAGGGAAGATAATGACATGGGTCATACAGTTCTGACCGAGCACAGTGGCAAAGCTCCTGTTCTGTTCCAGGTTCTACTGGCCCCAGGTTCTACACTTGACTCTGTTATTTTATAACTAATTTATTCTCAGATAATTTATACCTTGACTCAAAGAGCTTTACTAAATAACATGAGCAAGATTGTAGGGTTTGGCCTAAAGCAGTGGCTCTCAAACTTTAGTGTGGATCAGAACCACCTTGGAAGGCTGGATAAAATGCAGAGTGCTAGGCCCCATCTAGAGTCTCTGATTCAGCAGATCTGGTGAGAGCGCCTGTGAATCTGCATTTATACAAGTTCCCAGGTGATGCTGAGGCTCCTGGAGTCTGCTTTGGGAACCACTGGCCTAGAGAATGGAAACCCTGAACTGAGGTGAGGACTTGCCTCTGATGGTCCTGGTGGGAAGTGCACTTGAAGGAAAAGGCTTTAAATAGAAAGAAAGAAAAAGTCATGGAATTTACAGAGTGGAAGGTTTGGAGAGGAAAACTAAGAAGCTACCCTACCTAACTCCTACCAAATCTTCACAAGTACAGAAAAACTGTCGAGAAGAAACATTACCATTTTTTTAGGCTACTCTGCATCTGACTGTGTAAGTGGATTTAATTATCTACACTGTCTCCATTCTCATGTCAGTTGATTAGTGGAAGGCTGGCATCTGAGGTCTGTTTGACCATTTGCTTTGAAAAACATTCTGGAACACTTGGGGTATAAATGAATAATCTGTCTTTATTGATATTTTATTAACTTAGGCTGTGCATAAAATACATGCAATTTGAACATCAGGAGGATTTTGCTAATTTTTTTTTATCCCCCCAAAGAACATCATTTTGGAACAAGGTCTTCCTGTGCTGTTTCTCACATTTCCCTCTGAAGTTTTCTGGCAAGGCACTTGCTAACAGCCTGGCTCTGCTGAGCATCTGGCTGGCACTAGAACAACTCTGAGACAGACAGAAGGACCCGCTCTTCATCATCTTTTCAGAAAGGATTTCAACTCTGGAGTTTGGTGGGAAGTCATGTGTTCACTTCATCATTTTCTAACATTGGCATTCTTTTTGAAAGCCTATTTATTGAGGTTTCTGAAATGCCTTCTCTGACACCAAGCGTGGTCATCATCTGACCATAAGATAATCAGAGGAACCTGGGAAACGTTTGGAACGAAATGTATGGCATGCCTTAGAACTGAGGCGAGAGGGGAAAGTGAGATGAGGCAGATGTAAGAGCTACAGCTTACGCACTGCATTTCTAGATGTCAGCAATGTAGAAATATGTAGCTTAAAGCAAATGTAGATCAGCAAAGGCCGAGGATAGAAATAACACCCTATTTCCTGGGATGATTCATTGAAAGAAGCTATTTATTGCATACATAGTTTCAAGATCCTGTGCCCATTTTCTTCTATGATTGTTCATATATAAATACATTTTACTAACCCTCAAATTATCCTGACATTCCCCACCCAAAAGAGGGGAAGGAGAGTTCATGTCCTCAGCATGCAACCTCAAATTTTAAACATACAAGAATATTGTAATAACGATTGATGTCTTTAGCATGAGGTCACCAAGGATGATCTTTTGTCCTTGATTGTTGATTTGAGTCTGAGATTAAGTGGAACACAACTCTCTGGGCCAAAGCTTCATTGGAAAGGATGAATGTGTCAAGAATGTCTTTCAACCACAGGGAGAGTCAAACACAGCATCTTTGGCTCAGCTATTGGAAGTCTTCCAGTTTGGTTCTCTGGCAAATGTCTGCCTGGGAATTCTCTAGACTGTCTGCGGTGTTATGTGGGGCATACCTGGGGTTCAGCGTTATTTCTGTGGCCTTGGATAAAAATCTGAGTCCATTTAGATCTCCGTGATTTGAAAGCAAAGTCACTCAGAACAGCCAGAAATCATCCCACGGGATACAGGTGTCTCCTAGGCTAGTGCTTAAAAGATTGTACATCTCCAGCTTGTAAATCAAGCCCTCACTAAGGAATCAAATCACCTCTTCTTGGTAACATCCAAACATGATCTTCATTTGCTTGGCTAGTTCTGCCTTTTGCATTTTTTGCTAGTCATGTTGTCTCCTTCCATCCAGGAATAGTTCCAGCAATCTACTTAGGGTATTTTTATTGGAAGGCTGTTCACAAATGTATCCTAGGCTCTAGATACCTTCTTTAAGGTAATTTCTCTCCCTCTTCATGTTCCTACAGTTTATTCTTGAAAACAATAGCACATTCAAATGGCTCCCTACTGCCCTTTAGTTTCATAAACAAGCAATGGGTCTAAAAAACACATGGATTTTACATTCCATCTGCAAGCTCCTCTCTGAGGGTCCATAACACTTTAAAACTCTCTTCTGAATAGGAGAAATACATGTGAAGGGGAAGACATAGAAATAAGAATTACCTAGGTAAAAGTGAGCTTAAAATTCAGTTTTATTAAATAGAGTACTAAAGAAAATAACTCCACCACTACAGTTGTTTCACTTAGGTCACAGAAAGCATATTCTGTAAAAGATTTACTAAGACCTTCTCCTGGGGTTGACAGAGTGGTTTATTATTGTTATTATTATGTCTTCATGTTTTTCTAATTCAAATCATTTAGCATAATATGGGTAATCATTTCACTTTCAGGTGTACAGTTAATATTTATATAGAACTGGAGTTCCCAAACATTTTTCTGTGTACTACCAAATGTATTCCTCAAAATATCCCTGTGAGTTATCATTATTATACTCCACTTTTGAAGGCAGAATCTGAGGTACAGAGAGTGATATGGTTTGCCTAGAATCACAGAATTGGTGAAGAGTTGCCCTAAATCCAGTGTGCTTTTTACTATACCAGAAGTTCCGAATCCTACCTCAGAGCTTTCTATTATAAGCCCGTGGGGAATTTTAGAAAAAAAAGTGTCTAGGCCCTAAGGCCCTCCCCTCACCCCACCCAGCACACACAATTAAATCAGAATATCTGAGGTAGGATCCAAGGGTCAGTGTTTACTAGAAATTCCCTGGAGAGTCTAATGTGCAGCCACAGATAGAATCCATGGCACTAATTGGAATGGCTTCCTTTTTCTTAGCTAATATTGGACCATAGGTTATTTAACTGATCAGTGTCTTATAGCATAGATAAGCTAAAAGCAAAGCAACTGGCATGCCATTTTTTATCTCCCATTCTCCTTTTATAAGTGTTTTAGGGTATGTAGCAGTGAAGCTATGATGAAAACATGGGGATATTGAATACCAATTACCAAAAGAATGCTTGGAACAGCGGGAATAGCAATATAAGGCAAGCAAAGAGAAGATCCTAACTAGTGGACTCTGTTGAATATTGCAGTTCACTATTCCCATTACCATGTGCACCATCCCTCTTTTCACTGAATTGATCACTGATATTACTTTTTGGCATGTACTCACGGGAAGGTGAGCTGACCAGTGGAAATGCACTCCCTGATCAAATTTACACCAATTACTTTTTCCTCTACATCAGTTACTACTTAACTGTGAATTTCCATTCAGAATAGCCCTGACTTTATTTTACTGATCATCTTAAATACTCCTATAATTCCTAGTGAAACAGGAAGACTATTTTGCAGATATCGAGTCTATGCATTTACTGTGCTTCATGTCTCTTTATATATAGCCTTCTTTCTCTGAGCCTGAGTCTAGAGGCTCCCCTCCTAATGTAGAAGATGGAATGGTCTGATATTGACCCGTTTAGCATGACAACATATAAGAAAACAAGATGTGGGTAAAGTGGGAATTCACTAAACTCCATGACCCTATCTTTACCTGATCTAGAACTAAGATGTATATACTGAATTACACAGACTGTTATTCAGAGAGTCGAAACTATTTCACTGGTCTGAGATTACTGAACTAAACTGATAGAAAAAATTTGTTCCCCTTCCTCCAAAAGTAGACAGTGTTGTAGATCATATCATATCAATTAATTTTAAAAAAACAAACCAAGCTGTTTCTCAGCACACATATTAATAATTTTGCAGCTCTGCTCTATTAAGGAACAAGAGGATAGAGTAAGATAACAGAATACCTGGGAACAGGAAATTCCTGGAATGGAGTGTTGCCATTGCTCATTGTCAACCCTGGTAAACCCAGGAGGCCTCAGAGAGTCAAGGTCATCAAAAAAATGCATGGCTTGGAGAAATAACATACTACTATTGTTTATTTGTACTGATGCATTTTCTGAAAACCCTTTAGGCTGAGAACTTGTACTGTGCCATTTGTTACAAAGATCAGCTTCCTGGAAAAAAGAGCAGGATAGGTAACCTGCTTTGGTCATTGAAATTAGGTAACGCCATGCTTGAAGGAATTTGCGTGTGTTTATGTATATTGTAACCTATTGGAACATCCGTTATGAACTGCTATAGATTTCAAAAAACTCTCACGATTATGTGGAACCCTCTTATAAGATATGAAAACCAAATACTTAGGTCCTCTGCCTAAGCATTAAGAGCCATATCTCAATTTTCATCCTTTGTTAGACATCCATTTGGTGTTTGACATGGTCTAATTTAGCTTCTACTCTCAGTATACTCTCCATCTTTATTTGCCTACAGTATCTCTAACTATACCATTAACAATTCTATAATCATGGGGTCATATAGGTCCTCATCTAGAGATATAAGAGCCTGGGCAGCATATAGTTACTTCTAAGAAGATTCCAGCATGGCAAGAAGACCATTTTTAGACTTCCTTATTACCCATTTAATGTCAGTTACACATCTATAGCACTTGGCACATTTCCTAAGTATAAATAGACACAAGGAGATACTCAGTGGCGTCCAACCATGGCTACTTAATTTTCTACTTACATATTCAGGAAAGAGCCTGAAGTGGGAGGCAATGGGTGCAATGAATGCAATTCAATGGTAATGATGATGAAAGTAAGCAGTTCTCCAAGGGAACACTATCTTTCCCTGGTTCATTAATTGGTTAAAGAACTTAGATCAGCATAAAACACCTTCAGCTGGTAATTAGCATGCAAATAAGCACTGGCCCCACAGGCCTGGGATTTAAAAGAAACATGGCTAGGCTTAAAAGGAATGCTGGAGGCCAGCATATTTTAATAAAAATAGAAAATAATTCCCAAAGCACTGGTAATATTTGCTTTGTGATATTTTCCTCTTTAATCCTGTGAACACCACCTTGACTGTTGACTCTATTATTAAGATTCACCATTGAGGTCACTGGAATGAATTCTTTAAGAAATAACTGTTAGAAGAGAACACGTTGCTTCTGGGGAAGACCTGTGGGTTTTTCATTAGAAAGTTTATGAAACATTTATATCTGGTGCATGACTCCCCAGCTTTCTACAACAGTGTATTTTGTAAAGGCCTTAAAGTTGCTGCAGGGATTAATAAATTTGGAACCCCAATATCGACTCCACATTTCCACACTAGCAATTGCCTTTGTATTTTTCAGATTAGTCTGGACAATGAGACTGTAACATACTAGAACTTCAAGGACTTGGCACAGAGGTGATTTCTCACCCAGGCTACATTCCTAATGCAGGTGTGTGGGGACTTCTCATTGCCCCGAAGGCTGTCGGAGGCCCTGCCCACATACAGCCTTACCTTCTGCAGCACATGCCATGGACTTTGGAATGCTTCACCCTAGAAGCGACACTTCCTGCTTCTGCCTGGAACCCATTGGCCAGCACTTGTCGCCTGGTCCCACTGAACTGTAAGGGGTTTGGGAAATACGACGACACACACAGTGAGCAGCACCTCCGCATTTTAAATCCTACTATAAAAGATTTCACCAAAACCTTCATGTCCCACTTTGCTACAACAAACTTAGTCAAGCTGAGGGTCACCAAAATGCTTTCGAGAACAAGAAAAAGAAGAAAATGTGGACATTTTCTCTAGAGTGGTGTCACAGGAATGTCTGGGGGAAGGGAGGCGGGCACTGACCACTTTCACGTGGCATTTAGAAATGTAGTCACTGTTGAATTCTCCCAAAGTGGTCCTGGTTTTACATTTTTTAAATTAATTATCTAGATTAACATTTCTCAATTACTCTTTGTCGTTGTCTCCCCACAAAGAGCCTTTTGAGACTATTGTTTTCCTAAACGACCTCCTTGTGAAATGTTAATAATAAAGATATACTAGATATCTGTTTATGTAACATATGCCTATCTGGGCTTCACACATAAAAACACTAAGGCTTTTTTGTCTCCCAATAACCAATTTTTACTCCCTTGGTGGTGATATCGCCCCTTTGAGAATGCGTGATCTAAATTTAGCAGGGGAGAAAAGAAAAGAAAAATGACCTATAGTCTAGAATTTACGTAGCTGATTTCGTATACTTTGATAGTTCTAGCATATTTCCTACAGCTATAATTTTTTCCCATGAGCCATTAGAAGTCCTGGGTCCCATCCCTACTTTCCACAATTTCCCCAATACTATGAAGACAGCAAAACTTGGTTATTCAGGGCACAGGCTCTGGAATCAAATAACACACTTTCAAATCCTTCCACCCTGTCTAGCAAGGTCTTTGATCTTGGACAAGTTATTTAGACTCTCTAGACCTGAGGATTTTTTCTTTTTGTTTTTTTTTAATCTATAAATGGATCCTAGTAGAACCTATGATACAGCATTACTTGGATAATGGATACAGATGTTTTCACATATTGCCTAGAACATAGTTCAAAGTATTTTTATCATGGCTTCTGAGGCTCTTTTGCTTATGTGGGCCTATTTCACAGCCTCCAAATCCCAGAATTCCTAGTGGGAAGGCAATAAACTAAAGCTAAAACTTCTCTGTCACATAATCCTGTTGTGCCTTAATCCTTATTTCCTGGTGGGCAGAGCTGCCCTCCTGGCTTCATACCCAAGGGTCACCTCGGGCTGGCAGTGTGAGGTTTTGAACAAGGAGCCACAGAAATCCCTTTGTTTTATAAAGGGCCCAAATTTTTGTGGAAAGTCAAATTTCTTTTTGATATTTAGTCCAAGTGCCCAAAAAAACACACAAACCAAAGGTTAGGAGACCCACACATTTTAAAGAAACAGCTTCCAGTAGAAATAGAAGCTGAGGGAGAAAAGAGTAGTGATGTCTGCTGTTCCTGTCAATCTGTTTACAAGACCCGTCGGTGAGGGAGAGTGGGAAGAACACCAAATGGCTTGGAGTTCGAAGTTCTGAGTTCAAATCCTTGCAGCATTATTTACTAGCAGAGGAAACTTCAGCAAATCAGTCCATCAGGCTTTGGCATCCTCATCTATAAATGGGGATTATAACGTTTGTTGCACTGAAAAATTTTGTTTGGCTCAAACGAGTTAGTATTGATGTATTGATGAGAGTACTTAACAGAGACTAAGGTGTTGTGTAAATGTAAAAGATAATTATGTCCACCTGCTTTCACCCACACTCTGGTCGTTAAATTTTTCTAATCACTGTGCAAAAGGGGGAATGATTTCTGATTATAAATTTTTCATCAATTATCTATCTTACCTATCACCTAGCTAGCTAGTTACCCATCCATATCATTCATTACCTCCTTCAAACAGAAAAGGTAGTGCAATTGAATTGTGGTGTGAACACTTACTCAAAGGCCCGATATTAATTTTTTAAATGTCTGAGATCCCCGAAAAAACACTAAATGTGTCATTTTTTCCCCCAATATCTGCCCAGTATATTCAAGACTAGAAGACTTCACATGGCCAGAAATCCACATTTGCATTCTCTTTTCCTTTCCTTTTTAGCTAACAGAATGAAAATCTTTTAAAAGGAATATTTTTTAAAATAACCTTGGGCTATTTCTAGTTGCCTGTGTAAGTCAAGCTATAGTAAGGAATATAAATTGAGGATTTTTGAAGTTTGGCATGGAGCGTTAGCATGGCTCCTCTGGGCAGAGGCTAAAGATCATAAAATGCCAGGAGTTCACACGCACAGGATACAATCAGAAATCTCAGGATAAAGGGCAGAAGTGGCGCATACAGGTCAATTTACCTGTGAAAGTTGCCTTCTGTCCTCCTTGCACCATCTCCCTTATGTCAACGTGCAAGTGAATGGGAAAAGGTGGATCGAAGAGGCATAGGAAGTTATTATAATTTGAGATCTTATGAAAATTTCTCAGAATTGGATATACAGGGGATAGTGGTCACTCCCATGGAGTGGACCCTGTGCGTCCCTGAGAAAATAACAAGCCCCTGGGTTTGTGCCACCCAGTTCTGAGGATCCAGGGGATAAAGAAGAAGGGAGCTGGAACCAGCCTCGTTTAGCCACAGAAGTACACTAAATGTCCAGGTCTCTGCTCCACAGTATATCCCTCCTTGTATTAGCAGGAAAATCTGAGCTGCTTTGCATGAATATTTAAAAAACAAATGTAATTCAGCGTACCATTTGTATTTTTTTTAAATGCAATTTCATGTTTTACAAATAATATACAATTTTATCCACAACCTGTGACTGACCTTGGAAGCTTGTTCTTGCTCTGGCATCTTTCCCCTACCAGTCTCCTGTCTTTTCAGTGTCGGTCTATTATCAGGGCAGATAACTAGGGGATGGGAATTATGATCCCACATAGTGTTTATTTTACTTAGTAAGAAACCTGTGAAAAAGCCAGAGTATCACTGGTGCAGAATGGCAGAAAACTGGGGCATTGGATGTTAAGCACAGATGAATTTAGTAATTCACACAGAATTAATAAGGCACTGGGTTGTTTTTAAGAACCATGATCAAGGGACTGTTACTGATACTATTTACAAAATTGATACTTTGCTGGGAGACAAACCAAGTTTAGTAATATAATTAAATAGAAATTAAATTGGGGAAAATGCATAATCATATTTTTATTAATTTGTTAGCTTTGTAAAGATTATTTGCGTATTGCAGGCATTGAGCACGTTAATTAGATTTCAAGTGAACTGTCACCATGTTAATTCATATTTTATAAGAATAGTAATTAAAATCCAACATGTTACCAGCTACAGTATGGTATTTTATTATATCCCAAACTAACATTTCCTTATAAGTAATTTTAAAACATCAGCTTAATTGATTACTTAAAGTACAATAGTGTAACTGGGCATTTATTGTTAATAGAATCCAGATAAAGTGAATTTTTATTATTCTTAAAGTTATTCACAGCACAATTGTAATGTTATAATACTTACATTCCATCAGGGATTCTTTTTTAACCACTTTGGGCTGCAAATGACTTTATGTATATTTAAATACAAATTGGCTTTACATCCATTTCTCTAACCCCATTTTATTTACAGAGAAAACATAATTGTCATGATCTTTGGATTTGAATAGCAAGCTCAGTGCATACTGTAATTTGTCACAAGTTTTGTGGACTAACATTTAATTCGGTAGGCCCACCATACTGGTTTGCCAAACACTTCCCAGGAATGAACAAGAGTAAGGATATGAGGGGTGATCCTGCTTTTTTTCATCATAGTAATTATAAGAAGGATGATAAGATAAATTTTTTAATGTGTGAAGTCAGGTCAGCTCTTCCCTCTGGTAGGTAAACTACCCTCCTGATCATCTGCCATCTGGAGAAGAGAAATTTCGTTATTCTGTCGACTCCGTCTTAGCAGGGCCCCCGTAGTTGATGAAGCCCGTGTGTGCCCACTGAGCAGTGTCGCATAGAAACTTACTAGAAATCATGTCAGTGGGTGGTTCATCGGATCCGCTGTGATGGCACTCCCTTGCTGAGAGTCCTCTGCAGAGATTTCCCATGCTGTTGCTTTAAAGGATTTCCTTTTCTTTTCCCTCAGTGCTTGAGATCAATGAGGAGATGTGGCTCGTTTGGCCAAGGAAAGGGTCTTAAACATGTTTCCAATAACACAGTAAGGAATGTATTAAAGTTTCAGCTGTCCAAGTGGGGAAAAAGAAGTGCAACCATGTAATGTGCAGGGCCTAGTATTTTCAAATTTTCCCAATGAGGAATGTTGGTGGTATTTTCCTTCCGATTGCTTGACATCAACCACTCTCCGCTATTGCCCTCAGCGCCAGTTAAGCACTTACTGGCATCTTCCCTTCAGTGGTGTGGGCTCCCTGCACTCCTTTACCAAAGTGTTGGGGTGGATTTTGTGACTTGTTGCTCAACTCATTCTTCAGCAAATGAAGAATTTAATGTTCCAGTTGCTGGCGCCTCAGCTTTCAGCACTCTCCAAAGACTGCCTTGGGGAGAGATCTGCCTTGCTCCAAGTCCTGTCTACTTCCTGAGGCAGGCTGTAGTCGAAAGGACCTGTCCTCTAACCGTCGAAGTGGGGAGCAGTTTGGTGTCATTTTCACGGCTCCCCGTGGGGTCATCTGTGACTGCCAATGAGACCACATTGCAGCCTGACTCCTCACGGTGCCCAATCCTGCTGTCCTCCATGCCCTTCCATGGGTTAGATCCCCAGCACACTGCCTGATTAACTTCCTGCCCGCTAAACTCCACCTCACAGCCCCTTCCCAGGGAATTTGATGACAGTAACCTCGTGCTGCTTTAGATCTTGGTTTTGCCATTGTTGTCTGGTGATCATAGAGTTAATTCCACATCAATGCTATCTTGTATTTCCATTCTGAATACACATTTCCTGAGTGACTTAAATGAAAACAGTAGTTGAATCTAGATGATAGGGTTAATAAAAGAGATTGTGCTTATCGGATTTAAGAAAGCCCTTATCTTTGAGGGCATTCCATAAAATGAGGGAATCTTACTCACGATGAGAGGTAATTAGATTTGGATCTTGAATACATTAATTAGAAATCAGGGATATGAAATAAGAGATTGTCTGAAAAAAGGAAGGAACATTTCCCTTTATAATAGTTATTGTTCGATAATGAGACAAAGGTCCAGGAAAGTATGTTTTACCTGTGCAGCTTCAATTAATGGATCATGGTGGGAGCAAAACACCAAGTTTCCTACAGGGAAGGGTTTGAGCAAGTGAGTAAATTTCTCTTGCAGATGCTACCAGTGTAGAACACTTACGCTCATTACCCTTTATAACATAATGAAGTCATTCGCTGAACTTCTTAAGTGCCCCTTGGCTGAACACATCCCAGGACAACCAGCATGGAACCAAGAGAAAAACAAAATTCTTTCATATTAATAACACTTTTGGAGATATTTCATGGAACCTTTCCAAATAGCTGAAAAAACTCTAAGTATATTTTTATAGAGTTTTATTTTATCATTCAGATACTTTCTAGATAATTCTGTAACTATGAGCTCTCTGTAAGCTTTTAATTTTCCCCAGTGAATTTCCATAGCCTCATTCAATACAGTATCTAAGTTTTTCAAACTGTAGCTATAAAATTTTCCTATTTTCTCTGAGTATTTTCAGTCTAACATTCAGAACATTTCAATGTTTCAGTTTTTCTGTCATAGCTTCCTGATGCTATTAAATCATAGGGTTCTCTGATTTTCCCCCTAGATAAGATTTACTGAGATGTAGAAATTGAAGATTAGCTAGGGTTATATATAAATGAGAAGCTTCTTTACTAACATGCATTAAGGAAAGTCCTTGCACTCTCTGCCCATGGAGAAGTCTCCATCTATGATGTGAACTTATTTACTAAATCACTTATTTTACTTAAATAATTAGTGTTAATTGTGACTTCAAACCCAAAATTATTAAAGATGACCTTTGAAATAAGGTATGTGCTATGCTGAGAACCCAGCACATTTCCCTCCCCTCCAACCCTTCCCCCTTCCTCCTTTTTACTTGCTTCCTCAGGTATATATTCCTTAAATCTATTGTCAGCACTGACAAATACTAATAATGCAAAAGTTTGTGCATTCACTCACTCAAAAAATATTTATTGAACATCTGTTATGTGCCCAAGTATGTGTTAGAAATTTGGAATACATTTGTTAGCCAAGCAGGCATTTCTCTTCACTCAATGTTGGGGAGGAAAAACTTCTTTCTGTCCTCCTTTGTTCTATGGCTGAGCCTACAAATTAAACTAATATAAAAGAGATTACTAGGATAAAAGCATACATATTTTATTTAATATTTTTATATGTAAACAAGAATCTTCAAAAGGAAAATGAAGACCCAATGATGCTATAAGGCCCTAAAGCTTATATACTTTTTAAAACAAAGAATGATAAATTGCAGGATGCAACAAGACATAGGTGCTTGAACCAGGGGCAGTAAATTTTGGGACAGTAATTAGGAAATACGTGGGGAAAACTAAGGTATGACCAGGATTATTTCAGTAGGTCTGTTTGTACAGATCCATGTTGTCCCTTGACTCCCAGTCAGATAATAAAATGTTCCCAGTATGAGGAGGTCACTTCCCTCAAGAGAAATTTTATGACCTGCTTTTAGGTACAAAGGGGAAGCCCAGGGATCCCTTCCTGCACCTGATATTTTTCCAGTGCCTTTAGTGCAAAATAATCAATATGCCAAGCAGCACATTTTGGGGTGACACACTCTGAACCCCTTCAATAACATAAAGTGACCCCTCATGTCAAAGAGTTCACTGTGGAGTAGGAGACCTAGAAATATGTAAGAGCCATGCATCAGATATGTTATATGTATTAATTGCTACACAAAGATGAGTGTGAAATCTTCCCACTTCTGCTTTTGGTACTCAGGAACTGTCAACAAGAGAAAGAGATTCAGGCAAGAAATCAGTTTGTGCAGAAATCTGGGGCTTACTCGTGAAATCCTGGAATCAAACAGATGGCCTGGAGGTGTATGTCTAAGAATGGGAAACAAGAAATGAGGCTGGCCCAGGACTTCTGGGAAGATGGCAGCGTGAGCAGGGCAGCAGAAATCTCCTCCCAAAACCATATATACTTGTGAAAATACAACAAATACAACTATTCCCAAAAGAGAGACCAGAAGATAAAGGAAAACACTCAATCTGCAGCTACACCTGAGAGGACTTGGCACCCCGTGAGGTGGGTAAGATACAGAGCCGTGACCCGGCAGGACCCGAGCACTCCCGCACCCAAGCGCACTGGCGGGAGGAGAGGATTCAGAGTGGGGAGGGAGTGGAAGTACATCCCACGAAATAACCAGCCCCGGTTACCTGCACGGGGAGCAATGACCCACATAGTGCAGTGTAGCGGAGATTGGAGAGACACAGGGTGCAGGATCTGAGCCTGGGAATGTGCCCGGATCCTCTTAGCTGGCTCCCTGGGACAAAAGAAAAGAGTGTGCTTTTTTTTAGGGGTCTTAAAGAAACAGGGCCCCAGGATCGTCCCAGCACAATCGGCCCAGCAGGTTGGGAGTTCTGGGTAATTTCAGACCCCTTGGCTGGCGACTGTGAAAAAGTAGCCGCACTCAGATTTCCCACAGACATTAACAGCCTCCCATTCGTTCCCACCCAGCCAGAGTGACAAAGGGCCGTGCAGAGCAGTGTGGCTGCGGAATAGAGGAGCAACAGTGTCACCTACAGCATCCCCACAGAATCTACTCCTGGTGAGAGTTGTTTTTGTTTTTGTTTTTCTTTTTCTTTTCTTTCGTTCCTTTCTTTTTTTTCATTTATTTCTTTTCTTTTCTTTTTTCTTTTTTCTTTTCTGTCTTTTTTCTTTCTTTTCTTCTATTTTTCTTTCTTTTTTTTAACTCTTAAAGAGCCCAGCTGACATACGTGGCACCTACCAGTGACCACTTCTATTGCCATAAAAAGAGAGAGGAATATGGTACAAACAAAACTTACCCAGACCCAGACAACACCAGAGAGGGAACTTGAAGGGATAGAAATGCACAATCTTCCTGAAAAAGAATTCAGAACAAAAGTCATAACCATACTGATAGATCTACAGAGAAATATGCAAGAGCTGAGGGAGGAAGTGAGGAAAGTGAGGAAAGACAATGCAGAAATGAGACAAGCCATTGATGGGCTTAGCAGCAGACTGGGCGAGATGCAGGAGACTGTTAAAGGAATAGAAATCAGAAAACGGGAATACAGAGAAGCTGAGGCAGAGAGAGATAAGAGGATCTCTAGGAATGAAAGAATATTAAGAGAACTGTGTGACCAATCTAAACGGAACAATATTTGCATTATAGGAGTACCAGAGGAAGAAGAGAGAGAAAAAGGGATAGAAAGTGTCTTTGAAGAAATAATGGCTGAAAACTTCCCCATGCTGGGGAAGGAAATAGTCTCACAGCCCACGGACGCCCACAGATCTCCCAACAAACGGGACCTAAGGAAGACAACACCAAGACACATAATAATTAAGATGGCAAAGATCAAAGATAAAGACAGAGTATTAAAGGCAGCTGGAGGGAGAAAAAAGATCACCTAGAAGGAAAAACCTATCAGACTATCATCAGACTTCTCAACAGAAACCTTACAGGCCAGAAGAGAATGGCATGATATACTTAACGTAATGAAACAGAAGGGCCTCGAACCAAGAATATTGTATCCAGCACGATTAACATTTAAATATGATGGAGGAATAAACAATTTCCAGACAAGTGAAAGTTGAGAGAGTTTGCTTCTCATAAACCACCTCTACAGGATATCTGAAACAGACTGCTCTAGAGGGAGGAACTCCTAAGGCTAAAAGATGTCACCAGAGAAAAAAAAATCATAGCAAAGAAAGCAGACCATCCAAATACTAACTAAAGCCAAGAATAAAACACCTAGCATATAAAGAAGGGAGGAGGAAGAATAAGAAGGGAGAGAAATAAGAAACATCAGACAGTGTTTACAATAACTTAAGAAGAAAGTTAAGTTAGATTATGAGATAGGAAAGAAGCAACCCTTGAACCTTTGGGAACCACGAATCTAAAGCCAGCAATGGCAATAAGTACATATCTATAGATAAAAACCCTAAATGTAAATGGACTGAATGCACGAATCAAAAGACACAGAGTAATAGAATGGATAAAAAAGCAAGACCCATCTATATGCTGCTTACAAGAGACTCACCCCAAAGCCAAAGATATACACAGACTAAAAGTGAAGGGATGGAAAAAGATATTTCATGTAAACAACAAGGAGAAAAAAGCAGGTGTTGCAGTATTGTATCAGACAAAATAGACTTCAAAAAGAAGAAAGTAGCAAGAGATAAAGAAGGACATTACAGAATGATAAAGGGTCAGTGCAAAAAGAGGATATAACTATTATAAATGTATATGCACCGAACACAGGAGCACCAGCATATGTGAAACAAATACTAACAGAATTAAAGGAAGAAATAGACAGAAATGCATTCATTTTAGGACATTTCAACACACCACTCACTCCAAAGGACAGATCAACCAGACAGAAAATGAGTAAAGACACAGAGGCACTGAACAACACCCTAGAACAGATGGGCTTAACAGACATCTACAGAACTCTACACCCAAATGCAACAGGATACACATCCTCTAAAGTGTACATGGAACATTCTCCAGAATAGACCACATACTAGGCCAAAAAAAGAACCTCAGTAAATTCAAAAATATTGAAATCCTACCAACCAACTTCTCAGATCACAAAGGTATAAAACTAGAAATAAATTTTAGAGAGAAACCAAAAAGGCTCACAAATACATGGAGACGTAACATTCTCCTAATTAATCAATAGGTTAATGACCAAATCAAAACAGATATCAAAGAATATATGGAGACTAATGACAAAAACAACACACAGCCACAACTTCTGTGGGATGCAGCAAAGGCAGTTGTAAGAGGAAAGTATATTGCAATCCAGGCGTCTTTAATGAAGGAAGAACATTCCCAAATGAATAGTCTAAAGACACAATTACTGAAATTGGAAAAAGAAGAAGAAATGAGAACGAAAGTCACCAGAAGGAAGGACATAATAAAGATCAGAGAAGAAATAAATAATATTGAGAAGAATAAAACAATAGAAAAAAATCAATGAAACCAGGAGCTGGTTGAAAAAATGAACAAAATAGATCACCCCTAGCCAGACTCATTAAGAGAAAAAGAGAATCTACACACATAAACTAATCAGAAATGAGAAAAATAATGACATACCCCACCTAAATACAAAGAATTATAAGAGAATATTATGAGAATCTATATGCTAACAAGCTGGAAAACCAAAAGAAATGGACAACTTCTTATAAAAGTACAACTTCCCAAGACTGACCAAGCAAGAAACAGAAAAACTAAACAGAAGAATCACCATCAACGAAATTGAATCGGTAATCAAAAAACTACCCAAGAACAAAACCCCCGGACCGGACGGATTCACCTCTGAATTCTACCAGACATATAGAGAAGAAATAATACCCATTCTCCTTGAAGTATTCCAAAAAATAGAAGGTGAGGGAATACTTCCAAACTCATTCTATGAAGCCAGCATCACTCTAATACCAAAACCGGGCAAAGACCTCACCAAAAAGAAAATGACAGACCAATATCCCTGATGAACGTAGATGCAAAAATACTCAACAAAATATTAGCAAACCGAATTCAAAAATACATCAAGAGGGTCATACACCACGATCAAGTGGAATTCATCCCAGGGATGCAATGATGGTACAACATTTCAAAATCCATCAACATCATCCACCACATTAACAAAAAGAAGAACAAAAACCACTTGATCATCTCCAACAAAGCTGAAAAAGCATTTAACAAATTAAGCATCTGTTCATCATTAAAACTCTCAATAAAATGGGTATAGAGGGCAAGTACCTCAACATCAAAAAGGCCATATATGACACACCCACAGCTAACATCATACATAACAGAGAGAAGCTGAAAACTTTTCATCTAAAATCGGGAGCAAGACAGGGATGCCCACTCTCTTCACTGTTATTCAACATAGTACTGGAGGTCTTAGCCACAGCAATTAGACAAAACAAAGATATTCAAGGCATCCATATTGGTAAAGAAGAAGTCAAATTGTCACTATTTGCAGATGACATGATATTGTACATAAATACCCAAAAGACTCCACTCCAAAACTACTAGAACTAATATCTGCATTCAGCAAAGTTGCAGGATACATAATTAACACACAGAAATCTGTTGCTTTCCTATACACTAATGATGAACTAACAGAATGAGAAATCAGAAAAACAATTCCATTCACAATTGCATCAAAAAGAATAAAATGCCTAGGAATAAACCTAACGAAGGAAGTGAAAGACCTGTACTCTGAAAACTACAAGACACTCCTAAGAGAAATTAAAGAGGACACTAACAAATGGAAATGCATCCCATGCTCTTGGCTAGGAAGAATAAATATTGTCAAATGGCTATACTACCTTAAGCAATCTACAGATTCAACACAATACCTACCAAACTATCAACAGCTTTCTCCAATGAACTGGAACAAATAATTCTAAAATTCATATGGAACCACAGAAGACTCCAAATAGCCAAAGCAATCCTAACTTGGGGAATTAAACAGGGGGAATTACACTCCCTGACTTCAAAGCCACAGTAATCAAGATAATTTGGTATTGGCACAAAAACAGACCCACAGACCAGTGGAACAGTATAAAAAATCCAAACATTAACCCAAACATATACAGTCATTAATATTTGATAAAGGAGCCTTGGATATACAATGGAGAGATGATGGCCTCTTCAGCAGCTGGTGTTGGAAAAATTGGACAGCTACATGTAAGAGAATGAAATTAGACTACTGTCTAACACCATACATAAAGGTAAACTCAAGGTGGATCAAAGATCTGAATGTAAGTCATGAAACCATAAACTCTTAGAAAAAAACCTAGGCAAAAATCTCTTGGACATAAACATGAGCAACTTCTTCATGAACATGTCTCCCCGGGCAAGGGAAACAAAAGCAAAAATGAACAAATGGGACTATATAAAGCTGCAAAGCTTCTGTACAGCAAAGGACACCATCAGTAGAACAAAAAGAGATCCTACAGTACGGGAGAATATATTCATAAATGACGTATCCAATAAGGGGTTGACATCCAAAATATATAAAGAACTCACGCACCTTAACAAACAAAAAGCAAATAATCCAATTAAGAAATGGGCAGAGGACATGAATAGACACTTCTCCAAAGAAGAAATTCAGATGGCCAACAGGCACATGAAAAGATGCTCCACATCACTAATCATCAGAGAAATGCAGATTAAAACCACAATGAGATATCACCTCACACCAGTGAGGGTGGCCAACATCCAAAACACAAACAAGAAACATTGGCGAGGATGTGGAGAAAAAGGAATCTTCCTATAGTGCTGGTGGGAATGCAAATTAGTTCAACCATTGTGGAAAGCAGTATGGAGGTTCCTCAAAAACTCAAAATAGAAATACCATTTGACCCAGGAATTCCACTCCTAGGAATTTACCCTAAGACTGCAGCAGCCTAGTTTGAAAAAGACATATGCACCCCTATGTTTATTGTAGCACTATTTACAATAGCCAAGAAATGGAAGCAACCTAAGTGTCCATCAGTAGATGAATGGATAAAGAAGAGGTGGTACATATACACAATGGAATATTATTCAGCCATAAGAAGAAAACAAATCCTACCATGTGCAACAACATGGATGGAGCTAGAGGGTATTATGCTCAGTGAAATAAGCCAAGCCGAAAAAGACAAGTATCAAATGATTTCACTCATATGTGGAGTATAAGAACAAAGAAAAAAACTGAAGGAACAAAACTGCAGCAGACTCACAGAACCCAAGAACGGACTAATAGTTACCAAAGGGAAAGGGACTGGGGAAAATGGGCGGGAAGGGAGGGATAAGAGGGAAAAAGGGGCATTACGATTAGCAGATGTAATGTTTGGGGGGCACGGGGAGGGCAGTACAACTCAGAGAAGACAAGTAGTGATTCTATAGCATCTCACTATGCTGATGGACAGTGACTGTAATGGGGTTGGTGGGGGGGACCTGATGAAGGGGTAGTTTAATAACCATAATATTGCACATGTAATTGTAGATTAATGATACCAAAATAAATTATTTAAAAAATAAAACTAAGTGAAAATAAATGTAAGAGAAATCAAAAGAGAAAAAGAAAAAGAAAAGAGGCTGGCCTATTAGCGACGGGTTGGTCCCTCACCTTGCATTTCTTGCTGAGACATGTGGTGATAGAAATTATGTCAGAGAAAGCAAACTGACCACTCAAGATTTGGGTGTAGTATAGAATTATCACAATGGAGAATTCCTGCTAAAAAATACTTTCCCAGACAGGGATTACGTAGTCCAGTGTCTGATGAATCTAGCTGATGACTAGTGTTCATTAATTAAATATGAGCAGCAAGGCTATATGGCACTCCCAGACCAAGGAGATGAAATCAAGTATGATCTTCACTGCCTCTCCAATGCTGCCTGAATAATGGCACATAGAGCAACCTTGGACACTCCATGTGGAAGGTGGTACAGGCTCCAGCAGCCGAGGTGCTTGAATTACTGCAGGAATCATAGCTCCACTCAGCTAACCAAGAACACCTAGTACCAGACTGATGCACGAGGGAGAAATCAAATGTCCTGTTGTGCCACTGACATTTTGTATTTTCTTTGTCACTGCAGCTAGCTTTAATTAATGCAAGAGGCCATTGGGGGATTTTCCATAGGTATGACATGATCAGATACATATTTTTGAAAGAGGAAGATGTATTGGTATGAGCAGGAACATAATGGTACTGGGAGGCTGCAGTTAAGTTAGTAGGAGGTTAGGAACTGTATCCGGATGTTTACAGCAAAAAGAGAGGATTGCTTTGGGTGATATTTGGGTGTTCACCTGAAGGAAATGCTTCTAGCTTTGTTAGGGCTAAATCTAAATGGCTCTCAGGTTTTGGTATGAGTGGCAAATTTCTAAAAACCATGCAAAAATATCCAGTTAGTAACGAAATTAGTGGTTCGGCAAACATGCATATTAGATTTGGAGCACCCCAAATATAATGATTAGGGGAGACTGTGCTGTACCATCACATTAAAACATTTGAATTGAAAGATGCAATTTTCTAGGGGAAATCAACCTCTCATCATAAAAAGGAATATCTTTGGTTTAACTCTTCTTCACAGAAAATGGTTCCTTTTTTATATGAATGCCAGTCACCTCATAAAGAACGGACTGCCAAGACATATTTCAGCAAGAGTGCCTAGAGACTTATAAATGCGTGGAGAGTGGAGCTTGAAGAGAGAAACCCCCTCTTGCCAGAGTGCAGAATGCCAGATAATGAATCCTCACACTGGCGACATTACAAATTGGAGTATGGAAGGACAGACCAAGTCAAGGGAATAAGAGAGCCGTTAGAAAATGAATGATTGTGGTAATTAAGGTTATGGGTAAAGAAGGGTTTCGTTATTGCAATGCAAATAAATCAGGAGTGTGTTTTAAGCAATGAAACAGTGTGCCTCTTGGAATTTGTTAAGTTCTTGCTTTTTTGTGGCCATATAACCTAACGCTCTAGTCAGGAAGAAGTATCTTTACACCTATAAGATATATATAGAATAAAAGTAATTGCTAAAATATGAAAAGAGGCTGATATATACACCTAGCTGCCTTGAAACAGTTTTGGATTAAAACAGCAAAAAAGATATCAATCATATTTCTCAATCAGTATTTAACATATCATTACCAACCTTGGCAGGGATAAATGACACGTTTGTAGGTGATGTTAATGAACACAACATTCATTTTAAATTCAGATTGACAAAATTCAAAGCTTCTATTTGTAAAATAATCCCCAAATCTCTCAGGGGATGTTTGATTCGCTAAACTGGAACATTGTTCTGCTAAAGGTTTCATATGTTAACTGATCATAAACTATTTTTTTCAAGCCATATTTAAAATTTTTTTTCATGTTATTAGTTGTTCGCTGTTCCTTTTTGTAGAGAGGGGGATTTTTCTGTTCTATTATTCCACTGTTGGGAATATAGTGATAGAAAATATAATGTAGCCTACAGAGAGTTGTTTCAAAATTTGGGCTTTGAATTCCTGTTTATGATTACAGACAAATTTGCATTTATACTATAAAGAATATTTGTTTTTCTGATTATAAAATTATGTGCGTAATATAGTTATTTGTTTCTTTTTTTTCTCCAGGCACAGATAAATTTGGATTGTTTTTCCTGGAATGTCTTATTATATGGTCTTATACCAGAAATATTCTTTGACAATGTGATTTTAATAGCTGCACAATGATCCCTTCAATAGATGTATCATAAATTTTTAAATAATTCTTTTCTTTGTGAACATATGCAATGTTCCCAAATTTTGCCTTTCTACAACATACACACACACACACACACACACACACACACACACACACACACACAAAGTATAAAACATCTATATTTGTACATGTTATTTTCTTACCAAATATTCCTAGAAATGGAATTTCTACATTAAGGTGCATAAACCCTTCTGAAGGCTCTGGATACATATTACTAAACTGCTTTCCAGGTCACCTGTAGCAATTTACACCCCCACCAGTGACCATTGTTATCCAGCCAGCTTTATCATTACTGTTTCTAACCTGTGTCACTTTGAGAGATGAAAAAAGGGGTCTTATTGTATGTATCATGTTATTTTCATTTCTCTAATTTGTTATTTAGCCATTCATGACCTTCCTTCTTTGAAATGACTTTCTAAACCTTTACATTTCATTGTTTTCAAGATACTGCTTTATAGTAGTATGTATTTTTGGAGAAACATATTCTAGGATGTTTCCTTTCAATTTTATTTTTTACTTTTATCCATACATCTTTTCATTATTCTGTAGACAAATATAAATTCCTGAACTTACTACATCTTAAAAACCTTCACCATGATGTAATCATCTGAAAGTTTACCTCCATTTTCTTCTAGTTATTTTTCATTTATTTTTATAGTTAACTTTTTAATGTTTGAATTTATTTGGATGTGTTTTATTTGTTCAACACTTAAGTTGTATGTGTTTGTGTTTTCCAAAGTTCCTGGGAAGAGAGTTTATATAAAATAATTTATTAGTCTGTAAACTAATAGCTACATTATCCATGCTTTAAAAAATTAACACTTTCCTTTGCCTCCTTCTCAATAAGATACTTACAATATCCTAAGCATAGGCCCCTCCTATATATATACATATGTGCTATATATATATTATGCATAAGTATATAATGTTATTATATATAATAATATGCATAAGTATATAACTATACAAGCATATAAATATTTATCTGTTAGAATTTATAGATAAACAATGATTCTACCCTTTACTGGAATATATCCATCCCTTTCCTGTGTTGATCTGTAATGTTAATTTTATCATATTACATATGACATATATTACATTCTTACATATTCTCTGGTCTGTTTCCGAACTACTTGTGTTAATTCACAAGATCTATCTATCCCATATATACCCCACCAATAAATCACTCACTCAATTGTTGTACTTTTACATAGATATATGTTAATGTGATGAAGGTTCTTTATTTCCCCTTTACAAAAATAGTTTCTCCAAGTGTTTCCAAATAACTTAAAATTATTTTGTCAAACTCCAATTAATTTTTCACCAGGATTTTTATGAAATTTCAGCCAATGTAAGAAATATTTTGGATATAAATAGTATTTTCTTTCTATACATATTCAATCTTTCCATCCAGGGAAATTGTGTTTCTTTCTTTATTTAAATTTTCATAACTCTTAGGAAGTATTGTGGCTTTGCTTATATGAATTTGAGCCATTTCCATTAAAAATATTTCTATGAGTTTTATAAATACACATACATTGTTTTATTAAAGAAAACTTCAATACATTTGTTTTACCAGTATCAGCCCCAGACAAGTTCACTATGGATTCAATGAGACCAAAGAAATGACAGTGGAACATTTCTGGGGGTGAAAGCGTTTATACCCAACTGTATTCCCATGGTGACACATCAATCACTAGAATCCCATCCACTCAGAGCGAATCTGCATGCAGCAAGCCGGTCTCTGCCTCTGGGCTTCTCTACCCAGCAGCTGTCTCAGTCTCTGTCCTCGGTGCTGCCACCACTCCAGTCTCTGGTCTCCCGCAGCCTTGCAGCCATGCCACCATGTCACCCAGAGCACTGGGCAGAGCTCTTTATATAGAGTCAGTAACAATGTATTGCCCACACGTGTGTAGTGAGCTAGCCAACCAGGGCCAGGTGAGAATCCTGGCCATGGGAATCTTCACTTTATCCACAACATTATATGTTCTAACTGGCTTTACTGATATATAAGAAATCTATCGTTTTCTCATTTAGCTGTGAAACTGAATTTTGTTATTAATTCTATTACAGTTAATCTTTTAGATGCGTCTAAAAAAACAGATGTAATGACATCATTACAATCATCTTGTTTCATTCTTTCCACAAGGTTTAACTCTTGTTACTTATTCTCTTATCTTCCTTTTCTTTTGGCTCTGACCAGACCCTCCAGAAAAATATTAAATAGGCACTAACAAACTTTACTGTATTATTTAAAAGCTGGATGAAATTCCACTACAGCTGTGTTTTTCAAAGTGTTAACCTTTGAACATTAGTGTCTCCAGATGCTTTTGGAAAAAGGAAATCCATGTTTAAAAAAAAAAGTTTGTTAAACATTTCATGACAGAGTTATATTTTTACATGTTAATGATCTGATAAATCCTTGTAGTTAAAAAAAGTTTTTGTTTTACTCCATTTCCTAACAGATCACATAATTTTTCATATTATTTTATTTAAAAACCATGAGAATTCATTTCATTGAACAAAATTGGCTATCAGTTAAAGCAAAATGCTATGTCCTATTTACCCAACTGAGGAAATACCAAGGGTAGTAGGAGGGTCCTTCCCCGATTGTGGGGAAGCAGGGAAAGCTCACTGACGATCAGGTCATTACCACACTTGCTGTTCTCAGTCCAAAACCCTTTCATTTGCCTGAGTTCTAAATTTAGATGGTTGTTTCCATTTCTGTTGAGTCTTGGAGATATATATTTATCCTTCAAATGTGCACATTTTTCTTAATTCTCTTTTAAGAAGTGTTATATTCTACCTGGAAGTTAATTCCATGAAGTTCTCCCTTCTAGTGGCTCCCAACACATGTGGATTCAGCTACATGCGTTCATTATGAGAGCTAATTGGGAAAGGACGAGATTGTACTCATTTTGAACTAAGTTGTATCACTTTGGAGCTGTTAAGTCTTATATTTAAATAATAAATTTGCAACGAACAATCTTAGCACAGTGGTAGTAAAGACAAAGAAACAGAACTTGAGTTAATTCCATAATTCGTTGTGACCATTTGGAGATTTTATTTCTGTTGAAAATTTCTATCGGTGAAAAAAGGTGGCCTTTTCATTTGCAAGCTGCAGATTTGGGTTCCTAGATGAAACATTTTGCTAAATTAGAGTAATATATTTAAGGTGACATTTTAAATTATTCTTATTGGACCAGTAGAACTGGCTTTTGTGCCCCTATATCAGTCAGTCGTTGGCTGCAGGCTGGGAGTGAGGCATCTTCCATTAGCAGACAATTGGGAAAAAAAGGCAGCTGTGTGGAGTTAGCACCTCACCCTCAATAACAGCTGGGGTGGTTCCCTGGCCTGGTGAAGGGCTTTGCATGGAGAACCAACAGAATGTACCTCAGACTCAAACTTTACTTCCCATTTATTCTGTTACAGAGTTTTTCAATTATTTGTCATGAAGGTCTCGTGTGGCAGCCTGAGAAACACTGCTCCGCCATGCACATGCTAATGCTGGGACCTGGGAATGTTACCTTATATAGCAAACAAATAAACAAACGAAAGGATGTTTGCAGGTGTGATTAGGAATTTTGTGATGGGGAGAAGAGCCTGGATTATCCAGGTGGGCCCTTAATTCAATCATAGCATCCTCATAAGAGGGAGGCAGAAGGGGATTTTTCCATAAGAGACACAGAAGAGAAGGTGACGTGACCATGGAGGCTGAGTTGAAATGCTGTGGCTACAGGTCAAGGAAACCAGCAGCCACAAAGTGATGGATTGGCCCTGAGACCCTCCAGAGGGAGCACAGCCCTGCCAACACCATGATTCTGGCCTCAGAACAAGGAAAGAATAAATTTCTGTTGTTGTTAGCAGCCCATTTTGCTGCAGTTTGTTACAGCGTCCACAGGAAACTAACTCAGCACTGCAATCAGATTCACAGATAAGAAGCCCGGAATTTGACTGACTCTGAAAAAGAGCACCCACCTTTGTGCCAGGTCTGTCAATACCAAACCTTTTTTCCTATATTCATGGATTTTATTTTCCCTTAGGTGTTTTTTTTTCTTTGTGTTTATTGTTGGTGGTGCACAGATGAATCTTTGTTATTTTTTCATTAATTGTTTTATGGATATTTATTTTCATTTATTCATTACATATATGGTCCTTCTGAGCAGAGCTTATTTTAATAGAGGTAGAAAGAAGTTCTGAAGACAACTAGTCCTGGTTTAGAATTCCAGACCTTTGACAAGGTACTGACGGTACTGAAGCCTCAGATTCCTTATATAGTATAGTGATGATGACACCCATATTTAAGTGGTAATTGCATGGATTCAGTGAGACAACGAAAAGAGTGCCTGACTCAGGGAAGAAATCAGATAAAGTGAAATTCCCTCTTTCTTACCCTGAGTAACTAATACATCCTTTGGAATCATAACAACCATTGAGTTAAGTAAGTTTATTTGCTCACTTACTTTAAATTATGAGCATGAGTTGTACACACTCATAATTTAAACAGGAAATTGCAAAAAAAATTTTAACAATTGATATTTACAAAAGGTTGTATTATTTATATACAAAATCAAATATTGGAGTAAGAGGTAATCTTGGAACATATTCCTAACTCTGAGGGCTGAATATTAATTTTTTAGCCATACTATAAATCATTTCTGCATGACACAGTTGTCAAAATCAGCTGTTAATACCATTTTCTTATTACTTTATTATTGATATACACTCTAATGAAGGCTTCACATAAAAAAAATGTGGTTACTACATTTACCCATACTATCAAGTCCCCACCCATAGTCACTGTCCATCAGTGTAGTAAGATGCCACAGATTCACTATTTGCCTTCTTGTTGCTACACTGTCTTCCCAGTGACCCCCTCATACCATGTGTACTAAACATAATACCCCTCAATCCCCTTCTCCCTCCCTCCCAACCATCCACCCTCCCACACCCCTTCCCTTTGGTAACCATTAGTCACTTCTTGGAGTCTGTGAGTCTGCTGCTCTTTTGTTCCTTCAGTTTTGCTTTGTTGTTATACTCAACAAATGTGGGAAATCATTTGGCACTTGTCTTTCTCCACCTGGCTTATTTCACTGAGCATAATATCCTCCAGCTCCATCCATGTTGTTGCAAATGGCAGGATTTGTTTCTTTCTTATGGCTGAATAGTATGCCATTGTGTATATATACCAGATCTTTATCCATTCATCTACTGATGGACACTGAGGTTGCTTCCATATCTTGGCTATTGTAAATAGTGCTGCAATAAACATAGGGGTGCATATGTCTTTTTGAATCTGAGAACTTATACTCTTTGGGTAAATTCAAAGGAGTGGGATTCCCAGGTCAAATGGTATTTCTAATTTTAGTTTTTGAGAAACCTCCATATTGCTTTCCACAATGGTTGAACTACCTTAAATTCCCACCAGCAGTGTAGGAGGGTTCCCCTTTCTCCACATCCACGCAAGCATTTATTGTTCATAGTCTTTTTGATTCTGGCCATCCTTACAGGTGTGAGGTGATATCCCATTGTGGTTTTAATTTGCATTTCTCTAATGATTAGTGATGTGGAGCATCTTTTCATGTGTCTGTGGGCCATCTGAATTTCTTCCTTGGAGAATTGTCTCTTCATTTCCGGCCCATTTTTGAATCAGGTTATTTGCTTTTTGGATGTTTAGGCATGTGCATTCTTTATATATTTTGGATGTTAACCCCTTGTCAGATATGTCATTTACAAATATATTCTCCCACACTGTAGGATGCCTTTTTGTTCAGTTGATGGTGTCCTTTGCCATACAGAAGCTTTTAGTCTGATGTAGTCCCATGTGTTGATTTTTTATTTTGTTTCCCTTGCTCGAGGAGATGCGTTCAGGAAGAAGTTGCTCATGTTTATATTCAGGGATTTTTGCCTATGTTTTCTTCTAAGAGTTTTATGGTTCCATGACTTACATTCAGGTCCTTGATCCATTTTGAGTTTACTTTTGTGTATGGGGTTAAACAATAATCCAGTTTCATTCTCTTGCATGTAGCTGTCCAGTTTTGCCAACACCAGCTGTTAAAGAGGCTGTAATTTCCCGTTTATATGTCCATAGATCCATTATCGTATATTAATTGACTATATACAGTAAGGTTCATATCTGGGCTCTCTAGTCTATTCCATTGCTCTATGGGTCTGTTCTTGTGCCAGTACCAAATTGTCTTGATTGCTGTGGCTTTGTAGTGGAGCTTGAAGTTGGGGAGCATAATCCCCCCAGCTTTATTCTTCCTTCTGAAGATTGCTTTGGCTATTCAGAGTTTTTGTGGTTCCATATGAATTTTAGAACAATTTTCTCTAGTTCAATGAAGAATGCTGTTGGTATTTTGATAAGAATTGTGTTGAACCTGTAGATTGTTTTAGGCAGGATGGCCATTTTAACAATATTAATTCTTCCTATCCATGAGCACGGGATGTGTTTCCATTTATTGGTATCTTCTTTAATTTCTCTCATGAGTGCCTTGTAGTTGTCAGAGTCTATGTCTTTCACTTCCTTTGTTAGGTTTATTCCTAGGTATTTTATTTTTTTGATGCAATTGTGAATGGAATTGTTTTTCTGATTTCTCTTTCTGCTAGTTCATCATTAATGTTTAGGAATGCAAAAGATTTCTGTGTATTAATTTTGTTTCCTGCAACTTTGCTGAATTCAGATATTAGATCTAGTAGTTTTGGAATCTTTAGGGTTTTTTATGTGCAATATCATGTCATCTGCAAACAGGGACAGTTTAACTTCTTCCTTACAGATCTGGATGCCTTTTATTTCTTTGTGTTGTCTAATTGCTGTGGCGAGGACTTCCAGAACTATATTGAATAAAAGTGGGGGGAGTGGGCATCCTTGTCTTCTTCCTGATCTTAAAGGAAGGGCTTTCAGCTTCTCACTGTTAAGTTTGACGTTGGCTGTGGGTTTGTCATATATGGCCGTTATTATGTTAAGGTACTTTCCCTCTATACCCATTTTGTTGAGAGTTTTTATCATGAATGGATGTTGAATTTTGTCAGATGCTTTTTTGGCATGTATGGAGATGATTGTGTGTATTTTGTCCTTGTTTTTGTTGATGTGGTGGATGATGTTAATGGATTTTCTAATGTTGTACCATCCGTGCATCCCTGGAATAAATACTACTTGATCATGGTGGATGATGTTTTTGGTATATTTTTGAATTTGGTTTGCTAATATTTTGTTGAGTATTTTTGCATCTATGTTCATCAGGGATTTTGGTCTATAATTTTCTTTTTTTTTTTTTTTGGTGTCTTTGCCTGGTTTTACTATTAGAGTGATGCTGGCCTCATAGAATGAGTTTGGAAGTATTCCCTCTTCTTCTACTCTTTGGAAAACTTTGAGGATGGGTATTGGGTCTTCACTAAATGTTTAATAAAGTTCAGCGGTAAAGCCATATGGTCCAGGAGTTTTGTTCATAGGTAGTTTTTTTATTACCAATTCAATTTCGGTGCTGGTAATTGGTCTGTTCAGATTTTCTTTTTCTTTATCGGTCAGCCTGGAAGGATGTATTTTTCTAGAAATCTGTCCATTTCTTCTAGGTTATCCAGTTTGTTAGCATATAAATTTTCATAGTATTCTCTAATAATTCTTTGTATTTCTGTGGTGTCAGTAGTGATTTTTGCTTTCTCATTTCTGATTCTGTTTATGCATGTAGACTCTTTTTTTCTTGATAAGTCTGGCTAGGGGTTTATTTATTTTGTTTATTTTCTTGAAGAAGAAGCTCCTGCTTTCATTGATTCTTTGTATTGTTTTATTCTTCTCAATTTTATTTATTTCTGCTCTAATCTTTATTATGTCCCTCCTTCTACTGATTTTAGGCCTCATTTGTTCTTTTTTTTCAAGTTTCATTAATTGTGAGTTTAGACTTTTCATATGGGATTGTTCTTTCCTGAGGTAGGCCTGTATTGCAATATACTTCCTCTTAGCATGGCCTTCACTGCATCCCACAGATTTTGTGGTGTTGAATTATTGTTGTCATTTCTCTCCATATATTGCTTGATCTCTGTTTTTATTTGGTCATTGATCCATTGGTTATTTAGGAGCATGTTGTGAAGCCTCCATGTGTTTGTGGGATTTTTCATTTTCTTTGTGTAATTTATTTCTTGTTTCATACCTTTGTGTTTTAGGAAACTGGTTGGTACAATTTCAATCTTTTTGAATTTACCAAGACTCTTTTTGTGGCCTAGGATATGATCTATTCTTGAAAATGGTCCATGTGTATTTGAGAAGAATGTGTATTCTGCTGCTTTTGGGTCTAGAGTTCTGTAGATGTCTGTTAGGTCCTTCTGTTCTAATGTGTTGTTCAGTGCTTCTGTCTCCTTACTTATTTTCTGTCTGGGTGATCTGTCCTTTGGAGTGAGTGGAGTGTTATAGTCTCCTAGAATGAATGCACTGCATTCTATTTCCCCTTTTAATTCTGTTAGTATTTGTTTCACATATGTAGGCCCTCCTGTGTTGGGTGCATAGATATTATAATGGTTATATCTTCTTGTTGGATTGAGCCCTTTATCTTTATGTAATGTCCTTCTTTGTCTTTTTTGACTTTCTTTGTTTTGAAGTCTATTTTGTCTAATACAGGTACTGCAACTCCTGCTTTTACTCCCTATTAGTTGCATGAAATATCTTTTTCCATCCCTTCACTTTTAGTCTGTGTTTGTCTTTGGGTTTAAAGTGAGTCTCCTGTAGGCAGCATATAGATGGGTCTTTTTTTTTTATCCATTCATTCAGTGAGTTTCTGTCTTTTGATTGGTACATTCAGTGCATTTACATTTAGGGTGATTGTCATTCGGTATGTGCTTATTGTCATTGCAGGCTTTAGATTCGTGGTTACAAAAGGTTCAGGGTTAACTTCCTTACTATCTAAGAGTCTAACTTAAGTCACTTAACATGCTGTTACAAACACAGTCTAAAGGTTTTTCTTTTCCTCCTCCTTTTTTGCTTCCACCTCCATTCTTTATATAATAGGTATCATATTCTGTATTCTTTGTCTATCCCTTGATTGACTTTGGGGATAGTTTATTTAATTTTGCAGTTGCTTAGTAAGTAACTGTTCTACTTTCTTTACTGTGGTTTTATTACCTCTGTGACAGCTATTAAACCTTAGGAACACTTCCATCTATAGCAGTATCTCCAAAGTACACTGTAGAGACAGTTTGTGGGAGGTAAATTCTCTCAGCTTTTGCTTATCTGGAAATTGTTTAATCCCTCCTTCAAGTTTAAATGATAATCTTGCCAGATAAACTATTTTTGATTCAAGGCCCTTCTGTTTCATTGCATTTAAAACATCATGCCACTCCCTTCTGGCCTGTAAGGTTTCTTTTGAGAAGTTTGATGATACCCTGATGGGCTTTCCTTTATATGTGATCTTATTTCTCTCTCTGGCTGCTTTTAATAGTCTGTCCTTATCCTTGATCTTTGCCATTTTAATTACTATATGTCTGGTGTTGTGTTCCTTGGGTCCTTTGTGTTGGGAGATCTGTGCACCTCCATGGCCTGAGAGATTATCTCCTCCCACAGATTGGGGAAGTTTTCAGCAATTACCTCCTCAAAGACACATTCTATCCCTTTTTCTCTCTCTTCTCCTTCTGGTATGCCTATAATGTGAATATTGTTCCATTTGGATTGGTCACACATTTTTCTCAATATTCTTTCGTTCTTAAAGATCCTTTTTTCTCTTTGTACCTCAGCTTCTTTGTATTCCTCATAATTTCTATTTCATTTATCATCGTCTCCACCATATCTAATCTGCTTTTAAAACATTCTGTTGTTTGTTTCATTTCTGATACTGTGTTCCGTAATGATTGGATCTCCGACTGGAATTCATCCCTGAGTTCTTGAATATTTTTCTGTACCTCCATGAGCATGTTAATGATTTTTATTTTGAAATCCCTTTCAGGCAGATTCATGAAGTCTATTTTATTTGAATCTTTCTCAGGGGTTGTATTCATGTTCATAATTTTACTTTGAACCAGGTTCCTTTGGCATTTCATTTTTGTATATATTGCCCTCTAGTGCCCAGAAGCTCTACTCTCTGGAGCTGCTCAGCCCCTGAAGCAATATCAGGGGTCGTAGGGGAGCGGTATTGGTGCCTGGGGGGAGGAAAGAGCTGTTTCCTGCTTCCGGGCTGCTGTGCATGTCTCCACTGCCAAAACCAGTGAGCCAAGCCCACAGGTATAAGCCTCTATGCTTTGCGTTTGTAGTTGCTGTAGACAGGGCTTCCTTCTGGCCGGCCTTACGCTAGGATAAGGTTTGCTGGTTTGCAAGCCATGTGGTGCTGACTCGGAGAAACACACAATAGGCTACTTATCATGGAGGGGTTCCTTGGAGCTGTGTAGCCAGCCCGGGAGCTGGAGCTCCTGAAGATGGTGAAAGTTCCCAACCTGCCGGGCAAGGTGCACCCAGATAATTTTGTCTACCTGTCCTTTCTCCTGGGCAGTAAGCTCTGTGCAATCCTTGCCCCTTTAGCAGCCCTCTTGCTGTTAGGAAGTCTCTCAGACTGTCCACCTTTCTTTTGTCCCACAGCAGCTAGATATGGATCCCTACTTTCCACAAGTGGCTGGAATCTCAGTCTCTCCAAGTATTATGCCTGTCTTAGCTTTCCAACCTAGTAATCACAAGAGTACCATTAAAATACCATGAAATGTAGGTTTGTGCTCCCAGATCAGATCTCTGGAGTTAGGTATTCAGCAGTCCTAGGCCTCCACCCCCTCCCTGCTCCGTTTCTCTTCCTTCCACCAGTGAGCTGGGGTGGGAGAAGGGCTTGGGTCCCGCCGGGCCACGGCTTTGGTACGTTACCCAGTTCCATGAAGTTTATTCTTTTCTCCAGGTGTATGCAGTTTGGCACAGTCCTCTTTCTCGTTGCTCTTTCAGGATTAGTTGTATTAGTTATGTTTTTATATTATATGCGGTTTTAGGAGGAAACCTCTGCCTCACCTCTCACGCTGCCATCTTTAATCCAAACATGTGATATCACCATCTGCTTTTTTAGGTAAACAGGCCTAACTAATCATTCAAGAATTAATAGGTCCTGGAAATAGAGGTGAATTCACAGGAAATCAGACTGTTTCTGGGTCTTGGACTGGGGAACTTTGGTAGCATGGAGACCAAGAAAAAAATGAAAAATAATTGTCTCAAAAGAAAGGTGGGCTCACAAGGAACTGAAATGATGAAGGGAAGTAGAGTAATATGTGATAGTCATCTGGGTGACCCAGTGAGCCCAGCACATGCTGGATAGGTAGATAGGTAAACCAGATTACTTCAAAAGATAATACTAGTACATTTTTCTCTTTGCCAGCTGATTGTGAGTGGCTCAGGGTGTGTCCTGTGTTGCTGCTTGAATCTGACTCTTGGGGTTTATTAATCTAATTTGCTGCTAGGCAGACTCTGTATATCCTAGCCCTGCCCATGAGGCTTTTTTATTGTCTTTGTTTGCCTGTGTGAAATAGTGTATATATATAATGTGAGTACATTACATATATATATGTATATGTATATATACATACACACACACACACACACACACACATACACACACCCTCTCTGCTCCCAGTTTCTGGCACAGAGCTTCTAAACGCATATAAGTTCCTAAGTGGTGAGAGTAGTAGGAGCATTCTTCATTCTCATATTTGGTTTTTGGTTTCTGACACAGAGTTCCTGAATGTCCTGTAATTTCCTGGTTGCTGCAGTGTCTTTTGTTCTAGTGACGTGGCAGGTTCCTGGATGGCAGCTGATCACCAGGAAAAAAGCCATAATTAGAAATTAGGCCCAGCTCCCGATCCCATTCTCCAGAGAGGGGAGAGGGGCTAGAAAGGGAGTTGATGATCAGTCCTAACTGAAGCCTAAATAAAAGTCCCCAAAATATGGGGTACAGAGAGGTTCTGGTTGGGTGTATACCGCTCCATGCACCAGGAGTGTGGCACACCCCACATCCCTCAGGACTGAAGGTCTGAAATGGGGACCTTCTGGACCTCACCCTATGTGTATCTTCTTCATCTGGGTGTTGTACTCTTTATTGTGTACTAAACTTGTAACATAAGTATTTCTCTGAGTTCTGTCAGCTGTCTAGCAAATGATCAAACCCGAGGAGGGGAGCATGGGAACGCCAACTTATAGCTGGTCAATCGAAAGTACAAGTGACAAACTGGGACTTGGCATCTGAAACTGGTGGGTAGGGCAGTCCTGTGGGACTGAGCCCTTACCTGTGGGGTCTGACGTTGTCTCCAGGTAGATAGTGTCAGAATTGAGTGAATTGTAAGACACTCAGTTGGTGCCACAGAATTGCTTAATATGTAGAAAACCTGTGCATCCAGGATCAGAAGTATTTTATGTGGGTAGAGAAAAAACACAGAGGGGAGTGTGTTTTTCTTTACAGCCTGCTGATTCTGACCAGAAGCAAACATGTGTCTCTGTGTATATTTATAATGCATTTATATATGTATGTATATTGGAGCTTCTATAAGTAAACACTGGTCTTTACCAGGAATACCGAGAACTTATTGCGAATTTGGTAAGGGAAAGTGTTAATTTTTAAAAGGATGTATACCAGTTTACAGGTTAAAAAGCTCTTATACACTATATTATTGTGTTCTTTCCAACAATCCAGGAAAGCAAATTTATTCCTGACTTGTTCCAAATCTCAAATGTTATGACTTCTGGTGTCATGACTCTAGTAAATGTAAGTGTTGTGGATCACATCCAGTGTTCCTGAGTATAACATAGATTAGAGCAGAGGGAAGGCCCTTACCTGAGTCGAGACAGCATTGGAGCAAACCTTGCCAAAGTTTCTACATTCCTGAGACCCATTTAGCATATTCCCAGAGAGTTCCTGCAAGACCCAATGGACCCAATACAGGGGAAGCTCTCTGCAGAGGAGAGCTTGTTAATGGACAGGGCTTTTACCTGAGAGGCAACCCAAAGCTCCAGAATTCAAAAAGCCTACCTGTGTCAGGTGTCTTCTATCCTCACCCAAATGCCCATACAGCTCTGAGTTGTAAAACCTTTGCTTTTTGTCCTCCTTTCAGTTCCACATTTCTCCTCATACACGACTACTCTTCAGTTCCACTTTGGGATCATACCATTTGAAAAAGGAGGAGACTCACATATCATTCTCTTTTGTATCATTATAGCACCTGAGTGCTTCCACCTCTACCCACCCATTTCTGATTTCTATTGAATTTGGCTCTTTTTCCCATTGCGTGGCATCTTGGCAAATCTTCACCATTGCACCTTTGCTCTCCCACTTGTGTCTACATCCAAAGTAGGTGCTTGGTGATATGGAGAAGTTTTAGTGATCTGGACAGCAGATCAAATCAGCCACAATATTCCCTTAAATCAAAGCCTAATCCACAGCAAATCCTTAAGTCTCTTTAGTTCTGTGAAGGAAGGCTAAGAGAGGTGAGGAAGCTGAAGAAAAAAGTTGAAAGTTAGCAGAGGTTGGTTAATGAGGTTTAAGAAAAGAGACCATTTCCATGACAGAAAACTTCAAGGTGGAGTAGCAAATGCTGATGTAGAAGCTCCAGCAAGTTATTCAGGAGATCCAGCTGAGATTGTTAATGAAGGCGGCTTCATGAAACAATAGATTTTCAGAAGACACACCCATCAATTGGAAAAAGATACCATCCAGGACTCTCATAGCTAGAAAGGAGAAGTCACTGCCTGCCTTCAAAGCTTCCAAGGACAGGCTGACTCTCTTACGAGGGGCTAATGCACCTGGTGACTTTATGTTGAAGCCAATGCTCATTAACCATTCTGAAAGTCCTAAGGACCTTAATTATGCTAAATCTACTCTGCCTGTACCCTATACTATAAATTGAACAATAAATCCTAGATGACAGCACATGTTTATAACATGGTTTACTGAAGCCCAGTGTTGAGACCTGCTCAGAAAAAAAGACTCCTCTTAAAATATTACTGCCCGTTGACAATGTACCTGGTTATCCAAGAGCTCTGATGGAGATGGACAACTAGATGAATGTTTTCATACCTGCTAATGCAATATCCATTGTGCAGCCCATGGATCAAGGAGTCATTTTGACTTTCAAGTCTTAATCTTTATATTTCATAAGGCTATAGCTGCCATATATAGTGATTCCTATAATGGAAGTGGGCAAAGTAAATTGAAAACCTTCTGGAAAGATTCACCATTCTAGGTGCCATTAAGAACATTAATAATTCATGGGAAGAGGTCAAAATATCAACACGAACAAGAGTTTAGAAGAAGTTGATCCCAACCCACATAAGTGACTTTGAAGTATTCAAGACTTCAGTTGAGGAAGTAATTACAGAAGTGCTGGAAATAGCAAGAAAAGAATTAGAAGTGGAGCCTGAAGATGTTACTGAATTGCTACAATCTCATGTTAAACTTGAACAGATGAGGAGTTGCTTCTTATGGATGAGCAATGAAAATGGTTTCTTGAGATGGAATCTACTCCCAGTGAAGATGTGAAGACTGTTGAAATGACAGCAAAGGATTTAGCATAGTACCTAACTTAGCTGATAAAGCAGTGGCAAGATTTGAGAGGATTTAACTCTAATTTGAAAGAAGTTTTGTGGGTGAATGCTATCAGACAGCATTAAATTCTACAGAGAAATCATTTATGAAAAGAAGAGTCAATAAATATGGCAGACTTCATTGTTGCCTTCTTTTAGGAAATTACCACAGCCATCCAGCCTTCAGCAACCACCACCTTGATTAGCCAGGAGCCATAAACACAAAGCAAGACCCTTCTCTAGCAAAGAGATTGCAACTTGCTGGAATCTCCAATGATAGTTAACATTTTTCAGCAGTAAGGTCTTGTTTAAAGAATGAAGATTGGTTTTTGGAGAGAATGCTACTGCACACTTGCCTGCGCTACAGTGTAAATATAACTTTTACATGCACTGGGAAACCAGAAACCTCATTTGACTTGCTTTATTGTGAATTTCACTTTATTGCAAGAGTCTGGAGCTGAACCTACCAATCTCTGACATATACATGACTGTATATAGAAAATGGTATGTGCTAAAATGTAGGTCTTCTGGCCTTAAACATTTTTCTAATCCTAGAAAATTCTGTTTTTAACTTACATACAAATTTTCCTTACTGAAGAAATAAAAACAAACATTATAATAAATGGGGAATACAAAAGAAATTGTTCAACTTCTCTCAGAATCTGATTCCATTTTGCCATTGTATCCATCCTCTGGATGTGAGAATTGACTCTGAAATACCTGACTTAACTTAAAAACAACAACTCCGTGGTGGTCTAATGAACTAGCAATGTATTGGAAAACAAGCAAGTACAGTTAAAAAATTGAGAGGGGAAGGAGCTTTGCCAAAGACCACGAGGCTTAGATCATAGCCTTTTACTACTTCAGCTCTCAGGTTGTTATCATCCTGCAAAGGGGGAAAAGGAGGAAATCCATTGAATGAGTAGAATGCTGTTTTCTGCATTTTCCTTGATCACTACCATGCTCAATTATCAATTTATTTTGGTGTCTTAAAAATATAACTTAATTATGAATAGCTAATATTAAGAAAGCACATGTTGGCTATGCACATTCATTCATTTCCTCAACAAAGAATACATGCATTACAACAAGGTCAGTTACTAGATTGGTCATTTAGGATGCTGAGGTGAAAGAAACATAGCATTGTTTTCATTCAGAGAGCTCACATACTACCAGTGGAGCATGTAAAGCAAACACATATTTATAGTATAAAATGGGATATATGATAATTGAGATAAAGTCAAAGTGCTTTGACAGTACCATGTGGGAAATAATTGTCTCCAATGAGACTTCAAAAGATCAAACTGGTCTGAAAGTTGAAGTTTGTCAATTGGAAAAAAGAGGGGTGGTGTGAAGCATTCCAGACTTGTAGAAAGAAAGATATATGGAAAGAAACAGGGTGTGATTAAGATTGAGGCATTCAGGAAACTGAATTCTCTGATATTGAGTGGGTTGCGCTGAATGCAGGCTCTCCAAAATACAAACAAAACACCCTGCCCATAAAACAAAATTGAGTTTATCACCTCCCTCAGGAAGAGACTTACCTCCATAGCAGTAGTTATGAGAAGGGGTGAGAGCAAAGTTGGATTATTTATTGAGGTTTGAAAATCGAGTTTAAGGCTGGTCTTTAAATGTGAGGGCTATAACAATCATATACTTTAGAGCAGCAAGGCAAGGATTTTGAAGCAAGAGTCTCAAAGAGTATTAGGATATAAAATCTCATTTAACACTTTCAGTTGAAGAATTGGTGGTTTTTCAGAAAGTTCCTGGAATGAATGGTAGTTGTTTTCAACTTTTACCTAACAAAAGTAGTCTGAAGTTACAAGGTTCTGTTAATGAATAGAATACTAAAGTCATGTGAAAGTAGACAGTAAACTGTGTGGGTGTACATGGTTCTGATTCTCAATTGGGATGAAATGGAAGATAGTCAAAAGTACATTTTATCAGATGTTAAAGGGTCTTGTATGTCATTCAAAAAAGCTGGAATTTCTTTATTCTGAGGTATACTCCAGGGGAAAATCCAGGGGCAAAATACCTTTGAAACACAAATCAGTCAAAGGGAGAAATAAAGTGGGACAAACCTATTTATTGCTTACAAGCAGTCATATACTTCTGCTCACCCACATCTGTCACAAACAGGCTGCTGAAGAAAAAGAGGCCCCACCCAACCTTTCAGGTCCAGATATGCCCTTGTTCCTCCATGTAATTACCTATTCATATGGAGATGGACTACTTCTCTCCACCCCTTGGAAATACCTATTGATAAGGAGATGCACTAAGGCCAGACAAGAGATTCTGGAACTATTCCACTTTTACCCACATGAGGAGATAACATTTTTTTCTAATAGAGTGGCTTCAATATATACATGTGAGTTGGTAGGAGTACTGAACAAAGGACAGACTAGATATGTCAAAGGAGAAGAGTAGAGATAGGTTGAAATGGACTATAGATACTGGACACAAGTTAGTGAGTTAAAAGTCAAAAGGATGTAAGAGCTTAAACAAAGGCAATGGAAATAATGGGCCAGGACATTTTTATAAGAGGAAATAATGATCTGGTTATAAATGAAATGTGAGGCATAAAAGGGAAGGAATCAAAGGTATAGAGTTAGTGAATTCTAAATGCTGTATATGTATGAACTGATTTACTTCACTCTAGAATCCTGGAAAATAAGTACTGTTATATTCTCATTTTACATGTGAGGAAAATGAGGTGCTGAAAAGTTACCCCAGTCATGCAAAGATAGAATCAAATCCAGTCTGTATGACCTGTGCTAAACTATACTATGGCTCAGATTTCTAGCTTGGGTTACTGGGTGATGGGTTACTACTAACTAAGATGGGGACTATTGGAAGATAAGAGTTTGCAAGAAGAACTGACTAGTGCTAATTTGATCATGAGACACTCTGTGTTTGTTATGTTGTAACACTGGGGAGAAAATATGTTCCCAGTCCAGGGCAAATAATCTTTGAAGCCAAAATCAGTCAAAGGGAGAAATAAAGTAGGAGAAACCTGTTTATTGCCTACAAGCAGTCATCTCCTTCTGCTCACCTGTGTCTCACTACCCAGCTTCAGAAAGATGCCACCAAACCTGTCTCATCCAGGTGTGTGCTCACACCCCACACCCCTTTTAATCAACTATTGACATGGAGATGGACTACTTCTCTCCACTCCTTGGAAACACCTATTAATATGGAGATACACTAAGGCCAAGCAAGAGATTCTGGAAATATTGCAATTTTAGCCACAGCCCACCCCTCCAGAAATCTCACCTCATAATCTGCTCACTCCCCATCTTCCGCAATGGCCCCTATGTGAGAAAACTGGAACACTGGAACCAGACTAATAACATACAATAGCAACAGCAATAAAATCCTGATAATCCTCAAGTCAACTAGGTTCAAGGTATTATGCCGATTTCATCCATAGCTCACCCATTCCACAGGTGGTCAGTAGCCGAACAGGTAGGAAGTTCAGAGCAATCATCACACAGCAGCTGCAGCCAGGGGGTGCGTCCAGGCCACAGGAACTTTAGAAGCAAATAATCTTAAGGGAGATAAGATACATGTATTAATGATACCAGCATAAGCAAATCTTGTCCATCAGGTAGAATACATGCAAGAAAGTGGTCATGTGATAGGAGAGTAGCAGGAATGGGATCTCATCCTAATCTAGTATACCAGACCTTCACCCCCCTCTCTGTGGGAGTTACAGACAGGTCAATATATAGGGCTACAGGAGGCACATGCAATGGCCATAAAGATCAAAGGAAACGTCCCTGTAAGATGCTCTTACCTCCTGGATGTTTTGGATACACTACCATGACCTTTAGGGACCACTCTACTGTTACTCCAGAGCACAAAGGAGGCCAGCTTCCAAGGCCTTTTCCCCAAGGACCAGCCATCACTAGTCCATGTGTCAAAATGTCCAGGGCCATGTCCACTCAACAGTCTCCAAGGTTTAATGTAGCTGGGGCTGGCAAGTTGTTGCTCTGATGGCCATATCCTGGCTCCAATAACTCCTCTTTGGTTTGCACATACAGTTTGTATAGGAGAGGCAGCAAGGTGTGTTAGCATATTCACAGGGATCAAGGCTCCTTTTCGGTGCTTCTTATTCAAACACCATAGCACTGTCCATAAGTGAACTGACCAGCCCCGTTGACTGTTGATGTCTGACTTCAAGCCATATTTCACCAAACCATTGTGCCTCTATCATGTCTCCCCAAATAGGGTTATATGGTACATGAAACTTCTATTTTATCCCTAATTGCTGCACCCATTCTTGTAGTGTATGTCCAGTAAAGTGGGTGCTTGATCGTTCTCAATCACCTGAGGCCTGCAAAGAGATACTCTAGGCCCCTCTTGGTGGTTTGCTGATCTACATAACATGCAGGTAAAGCAATCAGCAGGCCAGTAGCTGTGTCCACACAAGTAATGGCATACCAATATATTTCTGATATGGGCAGAGGCCCAATATAGTCTATCTGCCACCTGACGAGGGGTTTCGGCCCCTTTACTATTGTCCCATGTTGCTGCAGGACTCGGTATAAGTCCTTCTTAGAGGACACAAGGCACTCCTTCCGGGAGTCCACTGCTGGCCTTCCCACATGAAGGCAAACTGTTCCTGACTTTCCTGTGCTATGTCAATAGAGAAGAAAGCATTATCAAGGTCCACACATGATGATATGTCCCTAGTTCATGACCAAGGGTGTCCATAAGGGGTGCTATAAAGGGGACAGCAACCTTCAAAGGGGGTGTGATTTTACTCAATTCCCTATAGTCCGTCGTCATACACCAGGAACCATCTGGCTTTTTCACTGGCCACACTGGGGAATTACAAGGACTATGAGTGGGCTTTGTGATGCCCACCTTCTCCAACTCCTGTAGAGTTTCTCCAATTTCCTTGTGTCCCCTGGGCAATTTATATTGGTTAGTATTTGTCACCTGCTGCAGTACAGGCAGAGCTACAGGCAGGTCCTGAGAATGTCCCCTCAGAACTGCCTTTACCACACATACCCTCAGTCTGAACTCACCTGCAGTGGTCTGTAACCACAGGCCAGACTAGATATCCATCCCCAAAATATATTCAGAGATGGAAGAATGTACACAGTATAATCTTTTGGGGGTAAACAGCCTATCTCCATTGGGATTTGGGCTTTCTTCATTCTAATTGCCTTACCCCCATAGCCATCTATCACAGTAGGGGTACCAGGAAAATGTTCATGGTGGCCATAAATCAGAGAACATTCAGCTTCTGTGTCCACCAGTGCCAGGACACATTGTACATTCCTGGAGGACCCATGAATTGCTAATTCCTGTGGCCTCTGGTCCCTACCATGTCCCCCAAGGTGGGGGCCTTGACCTCCCCTCAGTGAAACCACAATACCCATTCATCTTCCTGAGGGGACAAGGACCCAGGCAGAACCTGAGTACTGTCCCCCAGGAAGTCCTGCGGCATAAAGGCTGGACATGGGGCTTTGCCTCTGGCTTTCATGTCCTGGACCTCAGCGGCTGGAACTGCTGTTCTGGCTTTAATTGGTGCCACAGTTCTAACAAGATCCTACTGGGCTGCCCATCAAGTTTTTCTTTCACTACCCTGGCCTTTATCAGATCAACCCACATCTGGGTCCTCAAGAACTTAATGGGGCCCTTGCAACTCTCCTTTCAGTCATAGCCGGTTCTTCCTTCTGTGCTCTTGTTTCAACCTTCCCCAGTACGAGTAGCCTCACTTATGGGTTGCCCTATGTGGGAGGCAAAAATAGTTACTAGGACCCAAAGAAAGATGGGGGAGCTGTATGGAGCACCAGATTTCTCATTCCCATGGTGAACAACTACTCATCTGGGCCCTGGGGGTCCATATTATAGATGATATTTTTCATGCTCAACTTCCATAACACCTGCTAGAGCTCTACATACATTTTCTAGCTAGTGGTTAAGTATAGTAAATCACCCTGATTAGGCCAAACTGCCCTGATGGCTGCTGTCAGCCATTCCAGAAGCACCTGATTCCCTGAGGTGTGATGGGCACTTTGCAATTGCTGCCAGTGGGAAAGGTGAGCCATCATGGAAGCCAGTCTACCCCTTTCAGAACCCGACATAACAATGTTTTCCAACCCATATCCCAAAGATGCAAAAGCTATGTAGGCAGAGGTTTCAACGGCTTCTGCTGAAACTGGATGCTCATGGCCACCAGCTCATCCTGGGTGTAGGGGCAGATCATGGAGTGTTCCACAAGCTACATAGATGGTTGCTCCTCCCTTGATTGGCTGGTAGTTGTTGTGTTTTAATTTTCTTCATTACAACCAGGTGAGCCTTTAATATGGGAGCCTTGAGCAGTGGCTTCAGCAACAGTCCGGCCCCCAGCCCCACCCCCTCATCCTTCCCTGATACCCTCTGCCATCTCTGAGGCTGAAGGCACCTCCCAGGGCCTCCTACAGAGCTTCTCTTGTTGCCTCCTCCCTTGCTGCTAACTGTACCTTCCGAGAGTGTGACATGTCTTCTCAATAACTGTCTGTCTTCCTTAAGGGCATCCCATAGGTCATTGCCCAGCTCCTCCAAGAAGTGCTGAAGTGTGTCTCTCTCCTCAGTAATGCTTTCCACTATCCTGAGAAAGAAAAATCCCACATCCTGGCTGCCACGTGGCCACTCAGGGCATCTAAGCAGTCTTCTATCTCATTGAAGGCTGATTCCACAGCTTCCAGTATCTCCACAATTCCCCAATTCTGGGGAAGTGCCCACCCATCTAGGAGGTGCTTTACCCTAGACCACTCTCCCAGTAGGGGCTCCCTCAGTGAAAGCCCCACAGATGGGGGTTCCTGGGTGAAGCCGCAACCTCCACCACTGCTGGAGGTAAGGGTGAGTCAACATCTCCCACCGCAGCACCTAGTGGGTTCTCCCCACCATCCACAGGGGTTTTCCAGGTATTTACCCACCATCTCTAAGGGCAGCCCACCCAGGCATCACACCCATGAAGACAGATTTTAGTTTCAGAGGTCTTTCCAACTACTACCACGTGTAACTCCAGGGGAAAAATATGTTCCCAGCACAGGGTAAATAACCTTTGAAGCAGAAATAATTCAAGGGAGAAATAAACTGAGAGAAAGCCATTTATTGATTACAAGCAGTTGTCTACTTCTGCTTGCCTGTGTCTCTTGCAACCCAACTGCAAAAGGACCCCACTGAACCTCTCTGGTCCAGGTGTGTGCTTGCTCTCCACTCCCCTTGTAACCACCTGTTGATATGGAGATGGGCTAAGGCCAGGTGAGAAATTCTGGAAATATTGCAATTTTACCCACAATATGATTAAGGCAAGACTTGAATTTCCTAAGCTATAGCCTAGTTTGAGCCTCGATGTATTTTTAGACTAACTTAAAACTAAATAAATTCATAGGCTCGTACCAAGGCAAAGCATCATCCATGTTTATTGCAGGCTCGGACAACAATGTGAGCAAGTTGCTACATTTCCTTGAGTCTCAATTATTTTTTATGCAAATTGGGCATTGTAATACCAACTTCACAATTTTTTTGTAATTTTTAAGTATGAGGTGTTTTATATGGTAATTTTTTTCAGTGAAAATAGATGCATTTCATATCATCATTCCAATGAAATTCTGTGTTCTGGTTCAGTATATTTTAAAACTCACAGCTTATCTTTGGTCTGTTTTTAGGCAAGTCACATTTTCTTTATCGTTTTTCAATCTGATGTATCTGCCTTCATAAATCACATACAAAGTTGATAAAAGCAAAGAGCACAGCCTTAGGAAAATCCAACAGGTCTGCAGCTATTTATAATTTGACAATTTACGAGAACAAATGTCTCCATTACATAAATAATTCCTTTGCAATTCATTTGCTTATACACCATTATTGCTACATGTTTGTCATAAAAGAATGGAGATCGATTTATCTTCTCAGTTGGCATAATGGGTAAATATGAGCACAATACATTCCTTCAGTTTAGTATTACCTTACTAGCAAAGTAATATTTTTTTAATAAAGATGTATCTGAATTTTAGCCAAAGGCTAATGATCCACAGAGACATAAAAAGCCCTAAGAGTAATGTGCCCTTGAGCTTTTTCCGTGTTCTCAAGTGATCATTTGGCCAGTTCTAGCTGAGTCACAGTCTTCCAGTGGGAATGTGAACTGTCCTTAGATGTTATTTAGCGGTTATTCTCTCTTATCAGCATAAGAGGAAAAGCAATAGAATTGCCTCAGGGCATATTTGCCCGCCTGTGTACAAGTATAAAGGGCTTTCTGTGTTCTAAGCATCAGACAACCTACATTCTAATCATAAACTCCTTTTGGGCATTCTTGTGCTAATCACTAATAGGGCATTCTGAAAATCACTTACAAAATAAGGATTAATCAGATATTACTGATTTATGAATGGTTTGCAAATGATTTTAAAATCATTATTTATAGGTAAAATCAGCATTTATAAAATAAGGAGATTAGACTGTTTTTCTTTTTTTGGCTGAAATATAGCTGATTTACAATGAAATATTGGTTTCACATAGTGACTCAATAATTACATACATTACTAAATGCTCACCACAATAAGTGCAGTGACCATTTGTCACCATACAAAGATAATACAATATTATTGACTATATTCTCTATGTTGTCCTTATATCCCTGTGACTAATTTATTTTATATTTAAAAGTTTGTGCCGCTTTATTTCCTTCACCTATTTCACTCATCTTCCAGTCCCTCCCCTAACAGACGGTGACCAGTCTGTTCTTTGTGTTTGAGTCATTTCTGTTTTGTTTGTTCACTTGTTTTGTTTTTCAGATTCCACATAGAAGTAAAATATATGATATTTGTCTTTGACTTATTTCACTTAGCATAATACCCTTTAGGTCCATCCATGTTGTTGCAAATGGCAAGAATTCATTCTTTTTCTTATGACTCAGGAATATTCCATTGAGTATATGTGCCACATTTTCTTTATCCATTCATCTATCAATATATACTTAGGTTTCCATATTGTGACTACTGTAAATAATGCAGCATCAAACATAGGAGTGCACATATTTTTACAAATTAGTAATTTTATTTTCTTCAGGTAAATTCCCAGAAATGGAATTAATGGGTTGTATGGTATTTCTGTTTTTTTAAGGAACCTCTATATTGCTTGCCACAGTGGCTGCACCAATTTATATTTCCACCAACAGTGTAGGAGGGTTCCCCTTTCTCCACATCCTTGCCAACACTTATTTCTTGTCTTGGTGGTATTAGCCACTGACTGTTGTGAGGCAAGATCTTATTGGGGTTTTGATTTGCATTTCGCTGATGATTAGTGGACTGTGTGTTTGAATGTGTTTTATCAACTTGACTAACACTGGAAGTTGCATTTCCCCGAACCCCATTCCCTATGTAGTTCCAGAATTGAGGTGGCCAAGAAATGAATTGTACAAGTTTGGAAAGCAGAAGTGAAGCTGAACCCACTACTCTTAGAAGGAACTTGGCCATCAGACATTAGGAGAGCAGACCAAAAGTGTCCAGTGAACTCATTTGTCTTCTCTCTCCTCCCAACGTGAGTCCATCTTGTCTTCCTAATTACTGGCCCTATCAACCAACAGTGACCCAAAGCCCACCACTAGACACTTGACTGCAAGCGCAAGGAGGCACCACTTATACATAGGCACCAGCTTCCCCTACATGTGGGGGCAGTAACTACAGGCCTCCCCACAAGTTCTCCCTTCACAGCTGCACTTAGATGTCCAGAGGTACTTTGCTTCTAGAATTTTCCTGCTATCCCTAACTTGTCCATATGCTCCAGTACTTCAGGCCAGCATGGTTACTGACTGTTTTTGTTCTCCCTTTGAGACCTTCCCTTCTTCACTCCCTCCTACACTTATGTAAGATCCAATTTCTGTCAAATATACACTGTTCCCACAATGCTTATAAGTGGCCATATTCTTCTGACTGAACCTGGCTTCGTGTAGACCAGGATTCAGAAGGTCCCTTTCAGTTATGACATCAAATTGTTACATGATTCTTTCACAGACATAACTATTAACCTAAGAGTGATTAAAAAGGTTTTCATTAATCCTTACAAGTTTATGAAGTAAGTATTACTAATAGGATCATTTTACTGGTACGGAGCACATTTTAAGAATATTACCTAATTTGATTCACACAACTTGTGACCATCATTTAAACCCAATGTATCTCTAGAATGTAAATCCTCAGGATATGCATACATCTACAGATCTGTAGCTGTGACTCAGAGCATCCACGAACACTTGGGAAGTAGATGTTTGCATTAAACACTTTTATAGGTAGAAGAGGTCCATACTTTTCAACACATAAAGAATTCTATAAGCTCAAACCTTAAAATTAATGTTTGAAACTGTACTGTTTAATGGCCTCCACTGGACTCATGGGACTACTTAAATTTTAATTTAATAAAATGAAAATTCCAGTTTCTTGGATACATTAGTCATACTTTGAATGCTCAGTAGCTACAAGTGGCTAGTGGCTACCGTATTGGACAGTACAAACAGAATTATCTGCAATGATGGAAATGCTTTATCAGACAGTGCTACTTTAGAGGAGTCAACATGCTTAGGAAATGCAAAAGGTCTATTGCTCTCTCTAGGTGTTAAGGGAGCCAAATCTCTTTCCCTTTCCCCTATCCCCCCACTTCTCCCCAAAACACAAAATCCCCATTCAGGTGGAACATCAAATTAATTGACCAGCTTAGGAGAAGTTCTATATTTTCCTTTCTTAAGGTCAGTGCTTTTTGTATAGCATGATTGCATACAATGTTGAAAAACAGGTCCAATTCACCTACAGAGCCACATAAATATTTTAAGACTGTGTTTATAAACTGTAAACTTTATTATAGGCTTTGACTCCAGAGCAGGTGAAGTTTGTATATCCTTGTACCCCACCACTTGTGGTTATTGTTTTAGTAACCTGCTTCTTCACTTGTCCCAGGCACTACCCCAGCAGACTGGATTAACAGCTCTCCCAAGCACCCCTCTACATTCCAGGAGAAATACTGATTGAACCAGAAGAAAATTCCTCCTTCTCTGACTTACGTGTATAGAAGAAAAATATAGGATTTACCAACAGCACTATAGACTGCGAACAGGACACCAATCACCCTCTTTAGGGAAAGCCGTAAAGAGTTTATCATCCTTTCAGGCCAAGAAGGTTTTGAATGGTGAACATAGACCTTTACAGATGAAACAGGCTTCTCTGAATTTTAAGGAGCAACATAACAGCATCCCCAATTAAGAACTAATTAGAAAAATAAGTAGCAGTTCTAGAATTTTGGCAGCCATCCCTCATAACCGGAAAGCAATCAAAACACTCCAAATTCACCTGCATAAAGAAGGACTGGACGGGGTGTAACAGTTTTGTCAAAAATAGTCAGTTAGTTGCCTTAAAGTGATCTTGCCTTTTTATCATGCAGCCTTTTTAGGAGAAGATTCTCTGCTTCTCTAAGATAATCACTCAAAAAACAATGTAGATGTAATACAAGGTCTGGCAATGTTTTCTAGTAAACTCTTTCTTAAACTGAGATGTATGTAGAATCGTCTGGAAAGTACTAAGAAGTTTATGAGATGATAATTTTTAAATTTTAATTTTATTTGAAAAATAAATTTATTTTATTAGGAGTATCATATCTTAAGAAATATCTTACCAGTGAGACACACTTTCTTTGGAATTATGATTTGCAATTGAAAGATACTTTCATAGAATTAGACATTTTCTGTTCAAGTCAGTTTTTCTCAAGCTGGGGTTGGTGGATATGTTTCAAGGTCCTTTAGAATTTTTCTTTTTTAAAGGGTTTCTTCTACTATTTAGGTCTGACGAAAATTTACTTAGCTGCGACTTCATTAAAATGTATTCTAATCTGAAGCCTGATTTGGGGTCACCTGGAATGTGTTACTTGTTGGCTACTTGCCTCAACTTCTTTCCAAATAAAGACAATAAAACCTTTTCTATTAATAAGAGAACTTATGAAAACTCCTGAAACCATAAAATAAAGCAAATTAGGGCTTAGCTGATGTGAAGAGACAATGAGATGATGCATGGACGTTATCTAGTACTGTGCGTGCTACAGAGGCCTTGAAATGAATGTTTACTCCCCTTTCATCCTTCCCCCATTTGGCGGCATGTAACTCTAGCAGGCATATATCCACAGGAGAAGATGCCTTCTTCCATTCTATAAAAGTGGGGGCCTACTTTTATGCCTCTTGCACTGTGTCTGTCCATATACTAAGGACTCAATGTGATTTGATATTGGGATGAAGGTTTGAGATTTCTTTCCTGCCTCACAGATTATTTTGAAGTGTACATTTTTTAAAAATTCCCATGTTATTAGAAACCTTCCTTTAGTCTTCCTGCTGTTGATTTCTAGTTTAACACACTTATAGTCAGAGAACATACTCTATATGATTTCAATTTAAATTTTTGAGGCCTAATTTATGACTCAGAATATAGTTTATCTTGGTGAATAACCCATAGTTGCTAAGTATAAATACACACACATACATATATACATACATATATGTGTGTGTCTATACATACATAAACATATATGTATATGCATGAACACACACACACATATATTGCTGTTGAATGGCTTATTCTATGTATGTCAATTAGATTTTATTGTTTGATTATGCTGTTCAGATGATCTGTGCTTTTGAATATATCACTTTGTATAGTTTTCTTATTAGTTTCTCTGGGTATTACAATGTATATGTGTAATTTATAACAGTCATTTTCAATTTAAGTAAAGTGCAAAAACATTTTCATTCAGGTCCCTTTATAATTTTGCTTCAATCATCAAACATTATTTAAGGAACTCATGATAAGTAGGCTAGTCTGTTATTTTTACCCCTCATTTACCCATTCTAATGCTCTTCCTTTCTTTCTGAAGGTCCAGTCCTTCTTCTGTTATCAATTCCTTTCTGTTTAAGAATTACTTTAGCCATTCTTTATGGGCAAGTTTGTTAGCAATAAATTTCCTTAGTTTTTCTCTGTCTGAGGATGCCTTTATTTTCCCTTCATTCTTGAGGTGTATTTTCATCATATATAGAATTTTCAGTTGACAGTTCTTTTCTTTTGATACTTGAAACATATAGCATGCCACTTCTTCATGGCCTCCATGGTTTCAAATGACCATTGGTGTTCTTCTGTAAGTAACACATTGTTTCTCTTCAGCTGCTGTCAACATTTTCCTTGCCACTAGTTTTCATAAGCTTAGCTATGCTATAGTAAGGTATGGATTTCTTTGGGTTTGTCCTATTTGAGATTCACTTGGGTTTTTGAAGGTGTAGGTTTATGTCTTGTACCAAATTTAGGAAACTTACTGCTATTATTTCTTCAAAAATATTTATACATATTCTCCTTTTCTGGAATGTTCAGTGATAAGAAAAAATAATGATTTTGTTATCCTCATAGATCCTTGGGATTGTGTTCAGTTATTTTTTTGGTCTCAGTTTAAATTGGGTAAGTTCTATGACTTGTCTTTAACTTCACTGATTCTATCCTCTACCATCTTCCTCTAATGAGTTTTTCTTTTGGTGATTGCATGCTTGTGTCCTGTATTCTCCATTTTACTCTTTTTTATAACTTCTATTTCTTTTTGTGGTTTTTCTATTTTTTCATTTATTTCAAGAGAGTTTGCAGTTGATTGTTGAATCCATTTATAATGACTTCTTTAAAATCCTTGTTAGATTATTACAACACATGGTTCATATTAATGTTGGCATCTATTGATTGTCTTTTCTCATGCTTATAGTGATTTTCCTAGTAATTAGTATGACAACAGATTCTTTAATATATCCAGGATTTATTGGATATTAAATTATGAGACTTGAGCCTATTTAGTTGTCTTTTTTTTTTTAGTAGGCAGGCTCCTTTTGATATGTAGCACAAAAACTGGGGGTGGTATATATGTTTAGCTTTCCACTGGGTCTTGTTGATACCGCTCCAGCAAAAGTGGATCATTTACTCAGACTGCCTCATTGAAGAAGGATGGAATGCAACCTTCTCTCTCTCATTGCCCCTAGAGAAAGTGGAACACCTCATATAATATTCTACCACATTAATACTGGATAGAGTTGTCTCAGCTCCAATAAGACCCCACATATATCAGGAGAAGGGAACAGTGCTGACTAGCCCTTATTCATATTACCTCCTTAGGTCACCTTGCTGCTGAGTGAATGTGGAAGTTCAACAACCCACTGGGCCTTGCTAACACAAGAGGTAGTGAGACAGAGGAGTGATTAGAGTCCTGAATTTCATCACTGTCTTCAGTCTAGATAGGAGTGGAAGCCCAGCTTGCCACTGGGCCCCACTGATGCTAGGTGCTTGGTGAAACCTAGTGGCAATTAGCCCTGACTCATCTCAACTTATTAATTTTGCTGGAAGGTAAAGGCTCAGTCAGCTATTGATCACCACTGACGTCCTTTTGGGAGAATTGGAGTACTGCCTGTCAAGGGGTGGAAGATCAACTGCTACATAGTCCTGCTGACACCACTAACTGGGTGAGTCAGACCATACCATCTGCTTCCATGGTATGCAAGGTCAGGGAATGGGAATCAAATCTGAGTCTGGTCTGTTGAAACTTCAGGGGATAGGGTGGTGGTGAGTTTCTTCCATTCATGTTTGAGTTGAATAGGGCTAGTAGGTTTTTATTAAAGCTTATTTTGTCTGCACCTGTTGGCAGTTTTGAGGAAGAAATTTCTGAAGAACCCTATTCAAGATATTTGTGAGGCAAGGAAACTTTGGAGTGCAATATTGTTTTCCTCAAATTCCTCCAACCCTAGTGTGTGTGCCTATTTATTTTCAACTTTCTGAGCCTTCTTATGCACGTTATGTCTAGTAATTTTAGTTGTAACAAGAAGGACCTCATAGGAATGGGATTATTCCATCTTCATGGTACCTGAAAGAAAGTAATTTTTATTTACTTATTATTATTAATTATGGAAAAAAACCCACATAACATAAAATTTACCATCCTAACCATTTGTTAGTATTCAGTTCAATAATGTTATCTGTATTCATATTATTGTGAAACATCTCTAGATTGCTTTGAGTAGTATGGGCATTTTAATAATACTAAATCTTCCAATACATGAACATGGGATTTATTTCCATTTATTTGTTTTCTTTGATTTTTTTCAGCAATGTTTTATATTTTTCAGTATGCAAGTCTTTTACTTCCTTGGTTAAGGTCATTCCTAGGCATTGTTATTTTTGATGCCATTGTAAATTAGATTGTTTTCCTATTTTCATTTTCAGATTATTCTGTTAGTATACAGAAACACAACTGATTTTTGAGTGTTGATTTAGTATCTTGCAGCTTTGTTAAATTTGATTTTTAGTTTGATGTGTCTGTGTGCACACATGTAAACTTTAAGGTTTTCTAAAGATCATGTCATCTATGAACACAAGGTTGCATCATCTGTGAACAGAGATCATGTTACTTTTTCCATTACACTTTGAATGCCTTTTATTTCTTTGACTTGCCTAATTGTTCTGACTACCAGTTCTAGTAGTATGTTGAATAGAAGTTGTGAGAGTGGACATCCTTGCCTTGTTCTTGATCTTTAACTATTTCACCACTGAGTGTGATTTTAGTTGCCATATTTTCATATACGGACATTATTGTGTTGAAGTTGTTTTCTTCTGTTCCTAGTTTTTTGAGATTTTTTTTATCATAAAAAGATGTTGAGTTTTGTCATGTATTTCTCTGCATCAAATTTTGTTATTCATTTTGTTAATGTGGTGAATTATATTGATGTTTTGCCTGTGAACTATCCTTGCATTCCAAGAATAAATCTCATTTGGTTTTAGTGTATAATCTTTTAATATGCTATTGAATTTGGTTTGCTAGTATTTTATTGGGGATTTTTGCATCAGCATTCTTCAGGAATATTGGTCTGTAGTTTTCTTATAGTATCTTTGTCTGGCTTTAGTGTAAAAGTAGTGCTGGTTTCATGAAATGAATTTGGAAGTGTTCCCTCCTCTTCTTCATTTTTTGGAAGAGTTTGAGGAAGATTGGTATTTAATCTTTTAAATGCTTGGTAGAATTCTCCAGTGAAACCATCATTCCTGGCATTTCTTTATTGAAAGGTTTCTTATTACTGATTCAATATCCTTACTAATTACATGCGTATTCATATATTTATATCTTCATAATCCAGTACTGGTAGGTTGTACATTTCTAGGAACTTACCCAGTTCTAGGTTATCCAATGTGGTAAGATATAATTGTTCCTGGCAGTCTCTTCAAGTCCTTATTTCTGTGGTATGAGTTTTAATATCTTCATTTCTGGTTTTAGTTATTTAAGTCTTCTCTCTTTTATTCTTAGTTAATATAGCTAAAAGTTTGTCAAATTTTGTCGTATTTAAAAAAACAAATCTTACTTTCTGTTCAAATCTTACTTTTCTATTTTTCTATTTTATATTTTTGCTTATTTCTCTCTAATTTTTTTTCATTCCTTCCAATTTGGGGTTTATTTTTGTTGTTCTTGTTCTAGTTCCCTGAGGTGTAAAGTTAGATTGATTATTTTAGATCTTTCTTCTTTTTAAATAAAGACACTTATTGCTATATACTTCCCTCTTAATACTGCTTTTATTGCATCCCAAAAGTTTTGGTATGTTATGTTTTTGGTTTTGTTCATCTCAAGGTACTTTCTAACTTCCTTTGTGGTTTCTTCTTTGACCAATTTGTTGCTTAAGAGTGTTTAATTTCTATGTATTTGTGTATTTTCTAGTTTTTCTTCTATTGATTTCTAATTCATAACATTGTTTATTGTTTCATACCAAAATACTGGAGGAGATACTTTGTGTGAATTAAATCATATTAAATATTTTAAAACTTGTTTTGAAGCCTCAGGTTAGACATGTGGTCTAACCTGGAGAATATTCCATGTGCACTTAACAAAATTCTATATCTTTGTTATTGCATGGAGTGTTCTGTATATATCTATTAGATCTAATTGGTCTGTGGGGTTATTCACTTCCTGTTTTTTTTAATTGATCTTTGTTTTTTGTATCTATTATTGAAAGTAGGGTATTGACTTCTACTATTTTTGTGTTGCTGTGTATTTCTCCCTTCAGTATGGTCAATGATACTTCATGTATTTGGGAGTTATAATGTTGTTAAGTGCATGATTTTTATAATTGTTATATATTCCAGGTGAATTGGCTTTTTTACCATTATGTAATGTCCTTGTTTGTCTCTTGTGATAAGCTTTTGACATAAGTCTATTTTCCCTGATTCAAGTATGGCCACCCCAGCTCTCTCTTAGTTACCATTTTTATGGAATATCTTTTTCTATTTTTTAATTTTCTGCTTATGTGTGCCCTTAGATCTACAGTCTTTTGTAGACAACATATAATTGGAACTTGTTATTTTATTGATTCATCCAATCTATGTCTTCTGATTGATGAGCTTATTACATTTATACTTAAAATAACTACTGACAAAGGATGTACTATTGTCTTTTTGTTGTAACAGGTTTCTCTATGTTGTCTTTTATTCTCTTACTAGCTTCCTTTGTGTTTTGTTGATATTTTTTTACTGGGTGCTTAGATTCCTTTCTCACCTTCTTTTGTGAAACTTCATTAAGGATATACTTTGTGGTTTCCATGAGTCTTACATAAAATATCTTAAAGTTATAAGAATCTATTTTAAACTGTTGAAAACTTATCTTCAATTACACAAAATATACTACTTTACATCTCCCCCTACACTTTATGTTGTTGATGTCACAAATTATATCATGTTGTGCATAAAAAAATTATTATTTACCTTTAAAATTCTATGCCAGAATTAAGTGATTTACACAACATTACAGTGCTATAAGATACTATATGGGTCTATATATTTACCTTTATCAGAGAACTTTATATTTTGTAATTTTTCATGTTCCTATCTAGAATCTTTTTCTTTCAACTTGAAGGACTTCCTGTAGCATTTTTTTTTGTAGAGTAAGTCTAGTGGTGATGAGCTCCCTCAGCTTTTGTTTACATGGGAAGGTCTTTCATTTTTGAAAGACGATTTTTCTTGACATAATATTATTTTTCTGTTTTTTTCTTTTATATAATTTATGTTGATATCATTAATCCACAATTACATGTGCAATATTATGGTTATTAAACTACCCCTTCATCAGGTCCCCCCCACCAACCCCATTACAGTCACTGTCAATCAACATAATGAAATGCTATAGAATCACTACTTGTCTTCTCTGAGTTGTACAGCCCTCCCCGTGCCCCCCCCAACATTACGTCTGCTAATCGTAATGCCCCTTTTTCCCTCTTATCCCTCCCTTCCCGCCCATCTTCCCCAGTCCCTTTCCCTTTAGTAACTATTAGTCTGTTCTTGGGTGCTGTGAGTCTGCTGCTGCTTTGTTCCTTCAGTATTTTTTCTTTGTTCTTATACTCCACAGATGAGTGAAATCATTTGATACTTGTCTTTTTCGGCTTCGCTTATTTCACTGAGCGTAATACACTCTAGCTCCATCCATGTTGTTCAAATGGTAGGATTTGTTTTCTTCTTATGACTGAATAATATTCCATTGTGCATATGTACCACCTCTTCTTTATCCATTCATCCACTGATGGACACTTAGGTTGCTTCCATTTCTTGGCTATTGTAAATAGTGCTGCGATAAACATAGGGGTGCATCTGTCTTTTTCAAACTGGGCTGCTGCATTCTTAGGGTAAATTCCTAGGAGTGGAATTCCTAGATCAAATGGTATTTCTATTTTGAGTTTTTTGAGGAACCTCCATACTGCTCTCCACAATGGTTGAACTAATTTGCAGTACCACCAGCAGTGTAGGAGGGTTCCCTTTTCTCCACATCCTTGCCAACATTTGTGTTGTTTGTGTTTTGGATGTTGGCCATCCTCACTGGTGTAAGGTGATAGCTCAATGTGGTTTTAATCTGCATTTCTCTGATGATTAGCGATGTGGAGCATCTTTTCATGTGCCTGTTGCCAATCTGAATTTCTTCTTTAGAGAAGTGTCTATTCATGTCCTCTGCCCATTTCTTAATTGGATTATTTGCTTTTTGTTTGTTAAGGTGCGTGAGTTCTTATATAGTTTGGATACCAACCCTTTATCAGATATGTCATTTATGAATATATTCTCCCATACTGTAGCATCCCTTTTTCTTCTACTGGTGGTGTCCTTTGCTGTTCAGAATCTTTTCAGCTTGACATGGTCCCCCTTGTTCATTTTTGCTTTTATTTCCCTTGCCCGGGGAGATATATTCATGAAGAAGTCGCTCATGTTTATTTCCAAGAGATTTTTGCCTTTGTTTTTTTCTAAGAGTTTTATGGTTTCATGACTTACATTCAGGTCTTTGATCCACCTTGAGTTTACCTTTGTATATGGGGTTAGACAGTAGTCCAGTTTCATTCTCTTACATGTAGCTGTCCAGTTTTTCCAACACCAGCTGCTGAAGAGGCTGTCATCGCCCCACTGTATATCCAAGGCTCCTTTATCAAATATTAATTGACTGTATATGTTTTGGTTAATGTTTGGATTTTCTATTCTGTTCCACTGGTCTGTGGGTCTGTTTTTGTGCCAGTACCAAATTGTCTTGATTACTGTGGCTTTGTAGTAGAGCTTGAAGTCAGGGAGCATAATTCCCCCTGTTTTATTCCTCCTTCTTAGGATTGCTTTGGCTATTCAGGGTCGCTTGTGTTTCCATATGAGTTTTAGAATTATTTGTTCAAGTTCATTGAAGAAAGCTGTTGGTAGTTTCATAGGATTGCGTTGAATCTGTAGGTTGCTTTAGGTAGTACAGCCATTTTGACAATATTTATTCTTCATAACCAAGAGCATACATTCCACTTCTAGTGTCCTCTTTAATTTCTCTTAGGAGTGTCTTTTGGTTTTCAGAGTACAGGTCTTTCACTTCCTTCATTAGGTTTATTCCTAGGTATTTTATTCTTTTTGATGCAATTGTGAATGGAATTGTTTTTCTGATTTTCCTTTCTGTTAGTTCATTGTTAGTGTATAGGAGAGCAACAGATTTCTGTGTGTTAATTTTGTATCCTGCAACTTTGCTGAATTCAGATATTAGTTCTAGTACTTTTGGAGTAGAGTCTTTAGGGTTTTTAATGTACAGTATCATGTCAACTGCAAACGGTGACATTTTGACTTTGTTACCAATCTGGATGCCTTATATGTCTTTGTTTTGTCTGATTGCCGTGGCTAGGACCTCCAGTACTATGTTGAATAACAGTGGAGAGAGTGGGCATCACTGTCTTGTTCCCAATCTTAAATGAAAAGCTTTCAACTTCTCGCTGTTAAGTATGATGTTAGCTGTGGGTGTGTCATATATGGCCTTTTTAATGTTGAGGTACTTGCCGCCTATACCCATTTTGTTGAGAGTTTTAATCATGAATGGATGCTGAATTTTGTCAAATGCTTTTTCAGCATCTATGGAGATGATCCTGTGGTTTTTGTTCTTCTTTTTATTGATGTGGTGGATGATGTTGATGGATTTTCGAATGTTGTACCATCCTTGCATCCCTGGTATGAATCCCACTTGATCATGGTGTAGGATCCTCTTGATGTATTTTTGAATTCAGTTTGCTAATATTTTGTTGAGTATTTTTGTATCTACGTTCATCAAGGATATTGTTCTGTAATTTTCTTTTTTGGTGAGATCTTTGCCTAGTTTTGGTATTAGAGTGATGCTGGCTTCATAGAATGAGTTTGGAAGTATTCCCTCGTCTTGTATTTTTTGGAAAACTTTAAGGAGAATGTGTGTTATTTCTTCTCTATATGTCTGGTAGAATTCAGAGGTGAACCCATCAGGTCTGGGGGTTTTGTTCTTGGGTAGTTTTTTGATTACCGATTCAATTTTGTTGCTGGTGATTGGTCTGTTTAGTTTTTCTGTTTCTTGCTTGGTCAGTCTTGGGAAGTTCCATTTTTCCAAGAAGTTGTCCATTTCTTCTATGTTTTCCAGCTTGTTAGCATATAGATTCTCATAATATTCTCTTATAATTCTTTGTATTTCCGTGGGGTCCATCGTTATTTTTGCTTTCTCATTTCTGATTCTGTTTGTGTAGATTTTCTTTTTCTCTAAATGAGTTTGGCTACGGGTTTATCTATTTTGTTTATTTTTTCAAAGAACCAGCTCTTGGTTTCATTGATTTTTTCTATTGTTTTATTCTTCTCAATTTTATTTATTTCTTCTCTGATCTTTATTATGTCCTTCCTTCTGGTGACTTTGGGCCTCATTTGTTCTTCTTTTTCCAATTTCAGTAATTGTGTCTTTAGATTATTCATTTGAGAATGTTTTTCCTTCTTTAACTAGGCCTGGATTGCAATATACTTTTCTCTTAGAACTGCCTTTGCTGCGTCCCACAGGAGTTGTGGCTTTGTGTTGTTGTTGTCATTAGTCTCCATTATTCTTTGATTTCTGTTTTGATTTGGTCATTAACTCACTGATTAATTTGGAGAATGTTGTTAAGTCTCCATGTATTTGTGAGCCTTTTTGATTTCTTTCTAAAATTTATTTCTAGTTTTATACCTTTGTGATGTGAGAAGTTGGTTGGTAGGATTTTAATATTATTGAATTTACTGAGTTTCTTTTTGTGGCCTAGTGTGTGGTCTATTCTGGAAAATATTCCATGTGTACTTGAGAAGAATGTGTATCCTGTTGCTTTTGGGTGCAGAGTTCTGTAAATGTCCGTTAGGTCCATCTGTTCTATTGTGTTCTTCAGTGCCTCTGTGTCTTTACTTATTTTCTGTCTGGTTGATCTGTCCTTTGGAGTGAGTGCTGTGTTGAAGTCTCCTAAAATGAATGCATTGCATTCTATTTCCTCCTTTAATTCTGTTAGTATTTGTTTCATATATGCTGGTGCTCCTGTGTTGGGTGCATATATATTTATGAAGGTTATATCTTCTTGTTGGACTGACTCCTTTATCATTATGTAATGTCCTTCTTTATCTCTTGCTACTTTCTTTGTTTTGAAGTCTATTTTGTCTGATAGAAGTACTGCAACACCTGCTTTTTTCTCTTTGTTGTTTGCATGAAATATCTTTTTCCATCCCTTCACTTTTTATCTGTGTATATCTTTGGGTTTGAGGTGAGTCTCTTGTAAGTTGGATATAGATGGGTCTTGCTTTTTTATCCATTCTGTTACTCTGTGTCTTCTGATTGGTGCATTCAGTCCATTTACATTTAGTGTGATTATTGATAGATATGTACTTATTGCCATTCCTGGCTTTAGATTTGTGGTTACCAAAGGTTCAAGGGTTGCCTCTTTACTACTTAACAATCTAACTTAACTTTCTTGTTAATTTATTGTAAACACCGTCTGATGTTTCTTTATTTCTCTCCCTTCTTATTCTTCCTCCTCCCTTCTTTATTTACTAAGTGTTTTATTCTTTGCCTTTAGTTAGTATTTGGATGGTCTGCTTTCTTTGCTATGATTTTATTTTTTCCTCTGGTGACATCTTTTTAGCCTTAGTGGTGCTTCCCTCTAGAGCAGTCCGTTTAAGATATCCTGTAGTGGTGGTTTATGAGAGGCAAACTCTCTCAACTTTCATTTGTCTGGAAATTGTTTTATCCCTCCATCATATTTAAATGATAATCATGCTGGATACAATATTCTTGGTTTGAGGCCCTTCTGTTTCATAATGTTAAATATATCATGCCATTCTCTTCTGGCCTGTAAGGTTTCTGTTGAGAAGTCTGATGATAGTCTGATGGGTTTTCCTTTGTAGGTGATTTTTTTTCTCTCTAGCTGCCTTTAATACTCTGTCTTTATCTTTGTTCTTTGCCATCTTAATTTTTATGTGTCTTGGTGTTGTCTTCCTTGGGTCCCTTGTGTTGGGAGATCTGTGGGCTTCCATCGACTGCGAGACTATTTCCTTCCCAGCAAGGGAAAGTTTTCAGCAATTATTTCTTCAAAGGCACTTTCTATCCCTTTTTCTCTCTCTTGTTCCTCTGGTACTCCTATAATGCAAATATTGTTCCATTTGGATTGGTCACATAGTTCTCTTAATATTTTTTCATTCCTAGAAATCCTTTTATCTCTCTCTGCCTCAGCCTCTCTGTATTCCTGTTCTCTGATTTCTATTCTATTAACAGTCTCTTGCATCTCATCCAGTCTGCTGTTAAGCCTGTCGATTGCTTGTCTGATTTCTGCATTCTTTTCTCACTTCACTCACTTCCTCCCTCAGCTCTTGCACATTTCTCTGTAGATCCATCAGCATCGTTATGACTTTTATTCTGAATTCTTTTTCAGGAAGACTGTGCATTTCCATCCCTTCAGGCTCCCTCTCTGGGTTTTTCTGGTTGATTTTCGTCTGGACCATATTCTTCTCTCTTTTCATGGCTATAGAAATGGTCCCTGGTAGTTGCCATGTATGTCAGCTGGGCTCTTTAAGACTTTAAAAAGAGAAAAAAAAAGAAATAAAAAGAAGAAAAAAAAAGAAAGAAAAGAAGAGAAATAAGAAAGAAAAGAAAAAACAAAAAACGAAAAAAACCAAACCAAAACAAAGCAAACAAAAAAAAACGCCCACCGGGAGTAGATTCTGTTGGGATGCTGTAGGTGGCGCTGTTGCCCCACTATTCCGCAGCCATGGCCGCACCGCTCCGCAGGGCCCTTTATAGCTCTGGCCTGGGTGGGAACGAATGGGAGGCTGTTGATCTCTTTGGGAAGTCAATGTGTGGCCACCCTTTCCAGTTGCCAGCTAAGGGTTCCGAAACTCCCCAGGACTCGCAGCCCTCTGGGCTGAGTGTGCCTGGGCAATCCGGCTCCTCCGCTGGGCTCCTGTCTCTTTTAGACCACTAAAGAAAGTGCGTGCTTTTCTTTTTTTTTTTTCTTTCCTTCTCAGGAGCCAGCTGCAAGCACACTGGCGCTTTCTTCGCTCAGATCCTGCCCATCTGTCTCTCCAATCTCCGCCACACCGCATGATGTGGGTCAGTGCTCCCCGCGCAGATCACTGGGGCTGGTTATTTCGCAGGGTGTACTTCCACTCCCTTCTGGCTCTGAATCCTCTCCTCCCGCCGGTGTGCTGTGGTGGGTGAGTGCTCGGGTCCTGCCAGGTGCGGCTCCGTATCTTACCTGCCTCTTGGGGTGCCGAGTCCTCTCGGGTGTAGCTGCACGCTGTGCGCTTTCCTGTGTATTCTGGTCTATCTTTTAGGAGTAGTTGTATTTGCTGTATTTTCATAGATAAATATAGTGTTGGGAGGAGATTTCTGCCACCCTGCTCACACTGCCATCTTCCCGGAAGTCCCAATATTCTTTGTTGGCAGTTTTTTTTTCCTTTTAGCACTTTGAATATATTTTCCTACTCTCTTCTAACCTGCAAGGTTTCTGTCGAGAATCCACTGACAGTCCTATGGGGGTTCACTTGTACAAAGAAATCACTTATTTCTGGCTGCCTTCTAGATTCTCTCTCTTTTTTTTTTAATATAATTTATTTTATTATCATTAGTCTACAATTACATGTGCAATATTACGGTTATTAAACTACCCCTTCATCAGGTCCCCCCCACCAACCCCATTACAATCACTGTAGATTCTCTCTTTGCATGCAATTTTTGACAGTTTGTTTATAATGTGTCTCAGGGTGGGACTCAATAAAGATTGTTAAGCTTCTTGAATTTGTATGTCCATTTCCTTCCTCAGATTTGGGAAATTTTCAGTCATTATTTCTTTAAATGGACTCTCTGGCCCTTTTTCTCTCTCTTACCCTTCTAGGACTCCCTTAACTAGTATATTGATGTGTTTTAGTATTTTCCCCAAATCCCTTATGTTCTAACTTTTCATTCTTTTTTCTCTTTTATTCTCTAACTCAGTAATATTAAATGCCATGTCTTCAAATTCACTGATTCTTCCATCAGGTTGATCAAGTTTGCTCTGAAACCCTCTAGTAAATTTTCAATTCCTTTATTATATTCTTCAGCTCCAGAACTTCTGGTTAGCTCTTTTTTGTAGTTCCTATCTCATTTTTGATATTCACATTTTGTTCATGCATCATTTCTCTGATTTTGTTTAGTTGTTTATCTGTGTTCCTCTTAGTTCATTGAGCATCATCAAGACAGTTACTTTGAATTCTTTGTCAGGTAACTCATAGCTCTATCTTTGTATAGGATTGTTTACTGGAGATTTAGTCTGTTCCTTTGATTGGACCATGTTTTTCTGCTTGTTTAAGTACCTTGTCATCTTTAGTTGAGATTTGTGTATTTGAATAAATAATCACTTTTCCCAACCTTTAGTTTCTGACTTCACCAATCAGTCAAGGTAGAGATTCTTGGGATTTTTCAAACGTCTTCTGAGGATGTATCTTCTTTCAGCTTCTTTATGTAATTTCCTAGCTAAGTCAGTTTGCCTCTGTTTCTTAAGTACCAGTAACCTTTTGTTCACACTTGGTGTCTGTCTGTGGTATTAAAGTGTCTCTGGTGCTCTGCAAAGCCATGGTGCTTTTCTTTGTCCTCAGCAGCTCCCAGCCTGGCATCCAGGGTATACTAAAATTCCTTTCAGTGCCCAAAATTAGGTGGGGGGTGAGACAAAAAAAAGCAATCTCTTGACTCTTCTCGAAAAGACAGAATGTTCAATGTATATAACACTCTTCTCTTTCCCTTCCAAGGGAGAGGCTGAAAGTTGAGAGTTTTATCTGATCAAACTGCACTGGGAAGCGGGGCAGCTAGATGGGTAAATGTAATATACTTTCCTGCCCAAAATACTCTGATGCTTTTCTTCCCAGCTTACCTGGTGTGCTACACCTCTTAGCTGGTTTACAGGGTTCTTTAAAAAGAACGTGCATATCCTTGTTTTGTTGTTGCTGTTAAGTTGATGATTCTGTGGGGAATAAGGGTCTAGGGACTCCTATTTTGCCATCTTGCTAATGTCAATCAAAAGCAGTTCATTTTTAAGCTAGAAAAGAAATTAAAGCCAAGAAAGGCTGCTGTCTAAGGAATACATATAGTTGCACAAGGGTCTCTCAGTTGAATTCCAACCTCCAAAAATAGAAATAGGGCAAATGCCTTTATAAAAATGTTAGAATATGTTCTTGAGTGGCTCTCTGCTCCACTAGGCCGCTGTTGGACTGGGCACAGGGCCTTATTAACCTTTGTGGTCATGGTGGCACTTTTCTTTCATGCATCCAGGAATAAATACTCATCAAATGAATGTTTGCTATTAAATTTGTTGCCAGGTATAGACAGTAAACAAAACCCAGTTCCTGTTCTCATAGTTTCTAATCTAGTGAAGGATACAGACCTAGACAGATATCCATAATACATTAAGAAAAATACTCAGAAATGGTTAGTTTCAGGATACTAGGGGAAATAAGGAAATTATATCCCTTTTTTGTGTCAGTATCAGCCTATTAGTAGTAATGCTATCAACTAGAAGTACCTTGGGGCATTCAGTTGGGCCTGCAGCAAGCCTCCCACAGAACCAGTGTTGTAATTGGATCAGCTTATGTTTTTTATTATGATAGCAGACATCCTCAGCAATAACCATCAGGAAGCTTTGAGAAAAAAATAAACAAGGTTTATTACTCTACTAACAAGTCCTGAGGGTATATGGCACATCTGGTACCACATAGGGAGGTGGTGGGACAGAGAGAGATAGTGCGAGCATGCCTGGGGGTCTACTTTCACTGAGGTCAAAGATGGGGACAGGGTTTCACAGGTTCACTTTTATTGGTAAACTTTTAAAAAATGAGGGTGGGAACTAAAGTGTAGGAAGGGAAAGGCAAGTGGCCAAATGGGCAGTTATCTGTCAGCCAGATATCTCTAAAAGAAAAGGAGACTTCAGTAGCAGGGGAGGGCATGGCCTGAATCTTTATTGAGTCATGGGGTTAGCAATTTGTTTATGAAGTGGATGCCTTAGCAGTCAAAAGCTTAAAGTGGGTATTTACATTACAATTCTAAAGAATACCTGTCAGGTTTTATCCTATAATCCCAAATAAGGTGAACGTATGTAATAAATGCTTCATATCTTTGTTAAACAGAAGAGGTACACATATCAATTACATGAAAGGTGGTCAGCACTCAAAGTAACCTAGTGTAGCTACAAAATATTCCCTGAGCATGCCAAGCCTCAAGAAAAACAACTAGCAAAAATTGGTACTTCTTCCAATATTCTTATTAAAGGGAGCTTTCTGTTTAAGTCCCCAGTTCCCACAAATTTTCATCCTTTTAGAGTAAGCTCTTCATTAGCCAGCTAGGCATTTTTACATCAGGTTGGAATGAGGAGAGCATGATCAATAGTGTGACAGCTATGGGACATGTGCAATGGATGGCTTTGAGGACAAGAGGTGGCCCACATTCGGTTCATCATGTACCTCCAGTTTCCTATTCAAAGCTCTTTGCTTTAGTTCTGACATTTCAGGTGTGAAGAGCAGAGTCAGCAAGTTCCCTTAGTGAATATTAAACAGTTATGCCAGAAGACTCTAAGCGAGATGTGGAAGGAAAAGGCAGGTAGTGACAGGGAAATGGATAAGAGAAGTCTTGGTGAAGGGAAAGAGAAGAACATCCAGCCTTCTCATATGGATAGCCACCTCTGGGGAACTTAGGATTTTTCTAGTACAGAAAGAAATCTTTCTTGAGCAATCTTTCCCAAAATGTCTTTAAAATAAATATAATATTTATTAAAATATAAAGTGAACATCATTTGGATAGTCATGTAGTGTTTTTAAAACAGATATTTCTCCTTTCAGTGTAAAAGGGGGTTTATAAAACTCAGAGGAAAAGGCAAATTCATCCCAAAGCATAGTGGAGGATACAAGTTCTTTTGCCCACTCTTTCCAAATCACATTCAACTTTTGGAACCTGACTTATCCATCTTATGTTCTGTATTTCAAAACCATCAGCCAACGTCCCTTAAAGTATTAGGACCAAATGCATTAGAATATGGAATCTAGATGGAAGATAAATGACCTATCTGGGCTTAGGGGGTAATCTTTTAATTGTGGCATTTCTTGCAATGAGGCAGGCAATAGAAGTGATGGAAGAGTTCTTTGGATGTGAGGGTGATTTTCCAAGTCCTCTTGAATCCTGGCACTTTGGCAGCTGTCAACACTGCTATTGCATCATTAGAGTTTTTTTTGTACAAAAGTTGCAAGTGAGAGTTGGTGGACTCTAAGTTCCAGTTGCATAAAGCCTGGCAAGAGCCTCCATTCTAAGTAGTTTATGTACATGATATGTTCCAGGTATTTATCCAGTACTTAAAGCCTTGCTCAAAAAGGCTCAGTATTTTTGTTTAAACTGATATCCAACCCTGGTGAATGTGATAAGGCACATGCTGTCACGCAACTTATCACCAATTTCCTGAATCCTACCCTACCCTCCAAGGCTCATGTCTGGACATAGGCCTACTTGACACCTTCCTGACCACTCCAACCTTCAGATGTCTTTCTTTCCATCCATTTCCTATAAGTCTGTTTATTTATATGTATTTGGCCCTTAATATATGCTCTCTCAAATTTTAGTTTTTACGAATGTGTTTTGTTGCCTCATCTAAAGTTTATGCTCCTGTAAAGCAGAAGCTATGCCTTATATCATCTTTCTTCTGTCCATGCATTTTATTAAGTCTATCTTAAGAAAAATACAAAGAGCATCTACTGTGTGTTAAACAATGGAGTTCCACAGGTGGGTAAAATAATATCCCTGCACTCATGAAGATAACTGAATAGCAAGAAAGAAAAAGAGCACAATTTTCAGCAGCCAAGATCATTTCCAACAAAGCACATTAGATTATAGGCACTTCATACCAGAAACTATGTTTATTCATGTCTGTGCTTTCAGCATGGAGCAGTCAAGCTCTGACTTTGCTGTAGGGCACCAAGCTAATACATCCAATGGCCTGTGTGGCATCACTATGGCAAAAGGCATCTCATG
>JAVSCE010001636.1:0-59731 GCA_032199065.1 Smutsia gigantea
GGCGCAAAGGACACCGCGAGTCCCCAGCAGCTCCGCCCTGAGGAAGATGAGGCCGTGGAACAGGTGCGGGGTGGAGAAGCGCCGAGCATAGCGCGGGCTCACTCACGGAGCACCCTAGGACTGAGGAGCTTCAAGGCACCTGCAAGACTCTCCTAAAAGAAAGGAGCCTAAAGGAACCGATGAGAGAGCTGTGGCTCAAGCAGACAGGGAGTCCCGGGGAAAGTCAACTTCAGCACCTCGGACAGCGCCCCTTCCTTCCTCCGGTAATAAACTTGGCGCTGACAGGTTGCACCAGTCCCATAAGGAAAAACAACCTTCGGGGCCCATCGAATTTGTTAAGGTTAGAAGAGGACACGTTGAATGTAACTTTGCTCAGGTGGAGACCCTGTGTAAATGATCTTAAATGTAGAGGAAACATTTTTGAATAACCTGTCTCTACACACATCTTCAAAATAGGAGTGTGCACAAAGATGGTTTCTGAGATACTGATTTAAGGGTGCCTCAGTATGTTCTGCTGCTGTACAGAAGAGAAATATTCCATCTTATGGTGTTATCATTAAATGTTCCTATATAGATTTATTCCCAAGAGGATTCCCATGAGATGTGCCTTGCTTGCCTTCATGATACTAATTCTTAAAAGGTTTGGAAATAAAAAACTGAAAGAAGTGAGCTGTATATACCCTCCTGTTTTTTGCATAGCCTGTTAAGAATCGGATAAGCTTTTTTCTAGGAAAAAATAAAATTTAGGTTATTATTTTTAAGGACATCATTTTTCACTGCGTGTGTTTGAAGTGTAACATAATAATTTCAAAGTGGTATAGTATTTTATTGCAATAGGCTTTGAAAGCCAGAAAAACTGAATGAGAGCAAATTTTGTTAAAATTTTTGAAATTTGTAACAAGAAGAGAGATGACAAAACATCATCTTTATGAAAGCTAGACTTGCAGAGCCTTTTTAGGTATTTGCAAAATGTCTGTTGATTCTATTCTGTTGGGTTAACTATATATCCCTTTGTTCCCAGACTTTTAGCACAATATCTTGTGTTTATTTTTATTTATAACATTTTACAATTCTTATGCCTTAAAAAAAAATTAAAAGCCACCCTGAATAGGAACGTATTCAAAGGTGAAATGTATTCAAGTTCTTAATTGCATGGGAGTCCTCAACTAGGATGGCTGGCTAAATTACAATATTATAGAATAATTAAAACCATGAAGCAAGATTTTAAATTTTCACTTACTACTGATTTAAACTATATTCCTCTGTATGAGGGAAAAACAAGTTCACTTTTTCACCTTACAAAGGAACACATCTTAGGAATAAATATTTCTTTATCTAAATATCTTGGTTTTACATTTTACATTACCCGGTTCAACAATTAGTCGTTTTTGATAAAATGGGGCTTGTGATAATGGGAGATAGGTTAAGACTTTTCCTAGAGATGATGTCTTGTTTCCTTTGCCGCACCAAGGGTCTTCGGGGCATGATTATTTTCTTTGCTGAGTGAAGCACAAGCAGGGATTCATATGAGATATATTTCCATCCTGTGTGGTTTCAGGGCCATGGCCAATCCTGGGAACAGAAGAGGGATCTACAGCCTCTGGAGCCTCACCTGCTCCCTGCTCATTGTGGGAATGTGCTGCGTGTCTCCTTTCTTCTGTCATAGCCAGACAGACCTGCTGGCTCTTAACCAAGCTGATCCTCAGTGCTGGGAATCTTCTTCACTGCTCCTCCTGGAAATGAGAAAACCTCGAATTTCCAACACTGTTTCAGCTTTCTGGGATTTTATGATCTACCTGAAGTCATCGGAGAACTTGAAGCATGGGGCACTATTTTGGGATCTGGCCCAGCTCTTCTGGGACATCTATGTGGACTGTGTCCTTTCCAGAAACCATGGCTTAGGAAGAAGGCAGTTGGCTGGAGAGGAAGAAAAGATCTCAGCAGTGCATCCACAGGACAAAGGGAGAAAACAAGGTGGTCAGCCCTAGGTCCCAAGTCTTTTAAAAGGGTCAAATAAGTATGAATGTGCTGAACTGTGAGCAAGAGGGAAATGGCTTTAGGAAGTAGCCCATTGCCACACACATTCCTCTTAAAGGTGAACCTTGAGAGCACATAAGTGATAGGAAGATAGTATTTCCTTTTGTATTTCATAGCAGTTGTTTATATCAACATATTGTCCTCATTCTCATTCTTCAAGTGCACAGCAGCAAGGACAAGTCAGAAAAACAAATAAGGAAAAGCATGATTCCCAAAATACCATACAAAGGTATAAAAGGATGCCCCCAAATTAACAGTTTTTTACCATTAGCCTGAACATTGGCATTCATAACCTGTGTTTTACTTGTTATGGAATTGGAAAGATATGAATATAAGCCTGGAAAACATTCACAACACACAAGCTTTTGCCCCTATTAAATAGAAAACAAAACAAAACTATCTAGTGTTTTCATGTAAATGGAGGAGCTCCTTGAGCTGCCCTTAGTTGATGAAGTAAAGCGTTAGAAAAATCAGCTGGCTTGCAAATTCACACCTCCTTGTTATTTGAACAAATCTCGAATAAGTATTAACTTATTTAGTAGTAGTAGTAGTAACTTATTTAGTAGTAATATGGAACTTTCTACAAATTTAGAGATTTTCACTGAAGTAAATATATTCAAATATAGTCTTCTCTGGGGGCATTTGAAGAAATATCCTTTATAGAATTAGAATGAGGGCAAAGGAGCCCCTGAGAGTAAGCTTAGAGATAATGGTAGCCCTATTTATATTGTTTTAGTTCCTTTTCTGGTGTTGTCCAATCAATGAGCTTCCAATGCTTTCAGGAAGGGCGGTTTCAGTAGTAGTAACTCTTAGAATTGTTTATGTGCCAGTAGAAAACTGAAGCATAACTTATTTTTGCATTTGTACATTTTATTGTGAGATTTGTTATATAGTCCTGTCATCTCTCTATTAAAATAGCAACTAATAGTAATAGTTCTAGATCAACTCTTCCCCAAGATATTGTAGAGCCTTTATATATGTAGTTTGTTCTAACCTCAGTAACTAAAAACCCCATAATTTGCTGATCCATAAAACCAGAAAAGCCACTGCTATTATTGATAGACAAATTTATTATTTTGGCAAGTATGTTAACTTAAACCAGTTTCCTTTTTTAGAGGAAATATTCTTTCAGCAATTTACTTATGAAATTAGATATATAGAATGAGTGTTTTTAACTGTTGGTTACCAATATTTAAAAAAAATATTTTGAACAGTGCTACCCAGACATCAGCATCTGTAAGGACTGTATATTTTCTTCATCTGTACTATAGGACCCTTGCTTCTATTCTTATATTTAGCTATTGTACTCAAATCACTCCCATTTCTTGTTGTATTTTGCACACACTTTGAATTACTCAGGTTATCTGTAAGAGAAAATACTTTTGTTCAACTGAACATGAAAATAAGAAATTATATACATGTGGTCTTTCTCTAAAACAACTTTCTTTTGCATACTTTCAACAAGACTCTCAGAATAAACTGAGACTCCATGTAGTTTTTGAGCATATTTCAACATGGCATTTCTGTCTTCTCTTGTTTTAAAAGGTAGAAGGTCTATCTTTGTCTTGGGAAGCCACTTCCTTCATCTTGCTACAGAGTTGCTATTGACTTACTACTGGTCTGCTAACTCTAGCTAGAGTTGCTATGCAAGTAGCAGGAATGAACATTTTCACTTTATTGAAGTTATTTTAATGTTTGACATAATTGTTTGCCGATCAGGAAACAAGACTTTCCATTTGGATTGTACAATCACAGTCAAAGAGAGTCTTGGGTCAAAGAGACACCATGTCTAAAAGTTAAATAGTTGCAGGAACATTGAGATTTCATCTCAAGAGGCTTGATTAAATCTCTAGTGGCTCAACTAGGCTCTGGATGTACCTGCACAGATTCTCCACTGATTTTTTTCTATTGTCCCTGGGGGATTAATATGCTACCAAGGTGAGGTAGTGGTGAATGTAAAAACATGTTTGCCTTTATAGTTCTCAGGGAAATCACATCATCAGAGCAGAAGGGAAGAACTAATTAAGTGCCTACATAATATACAAAAAGGTTCTTATTATTTTGAATTCTTCTAATTAAATAGTTTAAATACACTTGGGAAATGTTGCTATGCATCATTCTTTGTTAGAAACTATATATTTTTGTATGTTAATATGTCATATTTGTTAATATTGGGTCAACAAATATGAACACAATAGATATCAAATACGTATGTAGCCTTAGGCAAGTTTATTAACTTATTTGCCCTCAGGTTCTTCAGCTGAAAAAGAGGAATATGGAAAGAATTAAATGACTCAAAGTTTCTTTGAGTTCTCCATTCTAATGTGCTGTTCTGTAAAAATGAAATGTATGAAAGGCATGCATTTAACTATGGAAAAAATTTGGAAAACGTTTACCCCAAGAAACAGCTCACCACCCTGGATGATGACCTAGACAACCTGCTTGATTATAAGAATGATAAGCAGAATCAAAAAACAAAGTCCGGAAATGAGAACTCAGAAAAATATGAGGGCTGGAGATATCATCATTGGAGAAAAGACTCAAAGATCATTATTTTCTAGCTCAGAAAGCTATGAGCTAATAACTAAATTCTGAAATATCCAGAAGGTGTGAAGAGGGTTGTACCTAGGTTTAACCACTAAATTATGATGGATTATGTCCAAGCAGGGAGAGAGAGAATAATAACTGATTTAGGAAAAGAGTAGGCTGATAACTCTCAAATAGAAAATAACAGTTGAGGTTAACTCATGAGTTGATAAAGGCTTCCGAGCGAATGAAAGGGTTTTGAAGTATATTCTTCTTTGTGTCAAAAATGTTGGCCATTTCCTTCAACAAACCTTACTTTGCCCTGAGAGGAACAGAAAAACCTGCCCACTGGAGCCTTACAGTTTGTATGTTCTAGAAAAATTGTGAGTCTTTGCGTACCTCTGTGATGAGAAAAATTAAAATTTAGATTTATAATTTAATGATGTTTGCAGTTGGTGTCCAACTAGTTGGCAAATACTCATAGTACTTATTTTTTAAGCACCAAGCATAAGAGAAAACACTGCTTGAGAAATATGGATTCACAAATCTATGTTTTCTACTTTACTTACTCCAAGAAATTTCCTAAGCAACATATTTAGAAATTACCCATCCAGAGTCCTTTGTGTGGTTACATGAGTGTATACACATCTTAAAATTCATGGAGGTGTACACTGACTTGTGCATCTTATTGTGTGTACTTCAATAACAGAAAAATGTCCTAAGGAAACATTCAGAGATGTAAGCAATAATGCAGTACAAGGCTCTTCACTACAATATTATTTACAGTAGCAGAAAATTTAGAAATAATCTAAAAATCCCATACAACGGTAATGGTTGACTAAATTATGGTATGAAATGTGTATGCATAAAGTATGGTTGTCTCTGGAAGATTATATAATGGGTAGTATAAAGTTTTTCTTATATTTTTATATTAAAAATTATATAAAGACCATTTGTACTTTATTAATCAGAAAAATATATCTTAATACATGTTAATTGACAAATAAATGTACTTACAATTACTTAATTTGTATTCTATAACTAAACTGCATATGACAAAAAACTTCGCATAAACACAAATTTACATATACACCCCTACAATAAATTTATACAGAATTTTGAATAGTAGAGTGGCCGAAACAGCAAACTTTCTTTTTAAAACCAATTTATTGTTATTTAATTAATCTGAAAATAATTTGGTGACCTAACAATTAGTTGCTTTTCTCTATTTTCAGGTGCATATTCTCCACAACTAAGAACTCCTTTCTTAAAGAAGAAAGAATTTATTGAAGATTTGATAAGCATGTACATGCACAGGAGTGGGTCTAAGTTCACTGGGAAAGTGACCAGTGGTTTGAAAATAAAGAGAAAATAAATCTCAGAGTTAACTCACATCTTGGAATTACAATATGTTTTTTTCTTGACTACTGATCATTTATTTACTTGAAATGGTGGGAATGTCCAGAGCTAGATACACTGCCACATTCTCTCCAAGTACTTCATTAAACTTTCATTATTTTAGGTTGCCTGCATGTTTCTTCAATGGGGACATTACTACCAGATCATCCCACTGTCGAAAAGACTTAAAATCACTTCTCAAAGTGACCAGTTGATTGGATGAGTCAGATTCCTTGTATTCATTTTAATCATTTATTTTAGGATGGTTGATATTGTTAATGAACCAGAGAGCCACACATTTAACTTGAATACACTTGCATGACTTCCAAGCCATTACCCACTAGATTGCTTATGTACAGACATAATAAGGGACTATATTTATTAATTACCATTTGCAGCCTATGATACCTAAATCTCCTTTGAAGGAATATTTTTGAATACCAAGTGAAGCAAAAAGCAAACAAAAAAATACACGCAGAGATGGCAAATAAAGCATTCTTCTAATGGAAACAAGTTAATAAAAGTTCTGGACCCCAAGTAATGTTATTGAAGACTCTTTATTTAAATATGTAATGTTACCATCAATGATAATTTAAACTCTAATAAAATAGCAGTAAGTATAAATTATTTCCCAATTAGCATATTTTCTATTTGATTAAATATTTTAAGCTATAGGTGATTACACCTTGCACTGAAAAGCAGACTAAAAGTAAAATGAACAGAATCGTAATAAAGGAACCCATAAATAATTTTTCCCTGAAAAATGACCAAACCTGAATAAGTTCATAGCAGAGAAATCCAATTAGCAAATTTATTTGAGTTCCAGACACACTATTTTTATCTCTACTCTCATCTCTCCATTCTATCATAGCCAATGATTGACAGCCAGTTTGAATTTCAGATCAGTTAGCAATTCACTTGCTTTTTCCAGATCCAAAGGAAGTCTCAGTAAACTGAAGTTTTAGGTTCCTCCTTATTTTTTCTAAAAGTCTTATATAAAGGGTTATCAGAAGATACTGCTGTGTGTGAGGATGTGCCAATGGGGAAAGCAAGTCTAAAGAAGGAACTGGGGAGGAACCCAGTCTCAGCTTTTCTTGGTTAGGAGAATGAGGACATTAAAAGCTGCCACTCTACCCTTTCTACATAGGCTCATGGTTTTGCTTTCATGCTAAACCTTCACATAAGCTCATTACATCTTATAAATCATTGAAATGATGCCATTCAGGCAATGCTCAGAGATCCTTCGCCTCACTCCTCACTCCCTTGGTACTACAGGGCAGCGGCTGCTGACTTGGTCTGTAAAAGGTCAGGCAGTAAATACATACTTGGGGGCCATCCTGCCTCTGTGGCAACTAGGCAATTCTGCTTTTGTAGAATAAAAGCAAGTGTAGAGAAAATATAAATGAGTGTGCATGTGGGATATAATGAGGCCTAAGAAATATTTCTCAGATGTATTTGGTCTTCATCCACAGTTCTGGGAAATGCTTCAGAGATATAAAGGTAAAATAAGTGTCTTGTTATTGAGGAGACCTTGGACGCCATGCAAGGGCATGGGCTGTTTGCTACGGGGACCAACCAGGTGATTAAAGGGTGGGACATTTCAGCCCCCAGCCCCCAATCCTTGGGAGCAGAGAGACAGAGGGACTGGAGGGTCAGTCAGCCAATGGCCAGTGATTTAGGCAATCGCGACTATGCAATGAAACTGTTGGGCAGAAGAATAGGTATGAGCGGGTGGAGAGAGAATCCAATAAAGCCCACTAAAAGGGACTCAAAATGTTAACCAGTTAAAACTAGAGAGCCAGAAAAGACTCACAGAGTTAATGAGTAAATCAGTCGAAGCTCCAAAGGCCAGGAGTAACTTGGAATATCCAAATATTCCCCAGATAAAGAAAAGTATCCCAGCACATCCCATGTCTTCATCCTATCAATTAGATGATGCCATTGTAAGATTTACTTTAGCCGGCTAAAAGGCCCAGTTTATGCTTTAACTTAACCTGTATGCTGTTTTTTCCTCCTCCAGCCCCTAATCAAGTAATTTGCAACTTGGGTAGGAGACAAGCATCATGATTAATTTAGCAAACAAGCCCAGCTATAAACAGCATAGTAAAAAACAGGAAAAATTCCAACTTAAAGCTAAGATTGCATTTTACAACCCAGGAAGTTAAGAAGTAAGATGCTTAACATATTCTGTAGCAAACAGACAATAACTCAGCCCACCTTGGGGGCAGGGCAGGCAATTTTAATTGATATGTTCCCAGATGGAAGCTGCTATCCTGGGGAGGAACCAGATCAGTAAATTTCTTGTGTTAAGTTAATTTTGCAGAATTACCTAGAGGACTGATAATAGAAAAGACATAATGTCTCTCATCAAAGATAAACATCTTGAGGCCACTTGACAAGTCCACACCCCTAGCCCTTTGTCACATTCTTGAAAAAATCCCTAAAAGGGGAAACCCCCAGTCTTTCAGGGTACCTCTTCTCTGAGGTAGCCCACACTCCCTTTTGTCTGAGTGTGCACATTTTTTGCTTTAAAAATTTCTGCCTTAATAATAAATTAAAAATAAGTAAAACTTATTTTGCCTTAAATAAAAATTTCAGGGCATGCCTCTCTCTGAGGTCACCCACACATTTTCTCTCTTTACATAAAACTTAAACCTTTCAGGATCCCTCTCCTCCCTGAGGTCGCCCACACTTTTTCTCTCTTTAAGTGCATAACTTTAAATAAAACTTTTACTCTGCTTCACTACTGTGTCTCTGCCCTTCAATCCTTTGTTACTTGGTGTCCTGCATGGGAAAACCCACACATTGGAATTGGGTTCCAATCTGGAATTGGGTCTGGGAACCCCAGTAGAGCATGGTGGTGTTCCAATAAAATCTTGTTTATGGACCATGAAATCTAAATCCATATCATTTTCAAGTGTCACAAAATATTTTCTTTTGACTTCTTAAACCATAAAAAAAATTGTTATAAACTCTCTGAGCTCATTGCCTGAACAAGACAGGCAGTGAGAAGGATTTGGCCATGGTTGTAGTTTGCCAACCACTGTGCTAGGGTAGTCTTATCAGACTTTTAAGGAATAAGCTGGGATGAAGTAAGAAAGAGAATGTATATGCTGAGCAATAAAACCAAAATAAAAAAATTGTGATCAACTGAAAAGAAAAGTCAAAAATAAGGGTAAGATTGAACAGGGATCATCTACTCTTAACCCCGTTCGATTGGACATTGTTTCATTCTGAAATGGTACTAGAAATTATAGACATATAAATCAGAATCTATAGCCTCTCTAAATGTGACATGGACTGCACATCAAGAGAATGGAATCATAGCACTCCTGAGAGAAAGTAGAGAACAGCAGTTAAAGTACAGGCACAGGAATGGCTTCTAATCAGCTGCATCAAGTAGTGGCCAAGTGACTTTGGGCAAGTTACTGACCCTCTTTGGAGTTCAGTTTCTTCAAAAAATGAGATATCTACTTGCCAGTTTTGTTGTGAGGATTAAGTGAGTTAGTACACATAAGGTGCTAAGAAACTAAGTGCTCTGACAGTCAGAAAGTGTTAAGTCTTACTTTTGGACATTATTAAATTAAGCATCTATACCCTAATCATATATGCAGACAAGGGACGCGCCCAGGTAGTTGAGTCAAACTTACTGGGTGCAGGATTTTAGCACAGAACATTGTTTTAAAAATAAATTTATTTTGAGATAATTGTTGATTCATATATGGTTGTAAGAAATAATACAGAGATATCCTGTGTAGCCTTCGTCCAGCTGCATAACTACACAGTGCAATAATACAACCAGGAAATTGACATTGGAACAATCCACATGGTTTATTCATTTCACCAGCATTGCGTGCCCTCAGTTGTGTATGTGTGTGTGTGTGTGTGTGTTTAGTTGTTTGCTGAGCGTGTTCTCCAGCAAGAGCATCCAGATAAAAAAACAGGACATCAGTTCAGTAATTTAAATGATACTTGAATTAGATAGTTGCATTAATTCATGTAGATCGCACCCTTGAATATTCCTACCAAAGTATTCAAAATAAGAATGGCTCTCTTTTGGAAACTCAGCACACCTGGATTTGACTTGGCCTCTTTTTTCCATTTCCCTCCACCACTGCTCCCTCCCAAGGCTTTACTATTTTCTTCATGCTTCACGCCAGAATATGGAGAGGTAGAAGCTTAATTCTTTCAGTAGAGATTTTGAAAATACATTTCATCATTACCCCAAAGGGCCTTCAAGCCCAGACTCGTCATCACTTCAAACTGGGCAAGGTGATTTGACCAACAAGGGCAGTGAAGGCCTTGCATATCGGCTCAGCTCCACAGTACAGGCCCCTGTTAACTGAAGACTGCAGGCCTGAAACCAGCACACAGCAGCGTCCTTCACCGGTGCTCAAGTTGACTATAAAGCTTTAGCACAGAAAGGAAATAGAATGCATCTCTCCTCAGTTCCCGATGGTAGTGCCCGTTCTCTAGGTCAGCTAGCAAATAAAATGATCAATTTAATAAGCCAACCAGGTTGTGGGTTCTTAAGAGACCTTTCCCATGACTCGGAGCACGAATCTGAGGAGTCAGAAAGCCCACTCCAGAGCAATGTTTTTCAACTGGTATGCATCAGAATCACCTACAGAGTGTTAACATTGCTAGGTCCCTCCTGAAGAACTCTGATTCCGTGTATCTGATGGTTAATTTTATGCGTCAACTTGATTGGCCCAAAGTGCCCATATATTTGGTCAAACATATTTCTGGGTGTGTCTGTGGTGCTGTTTCTGGATGAGATTAACATCTGTATAGGTAAAGTATAGCAGAGAGCCCTCCCTAGTATGGATGGGCGTGATCCAATCAGTTGAAGGCCTTAGTAGCTCAAAAAGGCTGAGTAAGAGAATTCCATATGCCTGACTGCCTTGGAGCTGGAAAGCAGTTTTCTTCTGCCTTTGAATTCCAGCTGAAACATAAGCTCTTCCTAAATCTGGAATCCTGCTGGCTTTTGCACTAGAGCCACATAATCAGCTCTTCTGGGTCTCTACTTTGCGGATGGCAGATCTTGGGACTTGTCAGTTTCCATAATCATGTGAATCACTTCCTTAAAATAAATCTCTTTATCTATTATCTATCTATCTATCTATCTATCATCTATCTATCATCATCTATCTATCATCTATCTATCATCATCTATCTATCATGTATCTATCTATCTATCTATCATCTATCTATCTATCGATCATCTATCTATCTATGATCTATCATCTATCTATCTATCCCAATGATTTTATTTCTCTGGGGAACCCTGACTAATAAAATGTAACAGGGATAAGGATGAAGAATTTGCATTTCTAGTGAGTTCCCAGGTGATGCTGCTGTTGCTGGTCTAGGGACCATGCTTTGAAAACCTGTGCTCTATAGCTCTGGATCAATGGTTTGAGAGGTCCCCTATGAACTACTGAACAGGGATCGTGTTGTAGAAAGCTCCACAACTTGGCAGTTATCAATCTAAAGTTTGATTGCATAATTTTTAACCTAAGAGCTCCATTTCTTAGAATAGATCCTACAAACATACCCACATCTGAGTACAAAGATATATATTATTAGGACACTTACTGAAGCATTCTTATGATAATAAAAAGTGGAAGCAACTTAATTATACACCAGTAAATAAATTACTGTAAATTTATACTCTGAGATATGATGCAGAATTTTTTTTTAAATGACATTGTTGGACTTCCGGGAAGATGGCGGTGTGAGCAGGGCAGTAGAAATCTGCTCCCAACACTATATTTATCTACGAAAACACAGCAAATACATCTATTCCTAAAAGAGAGACCAGAATACACAGGAAAGTGCACAGCGTGCAGCTACACCCGAGAGGACTCGGCACCGCAAGAGGTGGGTAAGATATGGAACCGCGACCCGGTGGGACCCGAGCCCTCCCCAACCCCAGCGTACGGGCAGGAGGAGAGGATTCAGAGCCAGGAGGGAGTGGAAGTACACTCCGCGAAGTAGCCAGCCCCGGTGATCTGCGCGGGGAGTGCTGACCCACATTGCGCAGTGCAGCGGAGATTGAAGAGACAGAGGGGCAGGACCTGAGCGGGGAATGCACCAGGGTGCTTGCAGCCAGCTCCCGGGAAAGAAAAAAAAAAGCGTGCGCTTTCTTCAGCGGTCTTAAAGAGACAGGAGCCCAGCAGAGGAGAAGGATTGCCCCAGCACACTCAGCCCAGCAGGCTGGGAGTCCTGGGGAGTTTCAGATGCCTTAGCTGGCGACTGGGGAAGCGTAGCCATACTTACTCTATGCAACAGCGCCACCTACAGCATTCCCACAGAATCTACTCCTGGTGGGAGTTTTTTTGTTTGTTTGTTTTGTTTTTTCTTTTTTCTTTTCTTTCTTTTTTTTCTTTCTTTCTTTTTTATTTTTTTTCTCTTCTTAAAGTCTTAAAGAGCCCAGCTGACATACGTGTCAACTACCAGTGACCAATTCTATAGCCATGAAAAGACAGAGGAATATGGTTCAGACCAAAATCAACCAGACAACCCCAGAGAGGGAGCCTGAAGGGATGGAAATGCACAGTCTTCCTGAAAAAGAATTCAGAATAAAAGTCATAACCATGCTGATGGACCTACAAAGAAATGTGCAATAGCTGAGGGAGGAAGTGAGGGAAGTGAGGAAAGACAATGCAGAAATCAGACAAGCGACTGACGGGCTTAACAGCAGACTGGATGAGATGCAAGAGACTGTTAATGGAATAGAAATCAGACAACAGGAATACAGAGAAGCTGAGGCAGAGAGAGATAAAAGGATTTCTAGAAATGAAAGAATATTAAGAGAACTGTGTGACCAATCCAAACGGAACAATATTCGCATTATAGGAGTACCAGAGGAAGAAGAGAGAGAAAAAGGGATAGAAAGTGTCTTTGAAGAAATAATTGCTGAAAACTTTCCCTCGCTGGGGAAGGAAATAGTCTCGCAGTCCACCGAAGCCCACAGATTTCCCAACACAAGGGACCCAAGGAAGACAACACCAAGACACATAATAATTAAGATGGCAAAGATCAAAGATAAAGACAGGGTATTAAAGACAGCTAGAGAGAGAAAAAAGATCACCTACAAAGGAAAACCCATCAGACTATCATCAGACTTCTCAACAGAAACCTTACAGGCCAGAAGAGAATGGCATGATATATTTAACGTTATGAAACAGAAGGGCCTCGAACCAAGAATATTGTATCCAGCACGATTATCATTTAAATATGATGGAGGGATTAAACAATTTCCAGACAAATGAAAGTTCAGAGTTTGCCTCTCATAAATCACCACTACAGGATATCTTAAATGGACTGCTCTAGATGGAAGCACTCCTAAGGCTAAAAAGATGTCACCAGAGAAAATAAAATCATAGCAAAGAAAGCAGAACATCCAAATACTAACTAAAGGCAAAGAATAAAACACCTATTATATGAAGAATGGAGGAGGAGCAATAAGAAGAGAGAGAAGTAAAGAAACATCAGACAGTGTTTACAATTACTTAACAAGAAAGTTAAGTTAGATAGATAGTAGAGAAGCAACCCTTGAACCCTTGGTAACTACGAATCTAAAGCCAACAATGGCAATACGTACATATCTATCAATAATCACCCTAAATGTAAATGGACTGAATGCACCAATCAAAAGACACAGAGTAACAGAAAATGGATAAAAAAGCAAGACCCGTCTATATGCTGCTTACAAGAGACTCACCTCAAATCCAAAATATACATAGACTAAAAGTGAAGGGATGGAAAAAGGTATTTCATGCAAACAACAAGGAGAAAAAAGGAGGTGTTGCAGTACTTGTATCAGACAAAATAGACTTCAAAACGGAGAAAGTAGCAAGAGATAAAGAAGGACATTACATAATGATAAAGGGGTCAGTCCAACAAGAAGATATAACCATTATAAATATATATGCACACAACACAGGAGCGCCAGCATATGTTAGAGAAATACTAACAGAATTAAAGGAGGAAGTAGACAGCAATGCATTCATTTTAGGAGACTTCAACACACCACTCACTCCAGAGGACAGATCAACCAGACAGAAAATAAGTAAAGACACAGAGGCACTGAACAACACACTAGAACAGATGGATCTAACAGACATCTACAGAACTCTACAACCAAAAGCAACAGGATACACATTCTTCTCAAGTGCACATGGAACATTTTCAAGAATAGACCACATACTAGGCCACAAAAAGAACCTCAGTAATTTCAAAAATATTGAAATCCTACCAACCAACTTCTCAGATCACCAAGGTATAAAACCAGAAATAAATTTTAGAAAGAAATCAAAAAGGCTCACAAATACATGGAGACTTAACAACACTCTCCTAATTAATCAATGGGTTAATGACCAAATCAAAACAGAAATCAAAGAACATATGGAGACTAATGACAACAACAACACAAAGCCACAACTTCTGTGGGACGCAGCAAAGGCAGTTCTAAGAGGAAATTATATTGTAATCCAGGCCTATTTAAAGAAGGAAGAACATTCCCAAATGAATAGTCTAAAGATACAATTACTGAAATTGGAAAAAGAAGAACAAATGAGGCCCAAAGTCACCAGAAGGAGGGACATAATAAAGATTAGAGAAGAAATAAATAAAATTGAGAAGAATAAAACAATAGAAAAAATCAATGAAACCAAGAGCTGGTTCTTTGAAAAAGTAAACAAAATAGATAAACCCCTAGCCAGACTCATTTAGAGAAAAAGAGAATTTACACACATAAACAGAATCAGAAATGAGAAAGGAAAAATCACGATGGACCCCACAGAAATATAAAGATTTATAAGAGAATATTATGAGAATCTATATGCTAACAAGCTGGAAAACATAGAAGAAATGGACAACTTCTTAGAAAAATACAACTTTCCAAGACTGACCAAGCAAGAAACAGAAAAACTAAACAGACCAATCACCAGCAACGAAATTGAATCGGTAATCAAAAAACTACCCAAGAACAAAAACCCCGGGCCTGATGGATTCACCTCTGTATTCTACCAGACATATAGAGAAGAAATAACACCGATTCCTCTTAAAGTTTCCCAAAAAATAGAAGAGGAGGGAATACTTCCCAACTCATTCTATGAAGCCAGCATCACTCTAATACCAAAACCGGGCAAAGACCTCACCAAAAAAGGAAATTACAGACCAATATCTCTGATGAACGTAGATGCAAAAATACTCAACAAAATATTAGCAAACCGAATTCAAAAATATATCAAGAGGATCATACACCATGATCAAGTGGGATTCATCCCAGGGATGCAAGGATGATACAACATTCGAAAATCCATCAACATCATCCACCACATCAACAAAAAGAAGAACAAAAACCACATGATCATCTCCATAGATGCTGAAAAAGCATTTGACAAAATTCAGCATCCATTCCTGATTAAAACTCTCAACAAAATGGGTATAGAGGGCAAGTACCTCAACATCACAAAGGCTGTATATGACAAACCCACAGCTAACATCATACTTAACGGCGAGACGCTGAAAGCTTTTCATCTAAGATCGGGAACAAGACAGGGATGCCCACTCTCTCCACTGTTATTCAACATAGTACTGGAGGTCCTAGCCACAGCAATCAGACAAAACAAAGACATACAAGGCATCCAGATTGGTATAGAAGAAGTCAAATTGTCACAATTTGCAGATGACATGATACTGTACATAAAAAACCCTAAAGACTCCACTCCAGAACTACTAGAACTAATATCTGAATTCAGCAAAGTTGCAGGATACAAAATTAACACACAGAAATCTGTTGCTTTCCTATATACCAATGATGAACTAACAGAAAGAGAAATCAGAAAAACAATTCCATTCACAATTGCATCAAAAAGAATAAAATACCTAGGAATAAACCTAACGAAGGAAGTGAAAGACCTGTACTCTGAAAACTACAAGACACTCCTAAGAGAAATTAAAGAGGACACTAACAAGTGGAAATGCATCCCATGCTCTTGGCTAGGAAGAATCAATATTGTAAAAATGGCTATACTACCTAAAGCAATCTACAGATTCAATGCAATCCCTATCAAACTACCAACAGCTTTCTTCAATGAACTGGAACAAATAATTCTAAAATTCATATGGAACCACAAAAGACCCCGAATAGCCAAAGCAATCCTGAGAAGGAGGAATAAAACAGGGGAATTACGCTCCCTGACTTCAAGCTCTACTACAAAGCCACAGTAATCAAGACAATTTGGTATTGGCACAAAAACAGACCCACAGACCAGTGGAACAGAATAGAAAATCCAAACATTAACCCAAACATTTATAGTCAATTAATATTTGATAAAGGAGCCTTGGATATACAATGGGGAGATGACAGCCTCTTCAGCAGCTGGTGTTGGAAAAACTGGACAGCTACATGTAAGAGGATGAAACTGGGCTACTGTTTAGCCCCATTCACTAAGGTAAACTCAAGGCGGATCAAAGACCTGAATGTAAGTCATGAAACCATAAAACTCTTAGAAAAAAACATAGGCAAATATCTCTTGCACATAAACATGAGCAACTTCTTCATGAACATATCTCCCCGGGCAAGGGAAACAAAAACAAAAATGAACAAGTGGGACTATATCAAGCTGAAAAGCTTCTGTACAGGAAAGGACACCATCAGTAGAACAAAAAGACATCCTACGGTATGGGAGAATATATTCATAAAAAACGTATCTGACAAAGGGTTGACATCCAAAATATATAAAGAACTCATGCACCTTAACAAACAGAAAGCAAATAATCCAATTAAGAAATGGGCAGAGGACATGAATAGACACTTCTCTAAAGAAGAAATTCAGATGGCCAATAGGCACATGAAAAGATGCTCCACGTCGCTAATCATCAGAGAAATGCAGATTAAAACCACAATGAGATATCACCTCACACCAGTGAGGATGGCCAACATCCAAAACACAAACAACAACATATGTTGGTGAGGATGTGGAGAAAAGGGAACCCTCCTACACTGCTGGTGGGAATGCAAATTAGCTCAACCTTTGTGGAAAGCAGTACGGAGGTTCCTCAAAAAACTCAAAATAGAAATACCATTTGACCCAGGAATTCTCCCTCCTAGGAATTTACCCTAAGAACGCAGCAGCCCAGTTTGAAAAGACATATGCACCCATATGTTTATCGCAGCACTATTTACAATAGCCAAGAAATGGAAGCAACCTAAGTGTCCATCAGTAGATGAATGGATAAAGAAGAGTGGTACATATACACAATGGAATATTATTCAGCCATAAGAAGAAAACAAATCCTACCATTTGCAACAACATGGATGGAGCTAGAGGGTATTATGCTCAGTGAAATAAGACAAGCCGAAAAAGACAAGTATCAAATGATTTCACTCATATGTGGAGTATAAGAACAAAGAAAAAATAATGAAGGAACAAAACAGCAGCAGACTCACAGAACCCAAGAACGGACTAATAGTTACTAAAGGGAAAGGGACTGGGGAAAATGGGTGGGAAGGGAAGAATAAGAGGGAAAAAGGGGCATTACGATTAGCAGATGTAATGTTGGGGGGGGCACGGGGAGGGCTGTACAACTCAGAGAAGACAAGGAGTGATTCTATAGCATCTCACTATGCTGATGGACAGTGACTGTAATGGGGTTGGTGGGGGGGACCTGATGAAGGGGTAGTTTAATAACCATAATATTGCACATGTAATTGTAGATTAATGATAATAAAATAAATTATATTAATAAAAAAATGACATTGTTCAGTGCCTGAGACACATTGTCCAGTGAAACAAGCAAAAGTAAGTACTATGTAATGTATGTTGAGAAAGTAAAGACATACAAAGACAGAGCAAGTTTGTAGGAAAACTCAGTCAACTATTACCAATGGTTACCTTTGAGAAATAGGTGCATGGAGTGGAGGACACTATGATGAATCCATCTTTAAAAATATCAGTGTACTTAGGTATTTTAAGTTTACAATAAACATGTAGTATAGCACCGTATAATTGATAAAAAATAAGATCACAACATTAAAACATGGAAAGGCTTACTTTGTTAGTTATGTACTTCAGTTACATGATTTATATTGTGGCTCCATCTGTGCTAGTTTCCATTGAACATAAGAGGAGAGGACTCATGCCTTTTTTCATCTATCTATTCTATAACACTGCTCCAGAACTACAAGGACCTTGAAAAAACAATATTTTATTGCCTGAACAAAAAACCTTGTCCAGAGGCCAAACTCATTTCAGGATATTCTGTTTTTCAGCTCACAGTGATAATAACTTAAAATACAGCAATAAAGAAATATGGAAGCAATAATCCATTTCGTGCATGGGAATTTTTATTATCGTTTGGTTGTACTCATTTTAAGTTCCAGTCTCTTGAATTGTGAAAAACAGACAAAGATGTGCACCTAGCACCAAGCATGTTGTTGGGCATACACTTAGAATTCAATACATGTAGGGACTGAATTATTATAGCACATAGGTAAGATGTTAGAAATACCTGTGAAAGTGACAGTCCAGAGGAGATCACCATGGGAAGATAATCCATCGTTCTGGTAGCCTCCTCTCATATCCTTGATTTATTCAAAGACCAGAGAGATGGATATAGTGGTTAAAAATTAATAGGCTTTCTAGTCTATAGTTACTCTTCTGGGCAACTAAATTACTGAGCCCATGACTTCCTTACAACAAAAATTAATTATGCAGACCAATATGCATTGAATACCTGCTCTGTACTAAGACCTCTCCCTTGAACTCCAGACTGTACATGTTAATTGCCACTCTGGTATTGGAATGTCTCACAGGAAATAATGTGTTCAAAACAGAACTCTCGGTTTGCCATCCCTCACCAGCTTTCACAGCTTTTCTCCTTGCAATAAGTATATTACCATCCACCCAGGCCAAACCGCTATCACTTCTTGCCTAGATTACAACAGGCTCTTACCAGTTTTTTTGTTCACCTCCTTGCCCTCCTCCAGGCCACTCTTTACACAATGCCAGAGTATTTAAAAACATAAATCTATCTCTTCCAAAATGAATGCCCGGCTTCTAGCACATAGTAAATGCTTGATGAATATTTGTTGAATGAATCAATGGATGAAGGGATGATGAACCAACTAGACTTTTTTTCTAACTTTCATGGAGCTTAATTGCTGGATATCTGTGTGCTGGGATCCTTTTCCCATCAAGAACAATTACTTCTACTTTTTCATACATATATATGTTTGAGAGAGAGGGACAGAGAAAGATTCATTAACATACCCCTAGGATTCTCAGGCAATATTTGAGAAGATTGCCTTCTTTTTTTTTTAACTAAAGTATCATTGATATACAATCTTATGAAGGTTTCACACAAACAACATTCACCCATATTATCAAGTCGTCACCTCCCCTATTGCAGTCACTAACAGCGTAGTAAGATGCTATAGAGTCATTACCTGGAGAAGATTGCCTTCTTAAATAAATGAGATAAAGATGCAGTGTTGAACTTCTCTCTCCTGAGAAGACACTGTTCTCCATTTTCCTAAGATTTGCTATAGTTCAAGCTTCATTTTCTAATAATAATAGTTTAGACAATGATTCCAGATGGGGCACAAAGGAATAGAAATAACCCACATCCCACTCTCCCAAGGCCTTCCTAATCTCATCACTCTACTCCCTCGCCTTCCCTTCTTATTCTTGGAAACCGCATTGGCAAATGGATGGGAGAGACAGAAGCAGGAAGAGTTTGAGATGTACACAGAAAATTTCACTCACAAATGGAAAGAAAATTTAATGAGAAAGTATAATTAGAGTATTATGCCCCTTTTTTTGGTCACCACAGTAGCAACTAGTGTTAGATGTTCTTTCAAACTGAATTCCTTTACTGCAAGTTTGAGCAAATTGTTTGCTTCTGGTTTTCAGTCCGACATCCGGAATTTAAAGAAGCTTGGGAACCCCTTCTATGTACTTTATAAAATTTTTCTGTTAGGCTCTCAAAGTCTCTTGAAATTCTGTGATCATATGTTGGTACTGAATGACCCTATTCAGTTAATGTCCACCACTGCTCTCAGACCGACTGTCAGGCTTGCTGGTTTAATCTTATTAAGCCTTTAATGATGTAAAGTTCACCTTAATTTCCAAAATATGACTCCTGAGCAAAGATCTAGTCTAAAAGGGTAGTCAGGTATTCAGATCATCACAACATGAGGTGAATATGTTGACACTCTAAGTAAATCAAAGCACGTTACAAGCAGTGGAACTTTCGGATTTTCCAAACAGGTATCAAAAAAAAAAATTTGTACAGTAAAATGATGAGGACCTTCTTGCTGTCATCTGATTCATCTGTGACAGAGACAGAAATAACACAAAGGTAACCAATACCTTAATTTAGTTTGTTTTCCTTCCTATATCTTCATTAGTATTGTTATCACACTTCTGTCTCTGATTAATTTTCATAAGTATGCATAGATTATACATAAATTATGGGGTATAGTTTTTCATTCATATTGCCGGTAGTTAAGAACAGTTTACAAACAGGACCATTTCAATACCAGAGTGAATAAGGATATAAACTTAACAAAATATTTGAGTGAAGAGTGGCAGTGTTTAATAAATATAAATAGCAGCCATAAAGATTAACATAGATTTTATGCTTAAAAGCTGAAAGCAATAAGATTGATGTAAGAGAAATGAGTGTAAATTTAAATATTATCAATTAGTACTTGCTGAATCATCACAAAGTATACAATACTGTAATAACAAAAAGGGAAAATGTGTACTCTCTTGCTAATGTCATAAGCACTTTTGTAATAATAATGCATGCTTCCAGCAGAGGCATCTCAATGCTTCAATTTAAATTTAAAGTGTAAGTAGAGGTAAATTTTTTGAGGCATATTTTTTATGTTTTCTACAATACTGGATAATGCTAATTCTATATTTATATACTACTAGATAATCTGAATTTAGAAACTTAATCCTTTCATAATTTTCCTTTTAATGATCATGTGTATATAACTATATTCATGTCTGTAGACCTTGGTAAAGTCACCTAAAATGTGCATGAATCTTATAACTTTAGGCATCAAACTGCACAGGTATTGGGATATTGTCTTCCCAATATGTGTAGAAGACCTAGTTTATTAGGAATCTGAAATGTGCAATATACCTTCCTATATTTGTGAGCCAAGACATTTTAGAAATCAGCCACTTTCATAAGCTCAATTGGAGAAACAAAAAAATAAATAAATAAAAACAAGATGAAGATGTCAGAGACTAAAAGACTTTTCTAGAATAAAAGACAAACTTTTTATGTGAAATTTTCCTAAGAAGGTCAAGTGGATATTGACTTTGCTTTGAATACTTGTCGCGACCACAGGGATGCTTAGATGGAAAGGCAGTGGGTGGAATCTTGTGTCACCAAGGAATGAGACACAAGGAGTACTCACCCTGTCTTTGTCTCACAGTCTGAGCATGCTTCTGACATCCTTCTGATCTTGTTTTCTCTGATACAAGGATGATAACTGCACCTTTCTTCATGGTGGAGATTTGCAGCTTCATCAAGTCATGACTTCGCTGACTTGGCTTTACCATGTTCAGTATGCAACTGACATTATTACCTACACATTTTACAGCTCACCGACCTTTACAGACTGAATTGTGCCTCTCCCTCTCTCTCTAATATTGAAGTCCTAACCCCCAGGACCTCAGAATGTGACTATATTTGAAGAGAGAGTCTTTAAAAAGATAATTAAATCAAAATGAAGTTATATGGGTGGGTCCTAATCCAATATAAATAATGTCCTCATAAGACGAGGAAATTTGGATAGGGATATGGTGTGAAGACACATGAAGATAGCCATCTACAAGCCAAGAAGAGAGGACTAAGAAGACACCAACACTTGATCTCAGACTTCTAATCTCCAGGACTGTGAGTAAATAAAGTTTTGCTGTTTAAGCACCCAGTCTGTGGCACTTTGTCATGGCAGCCCTAGCAAGCTAAAACACCAATTAGAAATATTTTGAGAAGACCTCCTCTGGTGCAGAAACACATGAGAACGTTATCCTTCTCCATCAAAGATCTTGCTTTCTTAAAGAAATAGATGTAGATATAGATATATTAAGACAGCAAAACACTATCCATAAATAAGACACTGTCACTCCCAAACAGGAGAAATAACTATAGTGAAGAAGCATTAAAAAATAAGACCCTTCAGAATTTAGCAATGAGTCATAGCTTATGAAGAAGATGATGATAATTATGGTACTACTCACAATATGAAACCTTAATCAATATTCTCTAGAAAGAGAGCATCATACATGCCTCCCTTTTTAAATGGTAACATCAGGCTGCCCAGTTATATATATTTTATCACACTTAATAATAATAATTGCAAAAGCAAAATAAGCATTTATTGAATGTTTGGTATGTGTCAGGTGCTACTGAACTCTCACATGGCTTATCACCTTTAATGCTCACAATAACCCTATGAATTAGGTAATAGAAGATTTCAAGTTCAGAGATGTTACCGATGTCCAAAAGATTCACAATTCTGACTGTCACTCACTAGATGAATTGTAACTATTGGGCTAATGTTATAAAATAAAGTGTTTTAAAAGGCAGCCATCACTCTCTCTACCGGTCGTGAAAAATCTTACCTGATGGCACTTCTAGAGTGAGGGCATCTGTAGGTTTTGATAACAGTTCTTGCAGTTCCCCTTCCTCCAGCTCATCCTTTCCCTCCAGGATGGTAACTGTCTCTTTCTTTTCCAGGAGTGCCAGAGCAGGGCCAGTCATTCCAGCAGGAACAGCTGGGGGAGTGTCCTGAGGAAGTCCTTCCTGGGAACTGGATAGGGAGCTAAGGATTTCCTTTGAGGTTTTTTGTAGTTGGCTTTGTGCCCTGGCACTTTGTGTTGACCTTGGCTGCACAGTGTCCTCTGGTGAGCCTGAATTCGGTAGAACATGCTCTGCACTGGCTGGACTTTGGCAACTTCTGTCAATCACAGTGGGGTTAGCAAGAGGTTCCCATTCTGAACCATCCTCATTGGCATTCTTGATCTGGAAAGAATCTCCTCCCCTCGAAAACCTTTCACCCTTTCCAAGGCCACCCTTGGGAACCATATTTTGATGAGAAGATGAAGGATGAAGTGACAGCAACATTGCCTGGATAATGAAATAGTTTGAGGAAATTAACATTTATTTTTCATAAATGCATTACATTTAATTATTCCAATAGGAGATTTCAATGAAAGAGTTTTCTTTCTCTTTTCTGAATATATTATTATTGATTTTATTTTATGCTGTTAATTCAATGTCAATCTAAAACTATAAAAGCTAAAACAGCTCAGACTCTAAAATATCACAGAGAATAATCACAAAGAATTTGGGAAAATTCTGGGTTCCAAAATTATCATAAGGAATTTCTGGAAGTATCAGCATATATTGAATTGATAGCTAAAATGTATTCTAGAAAACATGTTCATTATGACCTCCCTAGGTAGGTTTGTTGTGACAGGTTTCATGATAAGCCATAGACATAAAATCCAGGGGATGTGTTCCCTACAAAGCACAGTTCTCAGTGTGGTCCACAGACTCTTGGAGGTCCCTGAGAACTTTTTAGAGGTCCACAAGGTCAAAATTATTTTCATAATGATACTTAGATGTTATTTGCCTCTTCATTGTGTTGAAATTTGCACTGATGGTGTAAAATCTAGAGTAAGTACAGCTAAAGCTGTTGGTGTCTTAGCCCAAAATCATAGAGCATCACCAATCACGCATTTGCGGTTGAAAAAAAAGAAAAGTTTCACTTAAGAATCTCCTTGATAGTTATCAAAAATTCTTAATTTTCTTAATGATAACACACCTTTTTAATATTGGGTGATGAAATGGGAAATGTGCATAAAACACTTCTGATGTTTACTGAAATACAAAAGTTGCCTCTTGTGGAAAGAATTACTTACAGACTATGTTACTCAGACTTGGGTATTTAGCAAACATTTTCTGAAATATGAGTGAAGTGAGACAGTCACAGTAAGGAAAAGTTTAACAGTAGTATTGCCAATTTTAACAGTTGAGTTTTTAAGCAAAAGTTAGAATTTTGGAATACTTGCATCCATCACCATGAATGTCATTGATTTCCAATTTTTAAAGACTTTTCTGATGAGATTAGTGGTGATATTAATGAATGTGATTTTTTCTTACTTATATAATAAAATGGGTGAACATTGGGAAGTTCAGCACGGCACAGCAAACTTACAAATGACCAAGGTGTGATGCTACAAAATCACACAGAGATAGAAGATTCATTCAAAGAGCCCAGCAGAACATTGCATTTTAATGAAACAGAGTGTGAAATAGATACGATTTTAGATTCAATGTTGTAACTATTCTTTAAGAAACCATCATTTATTATGTTTTGGTGCAGAAAAAGATCTTCAATTACTTAAAAGTCTATTAAAATTCTACTCTCTTTTTCAATTGCAAACCTGCATGAAGCCAGGTTTCTTCATATCCTTTAACTAAAACATCTTGCAGCTTATTGAATGAAGTAGTTATGAAAATCCAGCTTTCTTTTATTAAGCCAGATATTAAAGAGATTTGTAAAAAAAAAAAAAGTAAAACAATGCCACTCTTATGTTTTTTTAAAGTAGCTACTGTTTAAAAATGTTATATATGTAATGGGTTTATAATTTTCATTTTAAAATTAATTAATAAACAAATTTAAACCACTTCTCAGTTTTAATTTTGACTATGGTAACTAGCAATAAATATAACCCATAAAATCTCCTTGGGATCCTCAAAAAACTTTAAGAATGTAAAAAAACAAAACAAAACACTAAAACTAGAAGTTTTAAGAATCAGTGCTATACACTATTTACAATAGTCCAGACATGGAAGCAACGTAAGTGTCCATCAGTAGATGAATGGATAAAGAAGATGTGGTACATATACACAATGGAATACTATTCAGCCATAAGAAGAAAACAGATCCTAACATTTGCAGCAACATGGATGGAACTAGAGGGTATTATGCTCAGTGAAATAAGCCAGGTGGAGAAGGGCAAGTACCAAATGATTTCCCTCATTTGTGGAGTATAAGAACAAAGGAAAAACTGAAGGAACAAAACAGCAGCAGATGCACAGACTCCACGAAAGGACTAGCGGTTACCCCTGCAAAGGAAAGGGGGTGGGAGGGTGGCCGGGAAGGGAGGGAGAAGTGGATTAAGGGGCACTATGATGAGCACACATACTATAGGGAGGACACGGGGAAGGCAGCATAGCACAGAGCAGACAAGTAGTGACTCTACAGCATCTCACTATGCTGATGGACAGTGACTGTAATGGGGTATGTGGGGGGGACCTGATAATAGGGGTGAATGTAGTAACCACAGTGTTGCTCATGTGAAACCTTTGTAAGATTGTACATGAAGGACACCTTTTAAAAAAAGGAATTAATGCTGTAAAGACGCTTTGTCCCAGGTCTGTTATTTCTAAATGGTACTGATACTATTTTCTTTGAATGGCACTACCTCCATGAAGGGGAAGGATTCAGTCTAAAGGATGAAAGTGGGAGGAGGTCTGCACATGGAGAGAAGGGGGAAAGAAGACGTGATCAATGTGAGGTGTGAAGCTTCAGGCTACTGTCCTCCCTTGGCCAGAGGATTCAAGGTCAAACTTCCAGATGGTCCAGAGGGCCAGTGTCTCCCACATTTTATACCTGTAAATCCTGTCCCATCGGCTGGAGCTGGGTCCACAGACTATCCTGGTTGGTTGTGAGTTCCTGAATCTTTGTTTCAGATATGTAATTTTTTCTTCCTGGGAGATTTATGGCTTATAATTTGTCTTTGTATCGGTTTAACTGTTTTTTAAGGACCCTGCAAAGAGCACAGGTTTGAGTGCGTTTGGAGGCCAACACACTAACTAGAAGCCTAGCAAGATGTACTCTGAGTCCACCCTGTGAGAGAAGATGCTGGAGAAGCCTGTGCCTCAACTTTTATCCAATATTGATCAGTACTGTTTGACTGTTTGCCATGCACAGCTGCCCTTTGTGTCCATTATACACATAACTCCACTAAGAATCTCACTGGCCTTAGAGGTGTTTTAGAAACACATCATGCATATGATGGGTTACTTTTGACAGCATATCTTCACAAGCTTCCTAAATTTAAATACTGGCATTATTAACTTTCCTTTTGTCTCGAACGACTCCATTTAGAATAATAGTATACATGTCATGGCTAAACACCTACTACCTGACCAGGACCACAGGGAAGGAACAGTGGTGTCTTTCATGAATTGTGGGTCTGTTTTGGCTTCTCATGTCTAGCTCTGCATTGGTTTAAGAATGAGCAGTCAGGGCAACTCTTTTAATACATAGCCAAATCATGTCACTCCTCTGCTCAAAACACTTCAGTGGTTTTCCCTACTTTAGTTAGAATAATCCGAGGCCCTTACAGAGGCAGACAAGGCTTGACAAGATGGCCAAGACTCCCTTTCCCCCTCTGACCTCCTCTCACTCACTGCCCTTTAGCCACTTAGAGATAGATCTTGGCTACAGTAACCCACATGGCATATTCTCCCAATGGACTGCTCTTTGGCCACTCAGCCTGGAACCCTCCTTCCCATAGTCTCATGCTCCCCTCACTCCATCACCCCTTCAAGTCTTTACTCACTGTCATATTTCCAACAAGGCCATCCCTAACTACCCTCCTTGAAATTGCAAACCAGAACCCCCAACCTCACCTCCAACACCTCCCATCTCATCCTCTAATTTGTCTCTCCAGCTTTTTGCCATGTGTAATTGCTACAGAGCTTGAAGAGGTCAGATTTCGATGTCAGCCTTCAAACCTCTGGACAGTCACATTATGTGACTCACTACATGTTTTACATTTTATTTATATATTACTTATTCTATTACTTAATAACTGCTTGTTATTTCTTTATTTTGGCAACTTTTTTTTTTCAATTTTGCTTGTTGCCATGTTTCCAGGCCCAGGCCAAAAATAGTCCCATTAAGGGCATGTATACAATTAAAATTGGCTGACTAAAGTACAGTCTTATCCTTTCACCAGTGCTGTTGGCCTATTCGTAGAAATTGGCTCTCTGGTAGGAAATGCGGCAATATTTCTCAAATGTTATAACACTTGGAGTTCCTCATGGCTATAGATCTTGGAGAGGTCTTGGAATTTAGTTTGGGCTCCCATCCAAAGTGGGCATCTCCAAAGGATAGCCTCAAACTTCTAGATAGTCGCACTCAGGTCAAACAGGAGTCTGACACTGAAATCCTTCATTGTAATTGGAGTTTCAAGTGAGTCTTTATGATGGATTTGTCAGAGAGGGGTCTACCCAGGGATTTCATAGCAGACAACAAGGATGCATTCTTAAGGCTTCTTTAGACTGTATTGTAGACAGTGTTATGCTTGTCGTGAACACTGGTGATATCAGTTTCTCTCTTTTTCCCATGTAGTCCACCACTACATCCAAAATGTAATATAATTAGCTAGATGATTTATGTTATATGTAACTACTCGAATTGAATTGAAGCACCCTTTCCTATTCATATTGGGCATAGTATTTCTCTGCTTAAGGAATGGCTCTCAAATTATAAAAAAAGAGCATTGTAGAATTTTTGTAGACACTTTTCCTACAAAAGCAAAGGGGAATGTTCTTGATTTGTCTCTGCTGTTAATGTTTCTGTATTCACGTTTGAGTCCCGCCTTCTTTCCTTGTGGAGACCATTACTGGGTTTACGAGTCCTACACAGCTCATGCCAATGCTGACAATGGCCTAGAGAAGCAAGAAATAGAGAAAGTAAGTTTTTGGTTTAGATTTAACCCATATTCCTAAAAATTTATTGTAAGAACACAATAATGATATGTTTAAAAAAAAATACAGTCTACTTCGAAAAGTGACTGGTGTTTGCGTTCACATCCCTCTACAGTTATGTGATGTTCATGTGCTCAAAGGGCAGTCACAGAATTTTGTTTTTACACACTTTTCTTTAAAGAGATGTGAATAGAAGCCAGATTTTTAGGTTTTAAAAATAAGTTGCATTAGCCTTTTGCCTGAGTTAGGTCACTGCCCAGAACAAAGAACAACTGGGACACTTTCTTTTTGGCTCAATAAATGACTTCTATCTTTCACCTTTCACTTAAATATTCTTGTCTTCCATTGTTTTGTACTTGGAGCCATTATTTCTCTTTGAATTAATTAAATGGTCAGCTCAGCTCTCACTTAGGATTCTCCCACCAAACCTTGTCTCTCCCATCACACTCTGCTCCCTGAACTGCAGCCCAAGTGCAGGTCCTGACCTGACCCAGCCTGGTACAGACTTCTGGGGCACCATGTACCGGCTCCCCATGTCTGGATGGGAGATTGGATTTCATTACTCTACACTAATAAGCAGCTGTGGCTATATTCTGTGGCCTTCTCTCCTTCCTGCACATGATCTGAAGAGGGGCTGGCCACCTTGGAACATTCTTCCATAAGAACAGCCTGAAAGAGGAAGAGGAAAGGGCAGGAAGAAACCGAGCTATAGACATAATGTCACAGTCTATGGCTGGTATGCTCCCTTTCTGTCTTCGTCTGACCTGTGCCTGTCTGCCTCTCCATTCGAATATTCAAAGGACTTCCACATGCTTTTGAATCAGTGAATTTTTTATAATATTAATATCAGTGCTATCATATTGTTCAGCAGTTGAGAAGCACTTTCAGTTTAGTGTATATGGACCTACCATGGTATATCCATAGACAGGTGCCACGGTTGACTTAAGTCATTCCCAACTGAAGGACACGAGGCTGTTTCCAATTCTTCAAATGAACAATCAATACTACAGTGAACAAAGCTGTACATGCTTCCCTGCACATACATGTTCTCAGGTTTTAAGTTTAATAGATACTAACCATTTGCTCTCTTTGGGTGCACACATACATGTGCAATACATGTATGCATATTTGAAAATGCGTAGAAAAAAGTCTGCAAAGATATACCCCAAACAGACTGCCTCAGACTTCCCAACTACCTAGGTTGGGAATCGTGGTTGAAAAGGACTTTCTCTTTATCTGTAATATTTTAAATTTTTTATAAGGCAAACAGATTCAAGTCTTGTTTGTTTAACTAAATATCTTTTTAATTAAAGAGAGCAATGTACTACATACATAAGATAGGCGGAAGCAATTTTAAAAATGAAAAAGAAGTGAGAGGGAGTAAAAGTGAAATAAAGGAGGGAAACCAAAACAGCAAAACCTCCTTTAAATTGTTCCCTCAGAACAAATACGTGTGAAAGTAAAAAAAAGTCTGCACTGTGAAAATGGCTTTTCTTTTATTCGAAGCAGGAAATAAAGCAGCCTTTCCTTTGTCCCCAGCTGAGTACCTCGAGCCCTCTGCCAAGCACGCCAGTAAGAGGTGTCGTTAGGTGTGAGTGGCTCTGTCTACACGAGCTGATGATGAAAGTGCACATAGGCCTGAAAGTATATCACATCGAGGCACTCACACAGGCCACCTGTCACTTCTTCACTCACACTTCTGCCCAGAACAACTGCATTATGGGAACTATAATTTCTCCTTGATGACTGAAAAGCATTACAGATATTTTGAAGACCTTCCTTAGGATCAGACTATACTGATTACAATGATTGAGGAAAGCCTGTAAGTGGGGTTACACACGGGAGGGCAAATAAACAACTGATTGTAAACATGATAGAGTATTTGCAGGATGCACGCCTAAGAAAAACAGCCAAGATAGCATTTCTAACCCCTTTGGTGAAAATATTTCATTGGGATTTTCTGTTGTTTTCTCCCTCATCTTATTTTTCTTTCACCTCCTCCTCACATCCCTTCCCTTCTAAAAACTCCTGACATTTTCCTTATGTATAGATGCACTGGTTTTCTTTTTGTATTTTTCCACCTTTGTAATAGCATCAACTTGAATGACACTGAGTTGCCAAGGCCCTATGGTCAGAAGAAAGTTTTATTGTAAATAAGTTATATTCACAAATTTTGGGCAGAGACTTTATATCTATGGACACTGGAGTAGTTTAAGATCAAAGTTGAAATCAATTGCATAGATTTTCCTGAAGAGTAGAATACGAGGTAAACCTAAAAATCTAAAAATTGATTATAGTAAATGGGTCAAAGACTGACCCAGTAGTTTTGTATTTTGAGAATTGTAGAGGTTTTCTTAATAGACATTGATTTTATACTAATGATATAAATGTGACTAATCTTTTGGGGTAAAAATTGAGCATATTTGAGTTGAATTAAAGTAGAAATTTGAAGATTAAAAAATGAATAAAATCATAAGCTTAAAATACCTTAACTAAATAATTTGAAAATCTTTTTGTAGATAATTTTCTCAAGAAAATGAAATTATTAAAGTTACCTTAATTAAAGCTATTGAAGAAAAGTAAATTATTATTGATTTTTTAATAGTTTATTTTGGAATCATTAATCTACAGTTACATGTGCAATATTATGGTAAATAAACTACCCCCTACATCAGGTCCCCCCCACCAACCCCATTACAGTCACTGTCCATCAGCATAGTGAGATGCTATAGAATCACTACTTGTCTTCTCTGGGTTGTACAGCCCTCCCCGTGCCCCCCCAACATTACATCTGCTAATCATAATGCCCCCTTTTCCCCCCTTGTCCCTCCCTTCCCACCCATCCTCCCCAGTCCCTTTCCCTTTCGTAACTATTACTCCATTCTTGGGTTCTGTGAGTCTGCTGCTGTTTTGTTCCTTCAATTTTTTTCTTTGTTCTTATACTCCACATATGAGTGAAATCATTTAATACTTGTCTTTTTCGGCTTGGCTTATTTCACTGAACATCATACTCTCTACCTCCATCCATGTTGTTGCAAATGGTAGGATTTGTTTTCTTCTTATGGCTGAATAATATTCCATTGTGTATATGTACCACTTCTTCTTTATCCATTCATCTACTGATGGACACTTAGGTTTCTTCCATTTCTTGGATATTGTAGATAGTGCTGCGATAAACATAGGGGTGCATATGTCTTTTTCAAACTGGGCTGCTGCATTCTTAGGGTAAATTCCTAGGAGTGGGATTCCTGCGTCAAATGGTATTTCTATTTTGAGTTTTTTGAGGAACCTCCATACTGCTTTCCACAATGGTTGAACTAATTTGCAGTCCCACCAGCAGTGTAGGAGGGTTCCCTTTTCTCCACATCCTCGCCAACATTTGTTGTTGTTTGTGTTTTGGATGTTGGCCATCCTCACTGGTGTGAGGTGATATCTCATTGTGGTTTTAATCTGCATTTCTCTGATGATTAGCGATGTGGAGCATCTTTTCATGTGCCTGTTGGCCATCTGAATTTCTTCTTTGGAGAAGTGTCTATTCATGTCCTCTGCCCATTTCTTAATTGGATTATTTGCTTTCTGTTTGTTAAGGTGCATGAGTTCTTTATATATTTTGGATGTCAACCCTTTATCAGATACGTTTTTTATGAATATATTCTCCCATACTGTAGGATGTCTTTTTGTTCTACTGATGGTGTCCTTTGCTGTACAGAAGCTTTTCAGCTTGATATAGTCCCACTTGTTCATTTTTGCTTTTGTTTCCCTTGCCCGGGGAGATATGTTCATGAAGAAGTTGCTCATGTTTATGTCCAAGAGATTTTTGCCTATGTTTTTTTCTAAGAGTTTTATGGTTTCATGACTTACATTCAGGTCTTTGATCCACCTTGAGTTTACCTTTGTGTATGGGGCTAGACAATAGTCCAGTTTCATTCTCTCACATGTAGCTGTCCAGTTTTTCCAACACCAGCTGCTGAAGAGGCTGTCATCTCCCCATTGTATATCCAAGGCTCCTTTATCAAATATTAATTGACTGTATATGTTTGGGTTAATGTTTGGATTTTCTATTTCATTCCACTGGTCTGTGGGTCTGTTTTTGTGCCAATACCAAATTGTCTTAATTACTGGGTTTTGTAGTAGAGCTTGAAGTCAGGGAGCGTAATTCCCCCTGTTTTATTCTTCCTTCTCAGGATTGCTTTGGTTATTCGGTGTCTTTTGTGGTTTCATATGAATTTTAGAATTATTTGTCCCATTTCATTGAAGAAAGCTGGTGGTATTATGGTAGGGATTGCGTTGAATCTGTAAATTGCTTTAGGTAGTATAGCCATTTTGACAATATTTATTTTACCTAGCCAAGAGCATGGGATGAATTTCCATGTATTAGTGCCCTCTTTAATTCTCTTAGGAGTGCCTTGTAGTTTTCAGAGTATAGGTCTTTCACTTCCTTAGGTTTATTCCTAGGTATTTTATTTTTTTGATGCAATTGTGAATGGAATTGTTTTTCTGATTTCTCTTTCGGTTAGTTCATCATTAGTGTATAGGAAAGCAACAGATTTCTGTGTGTTAATTTTGTACCCTGCAACTTTGCTGAATTCAGATATTAGTTCTAGTAGTTTTGGAGTGGAGTCTTTAGGGTTTTTTATGTACAATATCATGTCATTTGCAAATAGTGACAATTTGACTTCTTCTTTACCAATCAGGATGCCTTGTATTTCTTTGTTTTGTCTGATTGCCATGGCTAGGACCTCCAGTACTATGTCGAATAACAGTAGAGAGAGTGGGCATCCCTGTCTTGTTCCCGATCTTAGATGAAAAGCTTTTAGCGTCTCGCCGTTAAGTATGATGTTAGCTGTGGGTTTGTCATATATAGACTTTGTGATGTTGAGGTACTTGCCGTCTATACCCATTTTGTTGAGAGTTTTAATCATGATTGGATGCTGAATTTTGTCAAATGCTTTTTCTTCATCTATGGAGATGATCATTTGGTTTTTGTTCTTTTTGTTGATGTGGTGGATGATGTTGATGGATTTTCGAATGTTGTACCATCCTTGCATTGCCTGGGATGAATCCCACTTGATCATGGTGTATGATCCTCTTGATGTATTTTTGAATTCGGTTTGCTAGTATTTTGTTGAGTATTTCTGCATGTACGTTCATCAGGGATATTGGTCTGTAATTTCCTTTTTTGGTGAGGTCTTTGCCCGGTTTTGGTATTAGAGTGATGCTGGCTTCATAGAATGAGTTTGGAAGTATTCCCTCCTCTTCTATTTTTGGAAAACTTTAAGGAGAATCGGTGTTATTTCTTCTCTATATGTCTGGTAGAATTCAGAGGTGAATCCATCAGGCCCAGGGGTTTTGTTCTTGGGTAGTTTTTTGATAACCAATTCGATTTCGTCGCTGGTGGTTGGTCTGTTTAGTTTTTCTGTTTCTTGCTTGTCAGTCTTGGAAGGTTGTATTTTTCTAAGAAGTTGTCCATTTCTTCTATGTTTTCTAGCTTGTTAGCATATAGATTCTCATAATATTCTCTTATGATTCTTTGTATTTCTGTGGGGTCCGTCGTGATTTTTCCTTTCTCATTTCTGATTGTGTTTATGTGTGTAGATTCTCTTTTTCTCTTAATGAGTCTGGCTAGGGGTTTATCTATTTTGTTTATTTTTTCAAAGAACCAGCTCTTGGTTTTATTGATTTTTTCTATTGTTTTATTCTTCTCAATTTTATTTATTTCTTCTCTAATCTTTATAATGTCCCTCCTTCTGGTGACTTTGGGCCTCATTTGTTCTTCTTTTTCCAATTTCAGTAATTGTGTCTTAGACTATTCATTTGGAAATGTTCTTTCTTCTTTAAATAGGCCTGGACTGCAATATACTTTCCTCTTAGAACTGCCTTTGCTGTGTCCCACGGAAGTTGTGCCTTTCTGTTGTTGTTGTCATTAGTCTCCATATATTCTTTGATTTCTGTTTTGATTTGGTCGTTAACCCATTGATTAATTAGGAGAATGTTATTAAGTCTCCATGTATTTGTGAGCCTTTTTGATTTCTTTCTAAAATTTATTTCGTGTTTTATACCTTTGTGATCTGAGGAGTTGGTTGGTAGAATTTCAATCTTTTTGAATTTACTGAGGTTCTTTGTGTGGCCTAGTATGTGGTCTATTCTGGAAAATATTCCATGTGCACTTGAGAAGAATGTGTATCCTGTTGCTTTTGGTTGTAGAGTTCTGTAGATGTCTGTTAGGTCCATCTGTTCTAGTGTGTTGTTCAGTGCCTCTGGGTCTTTACTTATTTTCTGTCTCATTGATCTGTCCTTTAAAGTGAGTGGTGTGTTGAAATCACCTAAAATGAATGTATTGCTGTCTATTTCCTCCTTTAATTCTGTTAGTATTTGTTTCACATATGCCAGCGCTCCCGTGTTGGGTGCATATATATCTATATTGGTTATATCCTCTTGTTGGATTGACCCCTTTATCATTATGTAATGTCCTTCTTTATCTCTTGCTACTTTCTTCGTTTTGAAGTCTATTTTGTCTGATACAAGTACTGCAACACCTGCTTTTTTCTCCTTGCTGTTTGCATGAAATATCTTTTTTCATCCCTTCACTTTTAGTCTGTGTATATCTTTGGGTTTGAGGTGAGTTTCTTTTAGGCAGCATATAGATGGGTCTTGCTTTTTTATCCATTCTGTTACTCTGTGTCTTTTGATTGGTGCATTCAGTCCATTTACATTTAGGGTGATTATTGATAGATATGTACTTATTGCCATTGATGGCTTTAGATTCATGGTTACCAAAGGTTCAAGGGTTGCTTCTTTACTATCTAACAGTCTAACTTAACTTTATTGTTAAGTTATTGTAAACACAGTCTGATGTTTCTTTATTTCTCTCCCTTCTTATTCTTCCTCCTCCATTCTTTATATACTAGGTGTTTTATTCTTTGCCTTTAGTTAGTATTTGCATGGTCTACTTTCTTTGCTATGATTTTATTTTCTCTGATGACATCTTTTTAGCCTCAGGAGTGCTTCCCTCTAGAGCAGTTCCTTTAACATGTCCTGTAGAAGTGGTTTATGGGAGGCAAATTCTCTCAGCTTTCGCTTATCTGGAAATTGTTTAATCCCTCCTTCATATTTAAATGATAATCGTGCTGGATACAATATTCTTGGTTCAAGGCCCTTCTGTTTCATTACATTAAATATATCATGCCATTCTCTTCTGGCCTGTAAGGTTTCTGTTGAGAAGTCTGATGATAGTCTGATGGGTTTTCCTTTCTAGGTGATCTTTTTTCTTTCCCTAGCTGCGTTTATTAATACTCTCTCCTTATCTTTGATCTTTGCCATTTTAATTATTATGTGTCTTGGTGTTGTCTTCCTTGGGTCCCTTGTGTTGGGAGATCTGTGGGCTTCCGTGGACTGCGAGACTATTTCCTTCACCAGTATGAGGAAGTTTTCAGCAATTATTTCTTCAAAGACACTTTCTATCCCTTTTTCTCTCTCTTCTTCCTCTGGTACTCCTGTAATGTGAATATTGTTCCATTTCGATTGGTCACACAGTTCAGTTCTCTTAGTATTCTTTCATTCCTAGAGATCCTTTTATCTCTCTCTGACTGAGCTGTTCTGTATTCCTGTTCTCTGATTTCTATTCCATTAACAGTCTCTTGCATCTTGTGCAGTCTGCTGCTAAGCCCGTCGATGGCTTGTCTTATTTCTGCATTGTCTTTCCTCACTTCCTTCACTTCCTTCCTCAGCTTTTGCATATTTCTCTGTAGATCCATCAGCATGGTTATGACTTTTATTCTGAATTCTTTTTCAGTAATATTGTGCATTTCCATCCCTTCAGTCTCCCTCTCTGGTGTTGTCTGGGTCTGGGTGAGCTTTGTCTGTACCATATTCCTCTGTCTTTTCATGGTGATAGAAGTGGTCATTGGTCGGTGCCACGTATATCACCTGGGCTCTTTAAAACTTAAAAAAAAAATAGTAAGGAAGATAAAAAAAAGAAAGAAAGAAAAGAAAAGAAAGGGGAAAAAAAAACGCCCACCATGAGTAGATTCTGTAAGGATACTGTAGGTGGCCCTGTTGCTCCACTATTCTGCAGCTGCGGCTGCGCCGCTCTGCAGGGCTGTTTGTAGCTCTGGCCAGGCGGGAACAAATGGGAGGCTGTTGTTCTCTGTGTGAAGACTCAGTGCAGCTACTTTTTCCCAGTTTCCAGCCAAGGGGTCTGAAATTCCCCAGGACTCCCAGCCTGCCGGGCCGAGTGTGCTGAGATGGCCGTGCCCCTCAGCTAGGCCGTTGTCTCACCAAGACCGCCAAAAAAAGCACACACTTTTCTTTTGTCCTCGGGAGCCGGCTGGGAGGAACCAGGCACGTTCCCAGCTCAAAACCTGCACCTTCTGCCTCTCCAATACCCGATACACTGCGCGTTGTGTGTCAGTGCTCCCGGCGCAGGTCACCAGGGCTGGTTATTTCGCGGACCAGTACTTCTACTCTGAATCCTCTCCTCCCGCCGGTGCGCTGGGGTGGGGGAGTGCTCAGGTCCCACCGGGTCGCGGCTTCGTATCTTACCCACCTCGTGGGGTGCCAAGTTCTCTCAGGTGCCAATGCAGGCTGTGCACTGTCCTGTATATTCTGGTCTCTTTTAGGAATAGTTGTATTTGCTGTATTTTCATAGATATATATGGTTTTGGGAGGAGATTTCCACCGCCCTGCTCACGCCTCCATCTTCCTGGAACTCCTGAAAATTAAATTATTAAAGTTACCTTAATTAAAGTTACTGAAGAAAGTATGAATAGGCCATTAAACTTGAAGAAATAGAAAAATTTATCTAAATATTATAAAGGCTCCAGTGTCCCTAGGGTTTTACTCTTAGATTCTGACAATTGTTAATTGTTAAATAAGTAAATAGTTTTTATGTTGGATAAATTGTTTTAAACACAAGAAAAGATTTAAAAAATGACTAGTCGTGTAATGTAACCATGAAACTTAAATGCTCAAAAGTAACAAAGATATAGTATTGAGAGAGAGACTATTTTGACTCATAAATGTTACAATTCTAAATAAAAGATGAGCATATCAAATTTAAGATATATTTAACGAATTATCCACTACAAACAAAAATAGCTTTTAGTTTCAGCAATGCCAGGAATATTTATTATCAGGGATTCTATTAATGCAATACTTTCAACAGGGGAAAATGTGATAATTTCAAATGATGTAAAAAGGGATTTAAAATAGATAAATTCAAAATCACTTCTGGTTGCATAAATCTCCCAAAATGTAAAAGAAATAGGAAAAGAAAATGACTTCCTTTCACAATAAAAAGAATCTCAAACCAACAGCTAGCACCATAATATTCGAGAAACCCTAGAGAAATGCCCCCATTAAATCTAATCACATTTAAAATAAAATAAGCTGCCCCATCATCTTCTGCATTATTCAATATTGTTCTGAAAGATCTGAAGTCTCTCAGGAATGAAGACATGAAACAGAAATGAGTGGTTTAAATATTGGAAAGAAAGACCAAAGTACTTTTTTCCCCAGATTGCTTGATTGCCTCTCTAGAAACAAGATATTCAAACTGACTTGATATTTGAAATTATTAAGTGAGTTCAGATAGGTTTCTCTGTATAAGGTAACTCCAAACCTTTCCAATAGAACATCATCAATGATTAAGGAAAAGATTCTACAGGTAAAGCCTTTATTCACAATAAGAACAACAAACATAAAACACCCAGTGTGCCCTCTGTGAGAAACATATTGAAGAAGTAAGTTACATACAGCCTCTTACTGACAGAAAAAGACTTGAAAAAAGTAGAGAGACTTAAATACTGCAAAGATGATAGATTATTTCCACCTCAGCATATAGGTTTAATCCAAATCACAATGCTAATATGATTAATTTGGCACCTTACAGATGATTTTGAAGTTCTTCTAGAAGAATAATTGTTTAATAATAGCCAACACTTAAAAAAATAAAAATAAGAGTGATGTCAGCAAGACGGTGGAAGAGAAAGCCCTGACCTCCACCCCTACCCCTTGCCACCAGACACACTGATTAAACAATACAAAACGAGCTCGGCTTCTGCCTGGGGGAAGTGGGAAAGGACAGGACCGTATGTCTAATGTTCTGATTCTTGTACCCGCACAGGTAGCCCCCTTTTGGTGGAGCCCCACAGATTTCTCATGAACAAGGAGAAGCCTGAGTTCCTCAATCATGACCCAGAGTGTGGGGATTAGACTGAGGAATGAGAGGTTAAGGAGAATGGGAGTTTGCAGAACAAAGGAAAGCAAACTAAATAGACACAGGACTCTTGGTTCCCCCTCAAGGCTACAGCTAAGCTCTTGACTCATGTATCCTTGAGGTGTTTTACAGGAACTTAGATCCCTACCAGATGGGTCACCTCCTGACAGTAAGCACATAGACCCCAGACTGGGTGGAGCCAGAACACTGATACCTAAGTTTCAGGAAACAGTCCCCGGTCATCCCACCACTGACCAGTCAGAAGAATGTGCATGAGCTCATCACTCATCCTGCAGCACTTTCCCATGGTTTTGCCCTTAAAACCCCTGCTTGTTACCCTATAGGGAGTTCGGACCTTAAGCAATAGCTACCCATTCTCCTTGTTTGTCACCCTGCAATAAACACCCACTTTCTTTCACTACATCAGTGTTTGGCTTTACTGTGCATCAGGTGAGCAGACCCGGGTTTGTTTGGTTTGGTAGCAATTTTTCTGGGGGCTGCCCAAGGCACAGGTTTCTATCTCACCTGTCTTGGAGCACTGACAGGCCCCAGCATACTCTAGATACGTGGGGGCCACTGAGGACAAAGTCAGAAGTTTGAGCTAGTGGAAAGATCTGATAGGTCATTGGGGGAAAAAATAAGGTTATGTATATATAATACATATAAAGAACTCCTACAACTCAATAGCAAAAAACCCAAGTCACTTGATCAGAAAATGAACAAAAGATCTGAAGAGATGTTTTTTAAAAGAAGACAAACAAATGGGCTACAGGTACATGAAGATGCTCAGCGCCACAAATCATTAGAGAAATGCAAACCCAAACCATGAGACATCCCTTCACACCTGTTGCAATGGCTATTACCAAAAAGACAAGAAATAACAAGTGTCAGCAAGGATGTGGAGAAAGTGGAACATGGGCACTGTTGGTGGGAATGTAAACTGGTGCAGCCACTATGGGAAACAATACGGAGGTTCCTCAAAAAATTAAAAGCAGAAATACCATTATGATCCAGTAATTTCACTTTTGGGTATTTATCTTAAGGAAATGAAAACATTAACTTGAACATATATCGGCACCCCCATGTTCATTGCAGCATTATTTACAATAACCAGGACATGGTAGCAACCTAAGTGTCCACTGGTGGATAAATGGTTTTTAAAAATATGGCATATATCTACAATGGAAATTTATTCAGCCATAAAAGAAGTAAATCCTGCCATTTGCAACAACATGGAAGGACCCTTATTATGCTAAGTAAAGTTAGTCAGAGAAAGATAAATTTCATATGAACTCATTTATATGTGGAATCTAACAAAAGCAAAAAAACCCCCAAAAATGGGCAGGTCACAGATACAGTGAATACATTTGGTGGATCCCAGAGGTAGGGATAAAGGGTGAAAGGGGTACAAACTTCCAGTTAAAAAATAAATAAGTTCTGGGAATGTAATGTATATCATGGTGACTATGGTTAATAATACCATATTGTACATCTGAAGGTTGTGAAGAGAGTAGATCTTAAAAGTTCTCATCACAAGAAAAACAAATTCTAACTATGTGTGATGACAAATGTTAACTAGACTTGCTGTGGTAAACATTTTGCAATACATACAAATATTGAATCAGTATGTGGCATACCTGAAACGAATACAATGTTTCATGTCAATTTTATCTCAATAGAAAAAAAACAAACAGAAAACTAAACTAGCAACTTTGGGTTACTTTGTGAGTGAGCCTATGTGAATTAAATTAATGGGGTGCAAGAGCATAAAGAAATGCAGTTAGAATAGAAAAAAAGAAGAAAAGAGAAAACTTGCTCTATAATATTTTAATCGATATCACTGTTAGAATAATTCAAATAATGATCTTATGTAAAAATAAAATTTAAAGAAATTGAGCTGAATAGACAGCAGTAAAACACATACTAATATGGTGAAAACTTTAGTATCTATTAAAGAAATTACTACACAGAAATAAAGGAAAAGATTTATTTGAGAAAATTAGCTACTTAAGTAAAAAGTAGGAGGGGAATGCCCTCCCCTGCCAACATGAATCACAGTAAAAGCCAGGTAGATTTAAACGTTAAATGCAGAAAATAATCAAGCCATGATACAATAAATACAGCTAACAAATCATCTGATTTCTTAATGGAGAACATTTTCCAAGCATAAAACTGTGGAAGAAGTCAGAAAGGAAAAGATCGATAGTGTTTTCATAAGAACTGGAAATGTCTCTATAGCACGTCATATTATGAAGAAGACTAAAAGCAAATAACTGAAGAAATGTTTCCCAGAGTGAAAATCAGAATGTTCAAATACATTAATAAATCATTGGTAAAAATGGAAAGAGAACACCGACAGAAAGGAAACACAATTGCCTTCTAAACTGTGTGGGGAGAAAGAACTTTCATTTCACCCCTAATCAGAGTGGAAATTAAGGCAAATAAAATATACTCTGCTAATAAAATTGACAATTTTTAAGATATGGTAATAGTCAATATAGGCAAAGATCAAGTGAGAGAGTTACTTGAATTCACTAGGAATGTAATTTGGTAAATCCTTTCTAAACAGCAATCTTGCAGTAAGCATGAAGAGTCTTAAAAGTGTTTCCATTTCTCATTCTAGTGATCCCACTTTAAGAAATATATCCTAATAAAATAATTGGGAAAACACATACAAAGAATCACAGCCAAGGATTTCAATAGCAAATTTTAAAAATGATAGCAAAAATTGGAAATAACCCAAATATTCAACAATAGAAGAGGGGCTAAATAAATGATGTTACATTCATTTAAACAAAAACTACATGACCATTAAGAAGTTTCTGACATAAACAGAATCAGAAATGAGAAAGGAAAGATAACGACGGACCACACAGAAATACAAAGAATTATAAGAGAATATTATGAGAACCTATATGCTAACAAGCTAGAAAACATAGAAGAAATGGACAACTTCTTAGAAAAATACAACCTTCCAAGAATGACCAAGCAAGAAACAGAAAAACTAAACAGACCAATCACCAGCAACGAAATTGAAGCGGTAATCAAAAAACTACCCAAGAACAAAACCCCCGGACCTGATGGACTCACCTCTGAATTCTACCAGACATATAGAGAAGAAATAACACCCATTCTCCTTAAAATTTTCCAAAAAATAGAAGAGGACAGAATACTTCCCAACTCATTCTATGAAGGCAGCATCACTCTAATACCTAAACTGGGCAAAGACCTCACCAAAAAAGAAAATTACAGACCAATATCCCTGATGAACGTAGATGCAAAAACACTCAACAAAATATTAGCAAACAGAATTCAAAAATACATCAAGAGGACCATACTCCATGATCAAGTGGGATTCATCCCAGGGATGCAAGGATGGTACAACATTCGAAAATCCATCAACATAATTCACCACATCAACAAAAAGAACAAAAACCGCATGATCATCTCCATAGATGCTGAAAAAGCATTTGACAAAATTCAGCATCCATTCATGATTAAAACTCTCAACAAAATGGGTATAGAGGGCAAGTACCTCAACATCACAAAGGCTGTATATGACAAACCCACAGCTAACATCATACCTAACAGCGAGAAGCTGAAAGCTTTTCATCTAAGATCGGGAACAAGACAGGGATGCCCACTCTCTCCGCTGTTATTCAACATAGTAATGGAGGTCCTAGCAATGGCAATCAGACAAAACAAAGACATATAAGACATCCAGATTGGTAAAGAAGAAGTCAAATTGTCACTATTTGCAGATGACATGATACTGTACATAAAAAACCCTAAAGACTCCACTCCAAAACTACTAGAACTAATCTCTGAATTCAGCAAAGTTGCAGGATACAAAATTAACACACAGAAATCTGTTGCTTTCCTATACACTAATGAACTAACCGAAAGAGAAATCAGAAAAACAATTCCATTCACAAGTGCATCAAAAAGAATAAAATACCTAGGAATAAACCTAATGAAGGAAGGGAAAGACCTGTACTCTGAAAACTACAAGACACTCCTAAGAGAAATTAAAGAGAACACTAACAAATGGAAATGCATCCCATGCTCTTGGCTAGGAAGAATAAATATTGTCAAAATGGCAATACTGCCTAAAGCAATCTACAGATTCAATGCAATCTCTATCAAACTACCAACAGCTTTCTTCAATGAACTGGAACAAATAATTCTAAAATTCATATGGAACCACAAAAGACCCCGAATAGCCAAAGCAATCCTGAGAAGGAGGAATAAAACAGGGGGAATTACGCTCCCTGACTTCAAACTCTACTACAAAGCCACAGTAATTAAGACAATTTGGTATTGGCACAAAAACAGACCCACAGACCAGTGGAATGGAATAGAAAATCCAAACATTAACCCAAACATATACAGTCAATTAATATTTGATAAAGGAGCCTTGGATATACAATGGGGAGATGACAGCCACTTCAGCAGCTGGTGTTGGAAAAACTGGACAGCTACATGTAAGAGAATGAAACTGGACTACTGTCTAGCCCTATACACAAAGGTAAACTCAAGGTGGATCAAAGACCTGAATGTAAGTCATGGAACCATAAAATTCTTAGAAAAAAACATAGGCAAAAATCTCTTGGACATAAACATGAGCGACTTCTTCATGAACATATCTCCCTGGGCAGGGAAACAAAAGCAAAAATGAACAAGTGGGAATATATCAAGCTGAAAAGCTTCTGTACAGCAAAGGACACCATCAGTAGAACAAAAAGACATCCTACAGTAAGGGAGAATATATTCATAAATGACGTATCTGATAAAGGGTTGACATCCAAAATATATAAAGAACTCATGCACTTTAACAAACAAAAAGCAAATAATCTAATTAAGAAATGGGCAGAGGACATGAATAGACACTTCTCTAAAGAAGAAATTCAGATGGCCAATAGGCACATGAAAAGATGCTCCACGTCGCTAATCATCAGAGAAATGCAGATTAAAACCACAATGAGATATCACCTCACACCAGTGAGGATGGCCAACATCCAAAACACAAACAACAACAAATGTTTGCGAGGATGTGAAGAAAAGGGAACCCTCCTACACTGCTGGTGGGAATGCAAATTAGTTCAACCATTATGGAAAGCAGTATGGAGGTTCCTCATAAAACTCAAAATAGAAATACCGTTTGACCCAGGAATTCCACTCCTAGGAATTTACCCCAAGACTGCAGCAGCCCAGTTTGAAAAAGACATATGCATCCCTATGTTTATCGCAGCACTATTTACAATAGCCAAGAAATGGAAGCAACCTAAGTGTCCATCAGTAGATGAATGGATAAAGAAGAGTGGTACATATACACAATGGAATATTATTCAGCCATAAGAAGAAAACAAATCCTACCATTTGCAACAACATGGATGGAGCTAGAGGGTATTATGCTCAGTGAAATAAGCCAGGGAGAGAAAGACAAGTATCAAATGATTTCACTCATATGTGGAGTATAAGAACAAAGAAAAAATACTGAAGGAACAAAACAGCAGCAGACTCACAGAACCCAAGAATGGACTAATAGTTACCAAAAGGAAAGGGACTGGGGAGGATGGATAGGAAAGGAGGGATAAGAGCGAAAAAGGGGCATTACGATTAGCAGATGTAATGTTGGGGGGACACGGGGAGGGCTCTACAACTCAGATAAGACAAGTAGTGATTCTATAGCATCTCACTATGCTGATGGACAGTGACTGTCATGGGGTTGGTGGGGGGTACCTGATAGGGTAGTTAAATAACCATAATATTGCACATGTAATTGTAGATTCATGATACCAAAATAAATTATATGTATAAAAAAGTTTCTGAAGAATTGTAATGGCAAAGGAAAATGCTCATGTTATTACTCACACTGATACAGAGCTATATAATCAATAAATTTTGTCCTGTGATGTAAAGTATATTAAAAATGTTTGCAGGGAAGGAAGTACAGCAAAATATTAATATTATGGCTTGGTTGTAATACTAATTTTGTTCTCTGCTCTTTTCTGACTTTTTCAAATTTTCCATATAAAGATGTAGCATTTTATGAATGGTGATAAAAAGTTATTTTAAAAAATATTTTAAAATATTGATCACATTAACATCTAGAAAATATTTCCCAAACTAAGGAATGGTTCACCAACTCTCACTGCACCATTACCAAGTGGTCCAGATTTATTTTGCCTTGACAATGGTTCCTTTCGCTTTGGACTCACCTGATAATGTGGGCTGCTATCCTTGGTCGGTTGAGCATGAGATTTCCCTTGAGATACTTGTTTGGAGACCTCTATGGCTGTTGTTTCCACTGGTGCAGTTGGACTTCCATTCGTTGGTACTTTAGAGCTATTGTACTGAATGGAGAGCCTGTTACAGAGTTTTATAAGAAGTTGTAATGACTTTTAATTAGCAGGTGTGACGCTGAGGGAAGTCTTTTTAGAAAACGTTAAATCAGATAATTTAATGTCCAAAAAATAGCAGTAAAGTAGCCCAACTTTTTTCTCTGTGCTCTTCCAACTACTTAGGTGATAGGAAGTTAATTAGCCAAGGAGAGGAATGAAAATTCCATTTCTTTCTCCCCCCACAACCCCACCCACTTCCTGACAATCTAGAAATGACAATGCAAAGAAAGTCAAGGATGACTGAAGAAGATCCCCCGGGTCATCTTGTCCAGGTCAGATACTAGGGATTCTAAGCCCAGGTGTGTATTTATTGTGTCATATCTGAAAGAACACAGAATACAGCAGACTCATTTAAGGTCAGACATACTCCATTTTATACAATTCAGTTTAGTTTCATTCCTTTATCCAAAAACTATTTTTAAAGCATCTTACCATCTTGAGTTATTGCAGATAAAAAGATTACAAATAAAAGCAGAGATCTCCTCCTTGTTCATGGAGACCACATTTAATGAACAGACCAATATACAAACAATCATTATTGATGTAATGTGACTGTTTCTACAGAATGTAGTGAGAGCACAGGGAAAGAAGTGATTATTCTGTGGCACACTTAATTATGTGTTTAAGCAGCATTTGCAGTTAGAAAAAGAGGGTAGCCCATACCTTGTTTGTTATACATCTTAGTGACACACTGTATTCCTACCCCATCTGAGATAATTTTAATAACTTTGGGTTGTTTTACCCCCTTTTCTGTACTCATACAAATATCAAATACATATTTAATTTGTTTTGAAACAAAGACGGCATCATTTTGTACACATTATTCTGCCACTTGCCCTTTCTCTAATGTGTGGTGATGAATGTCTTCTAGTATAACAGGTGTTAAAATTTGTTCTTTTAAGTAGATTCACTATGTTCTGTTGTATGTCTGCATCATGTGTGTTCCAGCAGTTTTCTACCAGTGGACTCTTAGCTTATTTCTGTTTTATTGGCCTGCCCTCCAATGTGACAATGTTTGTCCTTATTTATTATGTAGTAATGCTTTTATTCCTATAGGACAGAGCTCCAAAAATGGAATCAAGGGACAATTCTGTGAGTTTTTTTTATTTTGGTATCATTAATATACAATTACATGAGCAACATTGTGGTTACTAAATTCCCCCCATTATCAAGTCCCCACCACATACCCCATTACAGTCATTGTCCATCAGTGTAGTTATAGAATCACTACTTGCCTTCTCTGTGCTATACTGCCTTCCCTGTGCCCCCCAGGTACATTATCTGTGCTAATCGTAATGCCCCTTATTCCCATTCTCCTTCCCTTCCCGCTCCCCCCCCCAAAAGGGTCCCTTTCCCTTTGTCAACTGTTAGTCCATTCTTGGGTTCTGTGAGTCTGCTGCTGTTTTCTTCCTTCAGTTTTTGCTTTGCTGTTATACTCCACAGATGAGTGAAATCATCTGATACTTGTCTTTCTCTCCCTGGCTTATTTCACTGAGCATAATACCCTCTAGCTCCATCCATGTTGTTGCAAATGGTAGGATTTGTTTTCTTCTTATGGCTGAATAATACTCCATTGTGTATATGTACCACATCTTCTTTATTCATTCCTCTACTGATGGACGCTTAGGTTGCTTCCATTTCTTGGCTATTGTAAATAGTGCTGCAATAAACATAGGGGTGCATATGTCTTTTTGAGACTGGGAAACTGCTTTCTTATGGTAAATTCCTAGGAGTGGAATTCCTGTGTCAAATGCTATTTCTATTTTGAGTTTTTTGAGGAAACTCCATACTGCTTTCCACAATGGTTGAACTAGTTTACATTCCCACCAGCAGTGTAGGAGGGTTCCCCTTTCTCTGCATCCTCGCTGGCATTTGTTGTTCCTATTCTTTTCTATGTTGGCCATCCTAATTGGCATGAGGTGATATCTCATTGTGGTTTTAATTTGCATTTCCCTGATCATTAGTGATGTGGAGCATCTTTTCATGTGCCTGTTGGCCATCTGAATTTCTTCTTTGGAGAATTGTATGTTCATATCCTCTGCCCATTTTTTAATAGGGTTATTTGCTTTTTGGGTGTTGAGGTGTATGAGTTCTTTATGTATTTTGGATGTTAACCCCTTGTCAGATATGTCATTTACAAATATATTCTCCCATACTGTAGGATGACATTTTGTTCTGCTGATAGTGTCCTTTGCCATACAGAAGCTTTTTAGCATGATGTAGTCCCACTTGTTCATTTTGATTTTGTTTCCCTTGCCTGAGGAAACGGGTTCAGGAAACAGTTGCTCGTGTTTATATTCAAGAGATTTTTGCCTATGTTTTCTTGTAAGAGTTTTATGGTTTCATGACTTACATTCAAGTCTTTGATCCATTTTGAATTTACTTTTGTGTATGGGGTTAGACAATAAGCCAGTTTCATTCTTTTACATGTAGCTGTCCAGTTTTGCCAACACCAGCTGTTGAAGAGGCTGTCATTTCCCCATTGTATATCCATGGCTCCTTTATCATATATTGACCATATATGCTTGGATTTATATCTGGGCTCTCTAGTCTGCTCCATTGGTCTATGGGTCTGTTCTTGTGCCAGTACCAAATTGTCTTGATTACTGTGGCTTTGTAGTAGAGCTTGAAGTCAGGGAGTATAATTCCCCCTACTTTATTCTTCCTTCTCAGGATTGCTTTGGGTATTTGGGGTCTTTTGTGGTTCCATATGAATTTTTGAACTATTTTCTCTAGTACATTGAAGAATGTTGTTGGTATTTTGATAGGGATTGCATTGAATCTGTAGATTGATTTAGGCAGGATGGCCATTTTGACAATATTAATTCTTCCTATCCATGAGCATGGGATGTGTTTCCATTTATTGGTATCTTCTTTAATTTCTCTCATGAGTGTCTTGTAGTTTTCAGAGTATAGGTCTTTCACTTCCTTGGTTAGGTTTATTCCTAGGTATTTTATTCTTTTGGATGCAATTGTGAATGGAATTGTTTTCCTGATTTCTCTTTCTGCTAGTTCGTCGTTAGTGTTTAGGAATGCAACAGATTTCTGTGTATTAATTTTGTATCCCACAACTTTGCTGAATTCAGATATTAGTTCTAGTAGTTTTGGAGTGGATTCTTTAGGGTTTTTTATGTACAATATCATGTCATCTGCAAACATTGACAGTATGACTTCTTTTTTGTCAACTGGATGCCTTTTATTTCTTTCTGTTGTCTGATTGCCATGGCTAGGACCTCCAGAACTATGTTGAATAAAAGTTTTTTAAAAATTAAATATTAATTCTTAATTAGACTTTCCAAAGCCAATCAACAAAAACTAAAGATACAGAACTGAGTATTCTAATATAAAATACTTTAATGTTAAAAATGTTCTGTGTCTATCTGATGCCTTTAGTTGGAATACATCTAAATGACTGGATGGGCCACTTAAAGGCATTTTTGTCTCTGTTCTTTTTAAAAAATAAAGGTCATTTCTAGAGGAGAAAAGTCTTAATACCTCTCCCACCCCACAGCCTGCCAGCTGTAGACTCCTTAGCTTTATGAAAGCTGCTGCATATGTCCCATGCTGACTGCAGGACCCAGCATCTGGGCTCCGGGGTGGCCGCTGTGCAGGACTGCCACTCACAGACACACACCTGGCCTGTGTATGATTAGCCATGTGCTTTGGTTTCACCTGCTCCAGAAGCCACTATCTTCTCAAAGCTTCTCTTTTCCTACAGCGTCCTTGTAGCAAGTTGTTTCTGAGGGTCCTGAGGAGGAGTTTTGTATTCTCCTTTGCTGACACCTGCTGGAATGGCCAAATTATAAGGGGTGTCAGATCACTCTAACCATGGTCTTTTTTCCTTACTTGGGTGGACTGGCCACCACGAAAGTATTTGGAATTATTTCACTTACTTTTGTCCTCGGACAATCTTTATTTTCCTACTACTTAAATTTCTTCACATTCTATCTGCCTTCATGCACACATCGCAGAAATCTCCAAAATTAAATACCTCCGAGCTTCTGCAATAACTCCTCTTCCTTCAAGCAATCCAGTAATGTGGAATTCTAATGCAAGAAGTGGACATGAAAAGAGCTAAGCCCATGGTTGCTATTTGGGTTATGGATTCCCTGAGAACTGGATGATCACCCGTGGATATCTCTCCAGTAAAAAGCAAATACATTTAACTCTGCATAAAATGTCAGTGGATTCACAGACCATCTGATGTCCATCCATCAACTCTACATTAAGAACATCTGTCAAAAACACAAAGAAGATAGAAGATGTTTCATTAAAAGATTTTCAGCTTTTGAAATCCGAAGTGTAACAAAGTGACCACACGGTGTCAGTCTAACATCAATGAGCCCCATTTCTCCCCAGCCGTTTAGAAACAGGAATATCATAGGCTAATGAACCTCAACAGGATCTGGGTTGATAAAGTTTAGTGGCAATGGCCACTGGGAATTATTTGGTAAGACACAGGCACCTGACTTTCATGGACTATTTATATTAAATAGAAAATGAGAGAAAACTGTACTTAGTAGAGCTAGATAACCAACCTCCTTCACTGTTGTGGTATGAGAGGAAGATGCCACCTGTATGGAGAAACTGATTCACAAGAACTTAGTGATGAGAAGGTGTTCATTATGGAAAAATTTAAATGTTCTTTGCTTAAAATTTACTACCCTATTTCTCTTTCTTCTTAGAAAGACCTAGATTCTCCAGCTGAATACTCACAATTTTCTTAAAAAAATCATTTGAATGGCAGCTCTTAGTTTTACACTCTTCCAGGCAAAACTGGGATAGTAATCTTTCTGTTTTGTTTTCCCTAAAGAAAAAATATTTGAACTTTAGGGCTCAAGAAAAGACATGTTCAAAAAAGGAAAACTTCTCCCAATGTGTATGAACCACTAGAAGCTTTGTTTCATCATTTTAAAAAAATCAAATCAGAGCCTTTCCTTTTTCCAATGCTTCTTCCTTCCCTTCTATCCCTCAGATATTCCCTAGTATACAGTATGGGATTGACAGTTTTCAGATTGGACTCTGGCTTTTTCTTGTCCCCAGAGGTTTGATTAAAATCTACTATGTAAAGAAAGCACATTTATATTGAGAGATATTTGAGGTGGAGTTTGCCACTTCCTTAGTTTTAAATATTACAATGTGTGATAGGAGCAGGATCTGTGGCCTTACCAGAGGGAAAGTTTTGAACTGCTGCAGTTTACATGGATTCAGTTCATGAGTCGTTTGGTGCATGGCACCAGCTGTTACCTGGACACAGTGTTCAGTCACAGGATGGGACTGCTGGTGGGACTTGCTGTGAAGACCAGATAAGAAACACATCTGGCAGATGTCAAAGTTGAGACACTTCAGACAGTGGTATCTGCCAATGAAGGTGGAGGTGTGGCTTACATCACTACTAGTAGGAGAGCAACCGAAACCACATTCAGGTGGGCAGCAAGCACTCCAGAATATACAGGAGCTGTCGGAGCTATCTAGCGCGTATGGTTTCTCCCAAACTTTATAGAGATGTTAAATGACTCTAATGTGTTTATTTAATCAAAGAAATCTTTTGATACTTCTTTTATAGTATGGCATTAATTAATATAGTTTTATCCAACAAGCCATAGTATGAAAGTCTGATTCAATCCCCTCAAAAAACACCAAGCACTTTCCATATGCAGGGTAGGTACTGTGCGCTGCAGCCCTGAGGATACCCTTACGTCTGTGGCCACAGTTTATGTAGCTGCACAATGTGTTCAAATATTTCAAATTTAAGTTGCCAACTTAACAAAAAACTGGGAGATTTCAATAGTTTGAATTCTGACTTTTTTTTGCAAGTTTTCAAGATGTGATGATTCCTGCATGGTGCTGGGGAAAATAAGACCAGAGATAAAGAATTTAAAGTAAACTTTTGTCATTTTCTAAAACTCTGTTTATAGGAAAGAAAAAAAGGGGAGGAGGGGGAGCTTCTCTCCAGCCAGTGCAGAGGAGGGACCACCACCCCCATTTCTTAACATGTCAACATAATATGTTTTCTTTTATGAAGAGTTGCCACCTTTAGTCTGAGGTCATAAGGAGAGGAGGAATCTTGAGACACTGGTAAGAAGGGTGTCTTATAACACTCGGGGCAAGTCCTGTGCTATCAGGGGAGGCCTGGTGGGACCTCACAGTCATGAATCAGTAACTTTTAGGGATATCTGAGTGGGATCCTACTGTTTGCCAGAGATCAAGGATCTATAGTTTTTTTTCTCTGATATTTGAATTCCCTTCTCCAAGCGCAATGTATGTGGCATAAAGCTTTGTCTTCTTCATCCATGGCAATAATCGGTGAGCACAGGGTGGCTGGAGATACACTCTTCAGCTCGCCACAGTCCCTGCTAGCCACTGCCTTGTTTAGAGTACTTGCCTTGCCCCTGTAAGAGCTTGTGTTTTCAACCCTTGTCTTAAGAGTTACCTAAAAAGAAGTATGAACAGATTCCTATTCTGTCCACATTTCGTATCTTACTGCATAGCGATGGTACAGAAGCTCAAGGTCCTCACTAGCAAAGTTGGGTACATTATATGCCAAATGAGAGGCACGGGAAGTAAACCCTTTAGAAGAACCAGACAGGATCTCTGTGGTCAGGAATGGTCTGCAAAGTTTTCTTGGAAGAGGTGAGGCTCCTGCTATGCATAGAATGCTGGAGAGAAAAGTGGAGTAAACCAGAGAGAAAGAAGCAGAGAAGTCAGGGAATGGAGGCTGGAGTGAAGAAGGGTTTAGAGCCTATCAACTCTGTCAGACCTGCTGATTACCTAAAGAACAGAGGAATAAAACCTTGGAATGCCCCTGGGGTCAGATGGCAGGTCTCAATGGAGAACCACCTGAATGGAGAGCTAGCTATTCCAGCCACTATAATAGATCGCCAAGGCAGGAGGCTTGAGTCTGAATTCACACACTGAGTTACCAGTGACCTTGAAGTTGGAAGCTTAAGCTCACTCTCCTGGAGGATACTTGATACATGGTAGATTTTTTCAATGAACATTAACTGAATGAAGTTAAATGAATGACTTAGTTTCTTCATAAGGGACATCGGACTAGTAAATCCTGCTCTCCTGGCCTTGCAAAGTTTTATATTTATGAAATTTTTTACTCCATGAAAAATTTTCAACGCACATAATTGGGAAGATTCACTCTTTACCTGAGAGGTATAACATAATAAAGTATTTTTTAAAAGGATTATTTTATGAGCCACCTATACTGGCTGCTTTGTCTAACATTACTATGTGGTTGCATTTGACTTACTTGGAACAATACACTAACCCTAACCTTGCATAAGATCCTCTCTGCTCTGAAATTACCTACAGGCATAGGAGAAAGGGTGTAGTGTGTATAATGAGATTGGTCTGTTTTGATGACTTTACCAATAGAGAACCAAGTGTTTTCCCCAGCCTCAATCCAACCTTACATGGCTATTACAGGGCAAACATGTGACACGTCCTGCCAAAATTTAACCCTTGGCTCAGGAACAATCTCTGGTCTTTGTACCTTCTCTTATTTCAGGAGGTCAAGCTTTGCTTTCTTCCTCCTTCTATATCTGCAAACACGTCTGCTCTAAAGCGGTTTTATTCATTTCACTAAAACAAAAGCCTTGAGGCTATTGCTGAAGTTTGTGAGATCCAAAAACAAAGGTTTAAGGTTACATTTAAGCAACGTCTAACAGACTAGGACAGTCAAAGCTAGACGAAGGCTAAGACATCATTTTACCCACCTCTCCTTATATTTCTTACAAAGAAACTGAGGTCTAGAGAGCTTAAAGGCTTTGCCCCATCACCCACCATCTACATATATAAGGACTATATATTGCTGTGAATGTCTAGGAGGAAAGATGGTTCATATGAGGCATTTCTAAAAGGAAGTTTAATCTCATTCTCAGTAGATAAGGACATAATTGAAAACTTGAAATATGACATTTCTTGCCCTCTGCCTTTGCTATTTTTTTTTGAGTGAACTGTGCAAGTGATTCAAGCTCCTTGAAACTCGATTATAAAATAGAAATAGTAAAATCTGTTTTATGTTACACATAATGATTTTGAAAATATATTTTAATGTAGAGGCTGTGTTTGATATAACTGTAAAGTGAATTCTGTACTTGGCCCAGTGCAGGACATGTAGTAACTGCTTAATTACTATTTATTATTTAAATGATTATAATGTGCATATAACATGGTAATCATATTCATGCTCCTCTACTGTCCAATATAAAGAGTTTATTTTTCAGCCTAGTGTGGGGTTTTCTTTGGTTTGGCTTGCTTGGTTTCCAACAGTCCTATCCATTTATGTTTTATTGTTTAAAGTTCAGTTGTTTACAAAGAGTTTTCATGAGTGAAGTTTCACTGTGTCCTCAGAATTCTCTACAAATCCAGTTCATTTTCTCAGCAAAATTAAACCCTGATTTCCAGTTTTTTAGTGGACCCAGACAATCTACTTTATATCTTTGGGGAGCATGTTTTAAGGGCTCAGGTAAGATCTACAAGTAGAGGAAGAGAAGAGGAACAGAGTGAGCGGGAGCCAGCCCCCAAGTCCTCGCTTCTCCTGCCCTTCTTAGTGTCCCCTCCTGGAACTTGTTTTCAGCAGCTTGGTTGTTCCAGCTCATCTGCTGGCACTTCTCCAGCCTACACACTTGTCATGATAATGGCCTTCCCTGGGTCTGGCCTAGACCCGCTGGTGTCCTTTTCTCCTCCCCAAGTCATCACTAACTCTAATTTCACTTCCTATCATTTTTTTTTATGGGAGACCTACAACACCCTTTCCTTAAAATGGGATTATGATTGTCATCCACAAAGCTGTGGAAAGATCTTAATCTCCTACCTCCAAACCTCACTTTCACATCTGCCCTTTCTCTAGGAAGAGAAGAGATACGGTGTGAGCCGCTCCCACAAAACCTGACCATCCGTTTGGGTCCTGAGAGCATGTTCTCAGTTGTCTGCACAGGGAGGCAGTATAGCATCATGGTTGCAAAGCAGGGACTCTGGACTCAGACTGCAAGCCTCTGCTCCTTGCTAACCATGTGAAACAAGTTATTTAGGTTCTCTGCAAATTGTGGATAATAATACCACCTTTTACATAGGATTATAGCAAGTCTTAAATGATCCATGTGATCCCATCAGCCAAACACTTAACACTTAATACATGTAAACTATTATTACTTTATTGTAATTCTTGTGAATGGCGCCAAAGTATTTAAAAGGTTTTTCTTCTAACAAAATAAAAAAATTTCTCCTTAGAGGAATAAAAATGTCTGTGGAACAGATTATGTGTCCATGGAAGGATTTAATATTTCCTGAATTAGAGAAGATAAACTATAATTTGTTATCCATCAGGATCCCTCAAGCAGAAAATTACTGATCCAAAAATATGAAATGAATTCCAGATGCATGAAAAGGACCCCAGAGAGAATCTAGAGATGCAGCTCCAACTCTTGACCCATTTGCATAATGACTGCCCATGAAATACTGATGAGTGACTGTACTTCAGTCCTGTGATTGGGAAGTTCCTGCAGATTCTACACCGAACAGGGTGAGTGACCATTTTGGTAGCTGATAATCGGTAGCAGGTTGGGAGCCACAGGAGGGTGGGAGGCTCAGCCTGTAACCAAGATAGGAATTTCTCTTCTTTAATTGCGGGGCTCAACACCTGAAAAATAATGGTGCATTTTAATGCGTTTCTAGGCATGGCACTGGTCTCTAGTATAGATTAAAAGGTATTTTCATCTACTTTTCTGGCTCTGTTTTTGTCAGCTCTGTCAAAGAAGTTTATCATGTGAAAGGTCAGAAGCAAGTCTACCTCCTAACTTAGGTAGTCTGGGACGTTATGTGGAGTAAATAGTGTCTTTAATTTAAACCAGTCAGTAAAATGTGTTTGTCTCCAACTCCCAGGGACATTCACTTGGTACTCACCCCTTGGAAACAGCTGCGTGTAGCGCTTTCCACAGCGTACAGAGCTCGACTCTCTCCCACAACAGTTGGGATCTACAAGAGAAAAGAACCCCCCTGTCAGCTGTTAGAAAATGGAGAAATATGTGGCCACCAGCATGGGCATGCTTGCTGCGGCGCTTATAGCCGTGGAATCACAAGTTTTGGTGTCTGAGACTGGATGAACCTCAATCCAAGCAAACAAGATATCTACGTGGGGTTGTGCAATGTATGAATAGAAGATATTCATACATTGAATGAATGATGCGTGCATGAATAAATGAATGAATGAATGAACAAATGGGAAGAAATGGGGCTGGAGAGGGAAGAGAGGGAGGAAGAGAAAAAGTCTGGCAATTGTGGCAATGCAGAAATACTTCCATTTTTCCACTTCTTAGGCTCCCAATCAAGTCATGTTAACCTTGCTTTGCCCTTCCTTTACTGATGAATTACATATAACAACGATACTGTATTGAAGTTCAGAGTCACTTGAGGAAAACCTTTTCAACCACTTTTGCATCATCTCATTTTAACAAACAAGCCGATTTCTGAGGTCAAGCAGAAATCATTATTCTTGTTTAAAGCAAAGGGTGATTGAAATTGGTATTTTGCTCAAGGTAGAAGGAAAAGGGAAGGAGCAGTTAGCTGCAGAATTGAGATCTCAGTCCAGAATTCCTCACACTGTTGAGGGATTCTCCCAGAGCTTTGTCACACCTGACCTTCTATGTATTCCAGTGGCTCAGTCTGCACCACCTCACTCTGGTCCATCTTTCAGTCTCAGTCACCACAAGAGTGTAACTAAGGGACTAAAAACCCCTTGTGACTGCCAAGATGGCCAGGGACTTGGCTCTGACATTATCTATATGCACAGAAATGTGTACCTGTCACCTCCATTTATGCCCATTTGCTCATGGATTCTAATTTCATGTCAGATGTCTTCTACGGCAAGGCTGTCAGCAGGCAGTGCCTGCAAACTCCGAGGTAATTTCAAAGACCCCCCCTGCTGAGTCCATCAACTCAAATAAACATTCTTCTAATCAGGAAAGTGGCACTTAGACCCACTCTGCTGACAATTAGCCAGGCAGAAGTCAACAAACATTTGCGTAATAGTGACAAGATGGTTCGTACTTTGAATTGGTAATAACCCTGCCACCAGCTGAATGCATGTAACTGCTCCCTATTATATTTAGCATTTGTCTGAAGAATGACTCATTACTCCTACTTCGTTTGTGAGTGACGAGGACCTAACTAGACCACTTAGACCATGTCCTTGAGCCCCGGGAAAGGGGTTTAACTTCATTTATAAAATAAAGGAAGTGAATCAGATGAGATCAGGTTGCCAACTCTGTGATTCTGACACCACTCAGAAGACAGTTCACCTCTGTAGTGGGTTTTAACCTACGTTTTTGGCTTTAAGTGTATGCACAAAGATTTTGTGGATTAATTGCCTATTTGACTAATTTTTTGCAGGTGTTCTGTAGGAGAACGAAGTGTAGGTAGATGGCGTGCTGGCACAGGCAGAAGGCCCTTTGAAATGATAACTAGAATTCTTGGGCAAGGGGTTTGAATTGCATAGTAGGGCCCGGAATTTTCTCTGGGAATCCATCTCCGTTCTTAATGGAAGTCAGTGGGATGATAATTTACTACTCAAACATCCACCTCCCTAACAGTTTTCTCAGGAGCATTCTAACACATTGTGGGGAGCTCTGCAGAGAGCTGCGGTAGCTGCCATTTTTGCAGTGTATTGACCCCAAGCGGACCTGGAAGAGGGGCAGATTTTTAGGGCCTGTTGTGCAGGGTGCCAGCCTGGGCCCAGCTGTAGTAGTCAGGAGGTGAGTCCTGTATTTCCACAGGAGAAGGAAAATGCCCTTCAGTTTTCTTTCATAACACCCACCCAAACGCTCCAGTCTTACTAGTCTGATTGAATAAATGGATGGACCGGTTTTCCTACTCTACCTGGCTCCCCACCAGCTTGAGTCCTAAGATGTGGGGATTGTTGGGGAAGTGTCTCCACTACGATAGCTCCTTGAGACATGCCTGGTCAGCAGAAAACTGGCAGTGGAATCCATGTGCTACTGTGGTCCCTAGAACAGCTCTGAAATGACTGTACCTGATGTCTTACGCTCACAAATTAAAAAAAAAATCATTGCTTCATTTAAGAAATATGAACATCTTAAATACTGTTTGGAATTTCCAGAATATATTATGACCAATATGAACATAATATATTAATATTAAGACCAAATCAAAGCAAAGGTAATTTCAGAAAGGTTTTTCTAAACCACGCTCTCTGTCCTAGACTTCTGATATTCTTCCTTTTCACGCTCTTCATAACTACCTTCTGTTCAGAATCCTTGGTCCTGAAGGGTACCAGAATATGCCCCTCCAAAATGTGCCTCTTTGGCATATGGATTATTTTGAGCTAAAGGCCATTAAGAACCAGCAGATGCAGGAAAAGCTCTGAAAAATAGATCACAAGTTTTCCCTATGTAAAGGAAATGTACATTTATAAAGGATATTTCCTCTTGTAAAAGGCGTCACCATCTCCCTATCAGGAAAAGGAAGACCTTTATTAATGGAGAAGGCATTGAATTAAATATGCAGAACAAACTTGACTAAATAAGCCTTGTTTACTATACTTTTCCAGGTCACCTTCTCGTAACTTGCTTCACCCAGAAGCCCAGACCTCTTTCCCTTTGTTTAGCCTAAGATGGTATATAAGCCTGAGTTCTAACTACCCCTTTGAGTTACTCATTGTTGGATGCTCCCATGTGTATCCCCCATGCATCTGTTAATAAACTGGTTTCTGCTTTTTGCCAGTCTAATTTACAGGGCCCCAGCCAGAGAACCTAACATGGGTAGAGTAAAAAGATAATTGTTTTCCTCCCTTGCAGCCTAGACTTAAGAGAAAAATGACAGCAAGTTACTATGGCTTCACAATGCAGACAACCTACCTTGGAGATTTTACAGGGGCTGGAAGAAGAATAGGGACATCCTGAAGACAGGGGTAAAAGTTATAGTGAGAAAGCAACAACTTACACAAAAGACAATCCACAGTCTGCTTAGTCCATGGGTAGATGTTCTTGCTTGGCTTACATTATTTTACATCATTTTAACACTTAAGTTACATATTTTCTTTAAGGAGGTTAAACTGCTTTGCCTAGCAAGGACAAAAACAATGTCAAATTTGCACATTCTTAAAGCCCAGGAAATGATGGAAAGCTTAGTTATTTGAGTATTCATTGTTGCATTTCATTTAATGCTTTCATTAAGTGTTTGTGGAAGGGCTTAGTACTAGGCACTTTTCAAGCCATTGGTAACAAACATGAATGAGATAAAATCCTTGCCCCTGAGAAGCAGTCTAGTAAGGAAAACATATATCTAGGGAATAAGTGTGACAAAAGTTGACAAAAGCTAGAACAAAGTTATGCACAGGGAGTTAAAGAAGCTTTTAGTGAGGAGATGACTAATAGTTGACTCATTGTGAAAGACGAGCAGTATTTGTCAAGGGAAGGGATGGACAATGGTGTTGAAGAGAGACGGACCTGTGTAAATCAGGCATGGAGAGCTTGGCACAGGCTGGGCAGAGTAATGATTCTATATGCAGGAGTGAAAAGGGTATAAGGAGTATAAGGAAAAATTAAGCATTATGGAATAAGCAAAAAATGACGATTACCTGAACCTTTAGAGATTGCATCATACCTTTGACTAGGCTATTTTACAACTCTGTAGAGAGTAAAGTTGCCTTGTAGAAAACTGGTGGAAGTGCAAGTAATTCTTATCTATAGACATGCAAGTAAATTCTGTCCTGGTTGAGGAATAATCTTCCCCTTCCACCAGAAGCCAGTCTTGCATCCAGCTGCAAATTCATTTTAGTATTCCTAATCCATCAGCCTATTCTTTGTTTCTTGCCTTCAACTAGTTGTAACATCTTATTGGTGCCCTCTTTCAATTAATACATTAAAAGAATTTTTTGACACATGTCTATTTTGTATTTTTATAAGAATCATGATTTTAACCGTTTTTGAAAAGGAAAGAATTGGGTCAAATCATGAAAGTTTTTTTTAGTATGCTAAGGATTTTAGGCTTTATTCTATAAATATGAACGGCCAGTGAAGAATTTTAGGCCTGAGAGTGACACGTGCATTTTGGAAAAGTCACTCGCTACAATGTGGAGGTTGGAGAGAGAAGAAGCTTGAATTGGGGAAATTGGTTAGGAAATTATTGCAATTGATTGGACCTATACGCAGATAACAGCAGTAGCTATAGAGGGCAGGAGCTGCATGGAGAACTACATTAAGGCAGAATTGACACATAAAACCAGAATCGTTAGTAATAAATGTTTACTCTTTAACTATTCTTCAGCTATTTGTTACTATTCTTTAGGTAACATTTAGAATTCTTAAGTACTAGAGATTTACGTGCTGTAGATCTGTTAGTAGGTTTCTCAAAGCCCTTCGATTCATGTGTGCCCCAGAATCATGAACTCCTCTGTCAGTTTCTGCATAGAGCTGAAAAAGAGCTACACAAAAAGGGGAAAAGAAGTCTTTAAATTGAATACTTGCAATGTATCTTGGAAGAGTATGTACTTTGAATTCTGGACAGTTTATTCATGGGCATGAAGGGAAAAGGAAGGCAAAGTTATATTTCTTAATTATGTGCTTGCTATTTTGAAGGATTTCCCAACTAGATAATTTGATAACTAATGAAAATCCATTCACATTTCAACCCGTTGATAATTCAGCACATCCATGATGAAGACCATGAGGTCGGTAAAAGGCAATGTGAAGGGAGTGCCAGCCTTTAATGGAAAAGTAAGTACTTGTATCTGAACAATCCCCATGCAAATAAATATCAAGGATAACCAAGCTATGAGTAATTAGAAAGCATTGATCAACCTCTTGAATAATTCCAAGTTGTGCTGAGTACATACTTAACAAGCCATGGAGGAATGAGTGAAGAAGATAACATTTTGGAGATTTGGGGGTCACTGCCCCTCAGACACTCGGAACCCCTGCATCTGTTACATCTGTATTTTGTAAGAGGGCTGTCCCCTGAGAAGGCGACCAGGGCAGCGGCTGCAGATGAAAGCTTGAGAAAACCCCTTCCTGTGCTGCTTGGCAACAAAACACAAAGACAAGAATGGGAAAGGCAGGGTTATTCTCAGTGAAGAGGTTTCTAAAAACCAAAACTATTAGTGGAGGCTTCTGACACAGTGTTACAAGTTCAAACTTTTCATGGTCTGATTTCCTATATCTGGAATTTGCCAGGCTAAGAATTTAATTAAAATGTTCATTATTCATTTATTCATCCTCTCATGTGTTCAAAAACATTTATTGGGTTTTTCCTCTGAGCTCAGCGCTGTACTAGGCACTGGGGATGTAGGGCTTCA
>JAVSCE010001639.1:0-138194 GCA_032199065.1 Smutsia gigantea
AGGTGCATCATTTCTAAACCTTAACAACAATCCAAAATGTAGGAATTATTATTCCCATTTTATAAGTGAGAAAACGGGAGCCCAGAAAAGGAAGAGATGTAAGCCACACAGTAACCGTGGAGTCAGCCTGCTAACCCAGATGGGTCTGGCTCCCAAGTCCACTACACCAGCTGCCAGAAACCCAGGCCTAAAGAGTCACCAAAGATGGGGTCGAGTAGGTAAACCTCTGCAGTGGAACTGTGCAGAGCTGGTGGGTCAGGCAGGACAGCTGTGTGTCCTTACTGGGTTCGTTCTGTTCTCTCCACCTGGGCAGCATCAGGCCAAGGACCCAGTACCCCTGGCCTCCTCGTGTTGGCCCTTAGCTCCCAGCAGCCCCTCACCGTAGCAGACAAAGGATCTGGGAGCTCCTGGGTCAAAAGAATGGAGTGATGAAAATCACATTCTCTCCAGCTCCTTCCAAGTAGATTTTATTAATTTTGAGTTTCATTGTGCTTGGGTCATTAATGACTTACATGTAAGTATTGTTGGGAAGCTAACGAGTTTAGGAATCACACTGGCATTTAGAGCCACTTTCTCAATCCTTGGGAAGGTCCCCATGGGCTTCAGCACCTGTGCATGCGTGACATGCTGACCTCAGATGTTCATATCACATATTGAACCAACAAATAGAAATCTGTGGGAGTGGAATGGCAGGGACACCTGGTTCTCAAGCAAATTCTGGGTTGGGACGATGGCGCGATCTGACTCATGTTAAGATGGGCTAAAGTGAAAGGTGTCGATTTCCTGCAGAAGCACCTGGGACGGGCAATGACAGGAGCCCACTGCTGCCCACACCCGCTCTCGGTTACGGCATTCCTGAGCTTGGCAGGAGAGGACCCAGACAAACACAGTCGCACGCTCATCTCTTTATTTCCCTGGCAACAAATGCAGGAAGTTCTTGGCCGCTCCCTTCTCCATTCTTACACTCCTCTCAGACTAACCAGTGGACTCCTCCTCCAGCCCTGCCTCTGCCCTCACCCATGTCCCCTGTGAAGTCCCAGGAGATGCCCGAGGATCACATGCTGGTGGGGCGCTGGCATTTTCTCTCCACCTCCAGAGGCTTGGAAGGGACCAGGGAGACTAGGCCCTTCACCTGCCATTCGCACCACATACCCACCGCCATCCCATGAGGAAAAAAAAAAAGTAAAACAAAAACAAAACAAAAAAATCTTTTGTACAGAGATATATTTTTATTATACAAAGTTTGTACAGTACCAAAAAGAAAGGAAAAAAGGTGTAAACTTTTTTTTCATTATTGTAGGTAAATGGTAGTGGAAGCCTTTTTGTAAATGTAATAAAATGTATAAATATGGTTTTCAGAAAACATCAAGTGCTGTAAATATGTAATCTACGCAAATCTTGGCTTGTCTGCAGTATATACATTTAATTTATCTGTCTCTGTATATGAGGCTTCCCCCTGGGGTCCTGCATTATGGTACTTTCCTGAATTTGAAAGCAATTTTAAATTTTTTGAATTCAAATAAAATATAAATTTTTGCATTGGTTTTCTCACATTTTTACGGACTTTTCCTTGGTAGGGGGCAATGTTGCGGAAGGGAATGAAAGACATATTTTAGGCTAAAAGCCTAGAGTGGAAATGCGGAAATCTTGTTCTTAAATTGTTTTGTGTTACCTCTGCTGCATGTTGGAAATTTCAAGCAAAAAAATGATAGTGGATAAACCATATACAAAAATTAACTCAAAATGGATCAAATACCTAAACACAAGGCCTAAAACTGTAAAAGTCCTATAAAAAGTCATAGAGGGAAAGCTTCATGACATTAGACTTGGCAATGATTTCTTGGATATGACACCAAAGTATAAGCAACAAAAGAAAAAATAGGTAAATCGGAATTCATCAAATTTAAAAACTGTATCAAAGGACATGACCAACCCATGGAATGGGGAAAAATATTGGCAAACCACACCTCTGATAAAGGATTAATATCCAAAATATATAAAGAATTCCTACAACTCAGAAACAAAATAATCTGATTTTAAAATGAGCAAATAACTTGAACAGACATTTCTCCAAAGAAGATATACAAATGGCCAACAAGCACATGAAAAGATGCAAAAACATCAGCAGTCATTAGGGAAATGCAAATCAAGAACAGAAATACCACCTCACACCCATCAGGAATAGCTACTATCAAAAACACAGAAAACAAGTATTGGTGAAGATGTAGAGAAACTGGAATCTTTTTGCAGTGTTGATGGGAATATAAAATGGTACAGCCACTGTGGGAAACAGTATGGGGTTTCCTCAAAAATTTTTAAGTAAAATTAATGTTTGATCAAGCAATCCCTCTTCTCAGCGTATATCTCAGCGTATATCCAAAAGAATTTACTGTAGGGTCATGAAAAGATGTATGTACACCCATTTTCATAGCAGCATTATGTGTCATAGCCTAGGGGTGGAAGCAACCCAAATGTCAACTGACCACTGAATTAACAAAATCACACACACACACACACACACACAAACACACACACATAATAGAATATTATTCAGCCTTAAAAAGGAAGAAGTTCTGACAGCTTCAACATGAATGAACCTTGAGAACTTTATAGTAAGTGAAATAAACCAGTCACAAGACAAATACTATATGATTCCACTTATATAATGTATCTAAAGTAGTCAAACTTATAGAAAGAGAAAGTAACTCGGTGGTTGCTAAGGACTAGAAGGAGGGAGAAGGGGGAGGTTTTGTTTAATGGATACAGTGTTTCAGTTTTACAAGATGAAAAAGTTCTGGAGATTGGTTGCACAATAAGATACAAATTTTGTGCACAAAATTGGTTGCACAGTATTTAACACTATGGAACTACACTTAAAAATAGCTAAGATGGTAAATTTCATATGTGTATTTCACAATTTAGGTTCTTTATTTTTAAAACAATATTTTAAAAATATTTTTAAGTAATATATTTTTTAATTATTGTGGAGCACAGGTCAGCTCAGGACAGGAACCTGAAGACAGAGAAGCTGTACCCCTTTGGGTATGGGATTTGGCCTGGATTGAGGTCAGGATCTAAGGATTACAGGTTACAGGGCAGGTGGCTTAGGCAGCAGGAAATCTACAGTAGAGAAAGGCCAAATCAAGGAGGATCATTCAGGTAAGAGAGCCACTAACGGAGACGTAAGGAAGGAAAGGAAAGACTAGCAAGAACTAGAACTTGGTGTCTCCTTCTCTAAATACATTCATACGTATGTGTGTGTGTGTATGTGTGTGTGCATAGATATATATATACATGTGTATATATATATACCTACACTATATTATACATATATAATGTGTATATGTATACACTCACATATATATGAGTTACCATTTTATGTGGAAAATTCATCCAGACTATCTTCAGGTTTCAAACTCTCACTACCTTTCACTTTTGCACTGCACCTTGTTTACTGTTGTCCCTCAATCACCTCAATAACCTGATTTATACAAACTTCCCCAGTATCAAAAAAAAAGGCATCTTTGTCTGGGACAACTGTATTTATCTCCTGGCCACAGGGAACCAATGGGTAGGCCCAGCCTTCCCATAGGGACCTCAGGTAGCTTGGCTGGGATCCAGGGTAGGAATGAGACTGCTGTAAAACACAGGCTCCTGCTGGATTAGGAGCTGGGAAAGTAAGGTAGCAAATACTAAGTCTCAGTTCAGAAAATAAGCTCACCCCAGCATACAAACATTTACAAGAAAGTTGCAGACAATTACTGGAAACCCCTTGAGTGGGGAAACACTTCCAAACATCATGCTAGGAACAGAGTTTCATAAGCCTAAGGGCATCGATTAAAGGGACAGACCCGAACTGCAATGCTTGTGAGACCAGCTACACCAACCCAGTAAGATCAACCTATACCAAAAGAATAAAGTACCTTTGAACTAAGAAATCAAATAGGCAACCAAAATCACTCCATTCCCTCACTCCAATAGAATTAGCTCTTATTGCTGGTCTAGGAAAGTCCTATGCATTTATTTTATCATGGCACTCATGTATCTACAAAGTTTCTAAAAGAATAAAACATAATGCAACATAGTACTGTATTTCTTAGCCAGAGCAGTTAGGCAAGAAGAAGAAATAAAAGGCATCCAAAACAGAAAAGAAGAAGCAAAACTGTATCTATCTGCAGATGACATGATAGAGAAAATCCTAAAGACTTCACCAAAAAATTATTAGGACTAATAATTCAGTAAAGTTGTAGAATACAAAATCAGTATACAAAAAATCAGTCCCATTTCTATACACAAACAATGAACTATCAGAGAAATTAAGAAACGATCCCATTAATAACAGCATCAAAAAGAACAAAATGCTTAGGATAAATACAACCAAGGTGATAAAATACCTGTACACTGATGAAATAAATTGAAGAAGACACAAATAAATGGAAAGATATTCTATGTTCATGGATTGGAAGAATTAATATTTTTTAAATGTCCATACCACCCAAATAAATCTACAGATTCAATGCAATCTCTTTCAAAATTCCAATGGCATTTTTTTCACAGATATAGAAAAAACAATCCCAAAATTCATATGGAACCATAAAAGACTCTAAATAGCCAAGGCAATCTTGAGAAAGAACAAAGCTGGAGACATCACACTTCCTGGTTTCAATCTATATTATGAAGCTATAGTAACCAAAACACTATGGTATTGGCATAAAAAGAGACACACAGACCAATGAAATATAGAGGACTCAGAAATGAAGCTGTGCATTTATGGCCAGTAAATTTTCAACAGAGGAGCCAAAATATACAATGGGGACAGGATAGAGGATAGTCTCTTCAATACATGCTGCTGGGAAAGCTGGGTATCCATATGCAAAAAATTAAAACTGGACCCCCTTCTTACACCAGACACAAAATCCAACTCAAAGTTGATAAAGTATTTGAACATAAGGCCTGAGGCTGTAAGACTTCTAGGAGAAACACAGGGGTAAACTTCTTGACATTAGTCCTAGAAATGATATTTTGGATTTAACACTAAAAGCAAAGGCAAAAATAAGCAACTGAGACTAATCAAACTGAAAAACTTCTGAATAGCAAAGGAAACCATCAACAAAATGAAAAGCAACCTATGTAATGAGAGAAAATATTTGCAAATCATATATCTGATAAAGGTTAAAATACAACATGTATAAAGAACTCAATGGAAAAAAAAAGTATTCATTAAAAAATGGGCAGGGGATGGTTTGAAAAAGACATATGCACCCCTATGTTTATCGCAGCACTATTTATAATAGCCAAAAAATGGAAACAACCTAAGTGTCCATCAGTAGATGAATGGATAAAGAAGATGTGGTACATATACACAATGGAATATTATTCAGCCATAAGAAGAAAACAAATCCTCCCATTTGCAACAACATGGATGGAGCTAGATGGTATTATGCTCAGTGAAATAAGCCAAGCCGAAAAAGACAAGTATCAAATGATTTCACTCATATGTGGAGTATAAGAACAAAGAAAAAAACTGAAGGAACAAAACAGCAGCAGACCCACAGAACCCAAGAACGGACTAACAGTTACCAAAGGGAAAGGGACTGGGGAAGAGGGGTGGGAAGGGAGGGATAAGGGGGAAAAAGGGCTATTACAATTAGCACACATAATGTAGCAGGGGTGGGGGGATACGGGGAAGGCAGTATAACACAGAGAAGACAAGTAGTGATTCTATAACATCCTACTATGCTGATGGACAGTGACTGCAATGGGGTATGTGGTGGGGACTTGATAATAGGGGGAGTCTAGTAACCATGATGTTGCTCATGTAATTGTATATTAATAATAGCAAAATAAAATGAAAAAAAATTCCTAGGAGTGGAAAAAAAATGGGCAGGGGAACTGAATAGACATTTTTCCAAAGATATGCAAATGGCCAACAGATACATGAAATGGTGCTCAAATCACTAACAATCAGGGAAATGCAAGTCAAAATCACAATGAGCCATCACCTCACACCTGTTAGAATGGCTACTATCAAAAAGACAAGAGAGAACAAGCCCTGGTAAGGATGTAGAGAAAAGGGGACCCTTGTGCACCATCGGAATATAAACAGATGTAGCCACTATGGGAAACAGTATGGAGGTTCCTCAAAAAATTAGAACTACCCTATGATCTAGCAACTGCACTTCTCAGATATTTACCCAAAGGAAACAAAATTACTATCTTGAGGAGGTATCTATACTACCATGTTCACTGCAGCATTATTTACAATAACCAAGACACGGAAACAACCTAAGTGTTCACTGATGGGTGAAGATGGTCAAAAGGTACAAACTTCTAGTTATAAGTTCTAGAGATGTACAGCATGGTGACTATAGTTAACAATACTGTATTATATATTTGAAAGTTCATAAGAGAATAGATCTTAAAGTTCTCATCCCAAGAAAAAAATTGTGTAACTACATTAGGGATAGATGTCAACTAAACTTATTGTGGTAATTACTTCACAATACATACATGTATCAAGTCATTCTGCTGTATACCTTAAGCTAATACATGTCATAATAACAATTTTATCTGAATAAACTGGGGCAAAGGATAAAACAGAAAATAAGTAGTAAAACATTTAACTAATGCAACTACTCCCCCCAAAAAATAAAAGGAGAGGAGTTTTTTTTAATCATTCCAACATTAACTATATATAGTTTAACAAGCAACTGCAAATATTAAAGAACAACAGAAATCAGAAGTTCAAAAACGTGGAATGCAAATAAACACACAAGAGGAAGAAGTGAAATAAGAGCTTACAAAAAAAGACAAATATATCTTAGAAATTAAGACCAAATTTCAAAGGGTCCAAGGGACAATAGAGAAAATATAAATAAAGGGCATATAGGAAGAAAATTAAGACATCTAAGAAAACAAAAATCCAATGAAGAGGTAAAAAGGATGAGAAAGGGTGATATAGAAGACTAGCAAAAATAATTTATGTGCAATAGGACTCCCTAAAAAAAGAAACCGAAATAAATGGAACAGAATTAATATTTAAATATACTCATGAACTAGAACTAAAAGAAAAACTTATTATACATTGAAAGGTCCAACATGTTTCTGGGAAAATTGTCTGGAATGGCCAACTCTGAAACATATTCCAGTAAAATCATATTTTAAAGAAAAAACATTCTCTGGGTCTCCAGTCTAAAAACATAAATCAGTTGCAAGGGAAGAAAATCAGGTTGTCATCAGATTTCTTAACAGCAACACACCAAGCAAAACAAGAGCGGAGCAATATTTTCAACAAACTGAAGGAAAGAAAGTACAAGCCAAGCATTATATATGCAATAATTTTTAAGCACTGAGACTATGAAAACACAAAATTAAATATTCAAGAACCCAGGAATATTTTACAGATATTAACTAGTCACTAAATAAGCAGCAGCCACTTTCATAAAGCAGAAACTAGGAGGTGCAAAGAGAAACAGAAACACACCAGTGATAGAAGTTTTAATTGACCTCGCTCAGGCCAAGATAGAACCGCGTTTTTACATGCAAGGTAGCAAAAAAAAGTAAGGTTGTAGAAGACCTAAACAAAATAATTATAAGGGAGATTTTTTAATGTGTGTCAAACTATGCACTCCAGTATTAGAGGATACACTTCCTGTTGAAGCACACACAACATGTACATGTAAATATCCCTCATATGTAAAGAACTATTAAAAACTGAGAAAATAAAAGTACAATAAGCAAATAGTGAAAAACTGTGGAAAGAAAGCTATGCAAAGACTCATACATGGAAAGGTGCTCAGCTTCACAACTTGAAGACACCATTTCTCGCCTTAGATTGGCAGAAACTCCAAAAGCTAGAAAACATACTGTTGATGAAAATGAAGGGAAACTGACACTGTTGTGCTGCTGGTCCAACTCTTACGAAGGAGAGAACTTCACAATATATAATGGAATTTCATAATTAACTGTCCTTTGACCCAGCAACCCCACTTGTCAGGAATTCTCTTAAGAAATGCTTCCTCGGACTTCCGGGAAGATGGCGGCGTGAGCAGGGTGGCAGAAATCTCCTCCCAAAACTATATATATCTATGAAAATACATCAAATACAACTATTCCTAAAAGAGAGACCAGAATACACAGGAAAGCACACAGTGTGCAGCTACACCAGAGAGGACACAGCACCCCACGAGGTGGTCTTAAAGAGCCCAGCTGACATACGTGGCACCTACCTGTGACCACTTCTTTAGCCATGAAAAGACAGAGGAATATGATCCGGACTAAGATCAACCAGACAATCCCAAAGAGGAAGCCTGAAAGGATGGAAATGCACAGTCTTCCTGAAAAAGAATTCAGAATAAAAGTCATAACCATGCTGATGGATCTACAGAGAAATGTGCAAGAGCTGAGGGAGGAAGTGAGGAAAGACAATGCAGAAATGAGACAAGCCATCGACGGGCTAAGCTGCAGACAACAAGACGCAAGAGACTGTTAATGGAATAGAAATCAGAGAACAGGAATACAGAGAAGCTGAGGCAGAGAGAGATAAAAGGATCTCTAGGAATGAAAGAATATTAAGAGAACTGTACGACCAATCCAAACGGAACAATATTCGCATTATAGGAGTACCAGAGGAAGAAGAGAGAGAAAAAGGGATAGAAAGTGTCTTTGAAGAAATAATTTCTGAAAACTTCCCCATGCTGGGGAAGGAAATAGTCTCGCAGTCCACAGAAGCACACAGATCTCCCAACACAAGGGACCCAAGGAAGACAACACCAAGACACATAATAATTAAAATGGCGAAGATCAAAGATAAAGACAGAGTATTAAAGGCAGCTAGAGAGAGAAAAAAGATCACCTACAAAGGAAAACCCATCAGACTATCATCAGAATTCTCAACAGAAACCTGACAGGCCAGAAGAGAATGGCATGATATATTTAACACAATGAAACAGAAGGGCCTCGAACCAAGAATATTGTATCCAGCACAATTATCATTTAAACATGACAGACGGATTAAACAATTTCCAGACAAGTGAAAGTTGAGAGAGTTTGCCTCTCACAAACCACCACTACAGGATATCTTAAAGGAACTGCTCTCGATGGAAGCACTCCTAAGGCTAAAAAGCTGTCACCAGAGAAAATAAAATCGTAGCAAAGAAAGCAGACCATCCAAATACTAACTAAAGGCAAAGAATAAAACACCTAGTATATAAAGAATGGAGGAGGAAGAATAAGAAGGGAGAGAAATAAAGAAACATCAGACTGTGTTTACAATAACTTAACAAGAAAGTTAAGTTAGATTGTTAGATAGTAAAGAAGCAACCCTTGAACCTTGGTAACCACGAATCTAAAGCCAGCAATGGCAATAAGTACATATCTATCAATAATCACCCTAAATGTAAATGGACTGAATGCACCAATCAAAAGACACAGAGTAACAGAATGGATAAAAAAGCAAGACCCATCTATATGCTGCCTACAAGAAACTCACCTCAAACCCAAAGATATACACAGACTAAAAGTGAAGGGATGGAAAAAGATATTTCATGCAAACAACAAGGAGAAAAAAGCAGGTGTTGCAGTACTTGTATCAGACAAAATAGACTTCAAAACGAAGAAAGTAGCAAGAGATAAAGAAGGACATTACATAATGATAAAGGGGTCAGTCCAACAAGAAGATATAACCATTATAAATATATATGCACCCAACACAGGAGAGCCGACATATGTGAAAGAAATACTAACAGAATTGAAGGAGGAAATAGACAGCAATGCATTCATTTTAGGAGACTTCAACACACCACTCACTCCAAAGGACAGATCAACCAGACAGAGAAAAAGTAAAGACACAGAGGCACTGAACAACACACAAGAACAGATGGACCTAACAGACATTTATACAACTCTACACCCAAAAGCAGCAGGATACACATTCTTCTCAAGTGCACATGGAACATTTTCCAGAATAGACCACATACTAGGCCACAAAAAGAACCTCAGTAACTTCAAAAATACTGAAATCCTACCAACCAACCTCTCAGATCACAAAGGTATAAAACTAGAGATTTTAGGAAGAAATCAAAAAGGCTCACAAATACATGGAGACTTAACAACATTCTACTAATTAATCAATGGGTTAACGACCAAATCGAAACAGAATTCAAAGAATATATGGAGACGAATGACAACAACAACACAAAGCCACAAATTCTGTGGGACACAGCAAAGGCAGTTCGAAGAGGAAAGTATATTCAAATCCAGGCCTATTTAAAGAAGGAAGAACAGTCCCAAATGAATAGTCTAAAGACACAATTACTGAAATTGGAAAAAGAACAAATGAGGCCCAAAGTTACCAGAAGGAGGGACATAATAAAGATCAGAGAAGAAATAAATAAAATTGAGAAGAATAAAACAATAGAAAAATATAAAACCAAGAGCTGGTTCTTTGAAAAAATAAACAAAATAGATAAACCCTAGCCAGAATTATTAAGAGAAAAAGAGAATCTACACACATAAACAGAATCAGAAATGAGAAAGGAAAAATCACGACGGATCCCACAGAAATACAAAGAATTATAAGAGAATATTATGAGACTCTATATGCTAACAAGCTGGAAAACCTAGAAGAAATGGACAACTTCTTAGAAAAATACAACCTTCCAAGACTGACCAAACAAGAAACAAAAACTAAACAGACCAATCACCAACAACGAAATTTAATCGGTAATAAAAAACTACCCCACAACAAAACCCCCTGACCAGAAGGATTCACCTCTGAATTCTAGCAGACATATAGAGAAGAAATTACACGCATTCTCCTTAAAGTTTTCCAAAAAATAGAAGAGGAGGGAATACTTTCAAACTCATTCTTTGAAGCCAGCATCACTCTAATACCAAAACCTGGCAAAGACCTCACCAAAAAAGAAAACTCCAGACCAATATCCCTGGTGAACATAAATGCAAAAATACTCAACAAAATATTATCACACCAAATTCAAAAATACATCAAGAGGATCATACACCATGATCAAGTGGGATTCATCCCAGGAATGCAAGGATGGTACAACATTCGAAAATCCATCAACATCATCCACCACATCAACAAAAAGAACAAAAACCACATGACCGTCTCCATAGATGCTGAAAAAGCATTTGACAAAATTCAACATCCATTCATGATAAAAACTCTCAACAAAATGGGTATAGACGGCAAGTAGCTCAACATCATAAAGGCCATATATGACAAACCCACAGCTAACATCATACTTAACAGCGAGAAGCTGAAAGCTTTTCACCTAAGATCAGGAACAAGACAGGGATGCCCACTCTCTCCACTGTTATTCAACATAGTACTGAAGGTCCTGGCCACGACAATCAGACAAAACAAAGAAATACAAGGCATCCAGATTGGTAAAGAAGAAGTCAAATTGTCACTATTTGCAGATGACATGATACTGTACAAAAAAAACCCTAAAGACTCCATTCCAAAACTACTAGAACTAATATCTGAATTCAGCAAAGTTGCAGGATACAAAATTAACACACAGAAATCTGTTGCTTTCCTATACACTAACGATGAACTAACAGAAAGAGAAATCAGAAAAACAATTCCATTCACAATTGCATCAAAAAGAATAAAATACCTAGGAATAAACCTAACGAAGGAAGTGAAACACCTGTACTCTGAAAACTACAAGACACTCCTAAGAGAAATTAAAGAGGACACTAACAAATGGAAATGCATCCCATGCTCTTGGCTAGGAAGAATAAATATTGTCAAAATGGTGGTACAACCCAGAGAATACAAGTAGTGACTCTATAGCATCTCACTATGCTGATGGACACTGACTGTAATGGGGTTGGTGGGGGGTATTGCTCATTTAATTGTAGATTAATGATATCAAAATAAACTTAAAAATATATATATATTTAAGTGAAAAAAAAATGGCGATACTACCTAAAGCAATCTACAGATTCAACGCAATCCCTATCAAACTACCAACAGCTTTCTTCAATGAACTGGAACAAATAATTCTAAAATTCATATAGAACCACAAAAGACCCCAAATAGCCAAAGCAATCCTGACAAGGAGGAATAAAACAGGGGGAATTACACTCCCTGACTTCAAGCCCTACTACAAAGCCACAGTAATCAAGACAATTTGATATTGGCACAAAAACAGACCCACAGACCAATAGAACAGAATAGAAAATGCAAATATTAACCCAAACATATAGTCAATTAATATTTGATAAAGGAGCCTTAGATATACAATGGGGAGATGACAGCCTCTTCAGCAGCTGGTGTTGGAAAAACTGGACAGCTACATGTAAGAGAATGAAACTGGACTACTGTCTAGCCCCATACACAAAGGTAAATTCAAGGTGGATCAAAGACCTGAATGTAAGTCATGAAACCATAAAACTCTTAGAAAAAAACATAGGCAAAAATTTCTTGGACATAAACATGAGCGACTTCTTTATGAACATATCTCCCCAAGCAAGGGAAACAAAAGAAAAAATGAACAAGTTGGGACTATATGAAGCTGAAAAGCTTCTGTACAGCAAAGGACACCATCAGTAGAACAAAAACACATCCTACAGTATGGGAGAATATATTCATAAATGACATATCCAATAAGGGGTTGACATCCAAAATACATAAAGAACTCACACACCTCAACAAACAAAAAGCAAATAGTTCAATTAAGAAATGGGCAGATGACATGAATAGACACTTCTCCAAAGAAGAAATTCAGATGACCAACAGGCACATGAAAAGATGCTCCACATCACTAATCATCAGAGAAATGCAGATTAAAACCACAATGAGATATCACCTCACACCAGTGAGGATGGCCAACATCCAAAACACAAACAACAACAAATGTTGGCGAAGATTTGGAGAAAAGGGAACCCTCCTACACTGCTGGTGGGAATGCAAATTAGTTCAACCATTGTGGAAAGCAGTATGGAGGTTCCTCACAAAACTCAAAATAGAAATACCATTTGGCCCAGAAATTCCACTCCTAGGAATTTACCCTAAGACTACAGCAGCCCAGTTTGAAAAAGACATATGCGCCCCTATGTTTATTGCAGCAGTATTTACAATAGCCAAGAAATGGAAGCAACCTAAGTGTCCATCAGTAGTTGAATGGATAAAGAAGAGGTGGTACATATACACAATGGAATATTATTCAGCCATAAGAAGAAAATAAATCCTACCATTTGCAACAACATGGATGGAGCTATAGGGTATTATGCTCAGTGAAATAAGCCAAGCCGAAAAAGACAAGTATCAAATGATTTCACTCATATGTGGAGTATAAGAACAAAGAAAAAAACTGAAGGAACGAAACAGCAGCAGACTCACAGAACCCAAGAATGGACTTGTTACCAAAGGGAAAGGGACTGGGGAGGATGGGTGGGAAGGGAGCAGTAAGGGGGGAAAAGGGGCACTACAATTAGCAGATGTAATGTTGGGTTGGCATGGGGGAGGGCTGTACAACTCAGAGAAGACAAGTAGTGATTCTATAGCATCTCACTACACTGATGGACAGTGACTGTAATGGGGTTGGTGGGTGGACCTGATGAAGGGGTATTTTAATAACCATAATATTGCACATGTAATTGTAGATTAATGGTACCAAAATAAATTATATAAAAACAGAAATGCTTCCTCAAGTATGGAGTAACTTTTACATCATTTATAAAAGCAAGACTAACAACAACCTCAATGTGTATCGATAGGAGACTTGCATAAACCAGGGTGCAGCCATGTGATAAGTGTGACACAGCTGTTAAATAATGAAGATTTCCAAAAATCAATATGGAATGGGAAAACTTCCGGGAAGATGGCAGCATGAGCAGGCGGCAGAAATCTCCTCCCAAAACTATATAAATCTACGAAAATACGGCAAGTACAACTAATCCTAAAAGAGAGACCAGAGCACACAGGAAAGCGCACAGCATGCATCTACACCTGAGAGGACTCGGCACCCCGCGAGGCAGGTAAGATACGGAGCCACGACCCAGCAGGACCCGAGCACTCAACCAGCCCAGCGCGCCGGTGGGAGGAGAAGATTCAGAGCCGGGAGGGAGTGGAAGAGCAGCTCAGTGAAATAACCAGCCCCGGTGGTCTGCACTGGGAGCACTGACCCACATCACGTGGTGCATCGGACATTGGATGGGCAGAAGGTGCAAGTTTTGAGCCAGGGAAGTGCCAGGTCCATGCAGCCAGCGCCCCAGGACAAGAGAAAAGCATGCGCAGTTTGTAGCGGTCTCGGAGAGGCGGGGGGCCCAGCGAGGGAACACCATTGCCCCGGCAGGCTCAGCCCTGCAGGCTGGAAGTCCTGGGGAACTTCAGACCCCTTGGATGGTGACTGAGAAAAGGGAGCAGCCACACTAAAACTTTATAGAGAGAACAACAGCCTCCCATTCGTTCCCGCCCCAGCCAGAGCTACAAAGAGAAGCACGGCTGTGGCTGTGGATTAGTGGAACAACAGTGACACCTACAGCACACTTAGAGAATCCACTTCAGGTGGGAGCTTTTTTTTTCTTTTTCCCTTTCCTTTTTCTTTCTTTTCTTTCTTTCTTCTTTCTCTCTTTTCTTTCTCTTCCTTCTTTTTTTGCTTATTTGTTTTTTTCCTGTGTTTTTTTTCTTTTTTCTTTTCCCCTTTCCTTTTTCTTTCTTTTCTTTCTCTCTTCTTTCTCTCATTTCTTTCTTTTCCTTCTTTTTTTGCTTGTTTGTTTTTTTTCTTGTTTTTTTGTGTTTTTTTTTCAAAGTCTTAACGAGCCCAGCTGACATACATGGCACCTACCAGCTACCATTCCTATCAACATGAAAAGACAGAGGAATATGATACAGACAAAAATCACCCAGGCCCAGACAACTCCTGAGAGGGAACCTGAAGGGATGCAAATGCAGAATCTTCCTGAAAAAGAATTCAGAATAAAAGTTATAACCATGCTGATGGATCTACAGAGAAATATGCAAGAGCTAAGGGAGGAAGTGAGGGAAGTCAGGAAAGACAATGCAGAAATGAGACAAGCCATCGACGGATTCAGCAGCAGACTGGACGAGATGCAAGAGACTGTTAATGCAATAGAAATCAGAGAACAGGAATACAGAGAAGCTGAGGCAGAGAGAGATAAAAGGATCTCTAGGAATGAAAGAATATTAAGAGAACTGTACGACCAATCCAAACGGAACAATATTCGCATTATAGGAGTACCAGAGGAAGAAGAGAGAGAAAAAGGGATAGAAAGTGTCTTTGAAGAAATAATTTCTGAAAACTTCCCCATGCTGGGGAAGGAAATAGTCTCGCAGTCCATGGAAGCCCACAGATGTCCTAACACAAGGGACCCCAGGAAGACAACACCAAAACACATAATAATTAAAATGGCAAAGATCAAAGATAAGGACAGAGTATTAAAGGCAGCTAGAGAAAGAAAAAAGATCACCTTCAAATGAAAACCCATCAGACTAACATCAGACTTCTCAACAGAAACCTTACAGGCCAGAAGAGAATGGCATGATATATTTAACACAATGAAACAGAAGGGCCTCGAACCAAGAATACTGTATCCAGCACGATTATCATTTAAATATGACGGAGGGATTAAACAATTTCCAGACAAGCAAAAGCTGAGAGAATTTGCCTCCCATAAACCACCTCTACACGACATCTTAAAGGAACTGCTCTACAGGGACGCACTCCTAAGGCTAAAAAGATGTCACCAGAGAAAATAAAATCATAGCAAAGAAAGCAGACCATCCAAATACTAACTAAAGGCAAAGAATAAAACACCTAGTATATAAAGAATGGAGGAGGAAGAATAAGAAGGGAGAGAAATAAAGAAACATCAGACTGTGTTTACAATAACTTAACAAGAAAGTTAAGTTAGATTTTTAGATAGTTAAGAAGCAACCCCTGAACCTTTGATAACCATGAATCTAAAGCCAGCAATGGCAAAAAGTACATATCTATCGATAATCACCCTAAATATAAATGGATGGAATGCACCAATCAAAAGACACAGAGTAACAGAATGGATAAAAAAGCAAGACCCATCTATATGCTGCCTACAAGAAACTCACCTCAAACCCAAAGATATCCCCAGACTAAAAGTGAAGGGATGGAAAAAGATATTTCATGCAAACAACAAGGAGAAAAAAGCAGGTGTTGCAGTACTTGTATCAGACAAAATAGACTTCAAAACAAAGAAAGTAGCAAGAGATAAAGAAGGACATTACATAATGATAAAGGGGTCAATCCAACAAGAAGATATAACCATTATAAATATATATGCACCCAACACAGGAGCGCTGGCATATGTGAAAGAAATACTAACAGAATTAAAGGAGGAAATAGACAGCAATGCATTCATTTTAGGTGACTTCAACACACCACTCACTCCAAAGGACAGATCAACCAGATAGAAAATAAGTAAAGACACAGAGGCACTGAACAGCACACTAGAACAGATGGACCTAACAGACATCTACAGAACTCTGCACCCAAAAGCAACAGGATACACATTCTTCTCAAGTGCACATGGAATATTTTCCAGAATAGACCACATACTAGGCCACAAAAAGAACCTCAGTAAAGTCGAAAATATTGAAATTCTACCAACCAACTTCTCAGATCACAAAGGTATAAAACAAGAAATAAATTTTAGAAAGAAAACAAAAAGGTTCACAAATACATGGAGACTTAACAACTTTCTCCTAATTAATAAATGGGTCAATGACCAAATCTAAACAGAAGTCAAAGAGTATATGGAGACAAATGACAACAACAACACAAAGCCACAACTTCTGTGGGACATAGCAAAGGCAGTTCTAAGAGGAAAGTATATTGTAATCCAGGCCTATCTAAAGAAAGAAGAACATTCCCAAATGAATAGTCTAAAGACACAATTACTGAAATTGGAAAAAGAAGAACAAATGAGACCCAAAGTCACCAGAAGGAGGGACATAATAAAGATCAGAGAAGAAATAAAATTGAGAATAACAAAACAATAGAAAAAAAATCAATGAAACCAAGAGCTGGTTCTTTTTAAAAATAAACAAAATACATAAACCCCTAGCCAGACTCATTAAGAGAAAAAGAGAATCTACATGCATAATCAGAATTAGAAATGAGAAAGGAAAAATCACGATGGATCCCACAGAAATACAAAGAATTATAAGAGAATATTATGAGAATCTATATGCTAACAAGCTGGAAAACCTAGAAGAAATGGACAACTTCTTAGAAAAATACAACCTTCCAAAACTGACCAAACAAGAAACAGAAAAACTAAACAGACCAATCACCAGCAATGAAATTGAAGTGGTAATCAAAAAACTACCCAAGAACAAAACCCCTGGACCTGATGGATTCACCTCTGAATTCTACCAGACATATAGAGAAGAAATTACACGCATTCTCCTTAAAGTTTTCCAAAAAAAGAAGAGGAGGGAATACTTCCAAACTCATTCTATGAAGCCAGCATCACTCTAATACCAAAACCTGGCAAAGACCTCACCAAAAAAGAAAATTACAGACCAATATCCCTGATGAACGTAGATGCAAAAATACTCAACAAAATATTAGCAAACCAAATCCAAAAATACATCAAGAGGATCATACACCATGATCAAGTGGGATTCATCCCAGGGATGCAAGGATGGTACAACATTCGAAAATCCATCAACATCATCCACCACATCAATAAGAAGAAGAACAAAAACCACATGATCATCTCCATAGATGCTGAAAAAGCATTTGACAAAATTCAGCATCCATTCATGATAAAAACTCTCAACAAAATGGGTATAGAGGGCAAGTACCTCAACATCATGAAGGCTATATATGACAAACCCACAGCTAACATCATACTTAACAGCGAGAAGCTGAAAGCTTTTCATCTAAGATCGGGAACAAGACAGGGATGCCCACTCTCTCCAATGTTATTCAACATAGTACTGGAGGTCCTAGCCATGGCAATCAGACAAAACAAAGACATACAAGGCATCCAGATTGGTAAAGAAGAAGTCAAATTGTCACTATTTGCAGATGACATGATACTGTACATAAAAAACCCTAAAGACTCCACTCCAAAACTACTAGAACTAATATCTGAATTCAGCAAAGTTGCAGGATACAAAATTAACACACAGAAATCTGTTGCTTTCCTATACACTAATGATGAACTAACAGAAAGAGAAATCAGAAAAACAATTCCATTCACAATTGCATCAAAAAGAATAAAATACCTAGGAATAAACCTAACGAAGGAAGTGAAACACCTGTACTCTGAAAACTACAAGACACTCCTAAGAGAAATTAAAGAGGACACTAACAAATGGAAATGCATCCCATGCTCTTGGCTAGGAAGAATAAATATTTTCAAAATGGCTATACTACCTAAAGCAATCTACAGATTCAATGCAATCCCTATCAAACTACCAACAGCTTTCTTCAATGAACTGGAACAAATAATTCTAAAATTCATATGGAACCACAAAAGACCCCGAATAGCCAAAGCAATCCTGAGAAGGAGGAATAAAACAGGGGGAATTACACTCCCTGACTTCAAACTCTACAAAGCCACAGTAATCAAGACAATTTGGTATTGGCACAAAAACAGACCCACAGACCAGTGGAACAGAATAGAAAATCCAAACATTAACCCAAACATATACAGTCAATTAATATTTGATAAAGGAGCCTTGGATATACAATGGGGAGATGACAGCCTCTTCAGCAGCTGGTGTTGGAAAAACTGGACAGCTACATGTAAGAGAATGAAGCTGGACTACTGTATAACCCCATACACAAAGGTAAACTCAAGGTGGATCAAAGACCTGAATGTAAGTCATGAAACCATAAAACTCTTAGAAAAAAATATAGGCAAAAATCTCTTGGACATAAACATGAGCGACTTCTTCATGAACATATCTCCCTGGGCAAGGGAAACAAAAGAAAAAATGAACAAGTGGTAGTATATCAAGCTGAAAAGCTTCTGTACAGCAAAGGACACCATCAGTTGAACAAAAACACATCCTACAGTATGGGAGAATATATTCATAAATGACATATCCGATAAGGGGTTGACATCCAAAATATATAAAGAACTCACGCACCTCAACAAACAAAAAGCAAATAGTTCAATTAAGAAATGGACCGAGGACATGAATAGACACTTCTCCAAAGAAGAAATTCAGATGGCCAACAGGCACATGAAAAGATGCTCCACATCACTAATCATCAGAGAAATGCAGATTAAAACCACAATGAGATACCACCTCACACCAGTGAGGATGGCCAACATCCAAAACACAAACAACAACAAATGTTGGCAAGGATGTGGAGAAAAGGGAACCCTCCTACACTGCTGGTGGGAATGCAAGTTAGTTCAACCATTGTGGAAAGCAGTATGGAGGTTCCTCAAAAAACTCAAAATAGAAATACCATTTGACCCAGGAATTCCACTCCTAGGAATTTACCCTAAGAATGCAGCAGCCCAGTTTGAAAAGACAGATGCACCCCTATGTTTATTGCAGCACTATTTACAATAGCCAAGAAATGGAAGCAACCTAAGTGTCCATCAGTAGATGAATGGATAAAGAAGATGTGGTACATATACACAATGGAATATTATTCAGCCATAAGAAGAAAACAAATCCTACCATTTGCAACAACATGGATGGAGCTAGAGGGTATTATGCTCAGTGAAATAAGCCAAGCCGAAAAAGACAAGTATCAAATGATTTCACTCATATGTGGAGTATAAGAACAAAGAAAAAAACTGAAGGAACAAAACAGCAGCAGACTCACAGAACCCAAGAACGGACTAATAGTTACCAAAGGGAAAGGGACTGGGGAGGATGGGTGGGAAGGGAGGGACAAGGGGGAAAAAGAGGCATTACTATTAGCAGATGTAATGTTAGGGGGGGCACGGGGAGGGCTGTACAACCCAGAGAAGACAAGTAGTGACTCTATACCATCTCACTGTGCTGATGGACAGTGACTGTAATGGGGTTGGTGCGGGGGGACCTGATGAAGGGGGTAGTGTAATCACCATAATATAACTCATTTAATTGTAGATTAATGATATCAAAATAAACTTTTAAAAAACTATTTGGGATCTATATAATTTTAGAACCATGGAATTATAATATTGATCTCCTTTCCCTTGATTTAGTGCATTGCATAACATTGAATACAGTAAAATATTTTTCCTCCCTTAAAAAAAAATATGGAATGGTTCTCAAGATGTAATACTACGTGAAAAGGGCTAAGTGCAGAAGAGTGTGTATTTTGGTACTCCTTGTATAATAGAGGAGGGGATTAAATTTATAAATTGAAAGCAAAATGAAATAAATACATCTTATGCAGTCTGAATAATCACGAGGAACTATTTCAAATGATATTTAAAATACAATAATTTAACCATATATCCCTAGCAGAATAGAACTAAACACAAAAAGAACTGCCCCCCCAAAAAAACTATTTTCAGAAATCATATTTTTAATAGTGTTTTGTGTATTGTGGGAAAATGCAAATGAATGATTTGTTGCTGCAGTTGGGAACCAGGATTTTTCTCTGGGGAGAAAGGAGATTTATGTGTTAGATGTACGGTGTTAAGTAAAACCCAGTAGTCCTGATTTTAAATTGGAAATATCACTGTGATCTGATATATTTTATTGTTAAAATATGTGTACCTATGTGTGTGTGTGTGTGTGTGTGTGTGTGTGTGTGTGTGCGTGTGTGTGGACATATTTCCTAGCTCTGTCTACTGAAAAAGCCTAGAAACAGTGAACAGTGCAGTGACTATTAACATGCTTAATCTCCAAATTGTGCTCTCTAGATATTATTTTCCTATTAAAAGAACCAGAGCTCTTTGTAGAAATAGCTAATTCCAGATCTGAGACAAGAAATATACAAGATGAACATGGAAAATCTTGTCATCCCAGAAAAAAAGAGAGCTGCCGAAGTCTATCTGTGTCATGTCGAGGGAACTCAAGGGCCAGCTTCCGAAGGCTCCCACCGAACAAATATGGGACAATTTGGGCCTTAAGAAGAAGGCGGAGGGGGAAGAAGCCTAACGAGGACTCCGGACCACCTCTGGTTCTTGCTTTTATTTCATATAAATGTAAGTAATGTTAAATTTTATGATGAATTAATACTGAGCACTATATTAAAATAATCACAAAAGAACACCAAAAAAATCTGTAATTCCAGCACCCTGAGGTTACCATGGTAACACTTTGCTACAGATTCTTTTAGAGTGCTTTTGTGCCCATAGCCCCATTGGTAATATTACTCTTGGAGTAAAAACTGCATTTTTACATTCAATTGTGTGTATGTATTTTGTTTCACATTTTAAATGGCTGCTTAGTTTTCTGCTGCCTGCTGGTATATAATTTGTATCACATTCCCTGTTACTGGATGTTTTGATTCTAAAACGTTTTGTCATCATATTTCTACCAGGAACAACCTCATAGGGTGATTGTTAGACATTGTTTAGGAGCTAATTGACCGTGAATTTATCAAGGTACCAATCTTTCTGGTAATTTTCTTCTTCCAGCTGTAGTCAACAGCATGAGTGCGGATAACGGAGAGACTACATTATTGGGTTCTTAAATGATTGGGACTGTGCCAGTGAGATGTAACAAAGGAGCAGTAAGCATGCAGTCATATTGGTAAGAATGGCTGGAATTCTAAACGACGACACCTAAGCTGCGTAGGAAGGCATATGAAGACGGGAAGGAGGTGATGGATGAGGAAAGAGGGGACTAGAGGCACAAGCGCCTTAGGTGTACTCTCGGCTGCAAGGAAGAGAAACCCCAGCTCAAACTTACTTAACCAGAAGAAACCTTGGCTCTCATCACAAAGTTTGGCAGCTGAGTGGGCTTTGGCTTAGCCAGTAGCTCCCGCTCCATTTCTCTGGGATCCCTGGGCTGTGCTCAGTGGTGGCTGTAGCTCCCAGCAGGCTTCTCTCAAGGTAGTAAAGTTCAGAACTAATTTTCTAGTCCCATCCCCCAACCTGCTATTTCATTTCATTGGCATAAATTGGGTCATATACTTCTGATCATCCAATCCCTGCCATCATGGGAATGTCATCACTGAGTAGCTGATTGCTTTGCTAGATGGAGAAAAGGCCAAGGAGAATGGGATTACCTTTGGACAAAGCAGGTCCATGTCTGGAATGGGGAGGTGGGGTAGGAGAAACCCTGAGGCATGTGGGCTTCATGGAAGGAACTGGTTACCTAACCAAAGACTGCAGTATTCTTAAGAAGCAGAGGCAATCAGCAGTGTCCACTATGGACACTAAGAAATAAACACATAACAACAGCCTGGGATGAGTGTCATGAGGAAAAACGGGGTAGGAGTTTTGACTTTTAATCTGAGACCTTCGAGATGGCAGGGGAGTTAGCCAGGTGATGAATGTAGTGAAGAGGAATCCATGAAATGGAAACTGCATGTGCAAAGGTGGGGAAGGGCTCACTTGGAGAAACTGAAAGGAGGCCAAAGTGGCTGAAGGTAAAGCCGGGAGCAGTGTGTTACAGAAAGCAAATGCAAAATCGTGCACCTGTAATGGGAAGCTGAGTGGTGAGGCCTGATTTACATTGTAGGAAAATAATGTGCAATTTTTGGAGCTTGGATTAAAGAGGACCAAAAGCAGAAGTAGGAATATCATTAGGAGGCAGCTATAGTTGACCAGGTGGGGGCGATGGTAGCCAGGATGAAGGCAAAGGCAGTGGGAATGGAGAGCCATAGGTGGAGTCAAGCTATCTTTTGGGCATTTACGCCACGTGACTTGTGATTGGTTATAGATGCAAAGGAGGGAGAAGATTCAAAGGTGACTCAGATGTCTGGCTTGAACAACTGGATGGATATACTCTTTTCTGGATGTGTAGGGCCTGGGGAGCAAGTTTAGGGGGGATTGGTATGGACCTGCTGAGTCCCAGAGCAGATGCCAAGTAATCAGCCCTGCAAATCTAATACTCAAGAGACAGATTAATGCCTGGATTAGTGGGTTAATGACGTCAGAAGCGGTGGGTTCAAGGACAAAATGTGGCTGGGCAGGCCTGGCAGAGGCACATGAAGTCAGACCACATGGCCCTCCAGTGGGTGTCTGAGTCACCCAGGGGGATGGCAAGAACTGGGGGGCTGAAGAAAGCTGCCAGCCAGGGGAAAGATGTCTGATGAATGCAGAAGCATGTCCAGGAGGTGGGGGCTGACCCCAGGGAGAGGCTACCAGTGACCCAGGTGAATGGTATGAGCATTCAAAGACCTAATGTGGACATGGCCAAGAGGGCAGGCCCCGGACTCAGACTACCAGATGGGACTTGGACCTTCCCACTGAACCAGCCGTGTGGCCTAAAGCAAGGTATGAGCTCCAGCCTCTGTGGCCCCAAACAGAGATGATGACACTGCCACCACAGATTTGTGGAGAGGCTGAACTTAGGTCATCCACAGCTTTAGCAGAGTGCCTGTCATTAATAAATGTGAGCTTTTATAGTTATTAGCTGTCAGTTATTGGGCACGTGAATAAGGGACAAAAGAAGTAATGATTTGGCAGCAAGGAGCAGCAGGGAGTGAGGACATCAAGCCTGCCTCCCACCAAGAGGAATTTGGGCGGAGAGCAGATGAGCAGCCGGGGTCTGAAGAGCTGCTTGGGGCAGGGGCCTCTGGTGAGAGGCAGGCCTGGGGGTGAGGCAAGGGTTGGGTGAGAGGATGGAGGCCCTAGGGCTTGGTCAGTGAAGAGCAGGACTTCTAAAGGGCAATGGACAGGTTTGGAAAGGAGGGCAAGAGCCTGGTGTGGCTGGCTCACCAAAGCAGCAGCAGCCCAGGGCATTTGGAGGGGGTGAGCGATAAACCAGCAGGTGAGGGAGGCCCGCCCGTCCCAACCCTCACCTCTCTTGGCTGTCGGCTTGTCTCACTCACTGGACACCCAGCACAGCTGACCCCTATTTCTACCTTCTACCCTTGCTGTCTCCCAATCTTGGCGGCTTCCTCCCTGCCTGTCCCTTTGCTCTTTCTCTTCCCTTTTCTTCTCTGCTCTCCCCCCACCCCCACATCTCTTCCGACTTGCTCCTCTCCTCTTAATCCTTCTGTGGACCCTACCCCAGCCCAGCTCCTTCCCCAAGTTGCCTGACCCTGTTGCTTTCAGGTCCCTTATGCCTTTGCTTCAGACTTCGACCCCAAGGATGTCCTGATCGCACCTCGTGATTCCTACTGCCACCCTGGGACGAGTGCCTAGGCGGATTCCGGGCTCAGCCCAAAACTTCTGACGACGTGAACATCCAGCAGCCTGTTGACAGGAGCCAATGGAGAGCGAGCCCCAATCCAGAAGGTATCTCCCTCAGGTAGTTTTTCTCCTGTATTAGTCACAGTCATACTGGTCTTGGCCAGCTCCCTGTCTCTCTAGATTGATAATGGAGTTCTTGTTCCTATGTGAGTTGGCTGGTCAGACTTAGTGGACCCCAACATTTGTAACTGACCTCTGGGCCCTGCTAATAGCAAGAGCATGGCAACGAGTTGTCTGTGCCCCCTGTCTTGTCCCCCTGGAAGGCCAGCCCTATGGATCTGGCCACTGTTGGAGCAACTGCTAGAAAGAAGTCACATGAAAACTTGTCAACAAGCCAGAACTGCTCCTCCAGAGAGACCACGACTCATTTTCTCCCAGATCTCATCTTTGTCCCAAGATGTGCAGAACACTTGTGCATTGCAGCCCCTATTACAACCTGCACTGAGATTCTGACTCCTACTGGAAGAAAGTTTCTAGTAGATTCTGATCAAAGCCATGTCAAACTCTGAAATCCCACTTTTTCTTCCCTCTTTACAAATTCACAATCAGAATTCAAGGATAACAGTGTCTAAAAGGCAGAGTCATCTATATCCCATTCACAAGGATGAAAAGTGAAAGTTTATGAGGAAACTTCCACCTTGACTTTACGATAAAGTCTTCTCAATATTACCAGAAGGGACTAGAAGGAAAAGGGCAGAGGAAGGAGGGGAAAGAATCCCCATAAAGAGCCTCCAGCTCTCCCCTACTTGACAAGTACAGAAGAGTCAAGTCAAGTTCAGCCTTCCAGAAATGCCTTCCTTTCTTTTCAACCATAACTGTCCTTGTGGTATTGGGTCCCAGATACCTCAGATTTCCCAGCACAGAGATTCGGGGGGACATAGCAAAGTAGACATGTGGAGAAGGATGGCAGACCAGGAAACCACCTGTTGTGGGCAAAAGGCAATGACTTACAGGTTTGTACATCCTCTGAGGTCTGAAGACCCATAGGAAACAGTGAGGGAAAGATGGCAGCTCAGTATAGGGGGTGTGAGATCTTGGGCCTCCATCCTCCTCGACAGCCCCACTGTGTCTCCCTCATTTCCCCTCCTTTCCTCCAGGCTTTTGGTGTAACCAGGAAGATCCCAGAGGAATCCAAAACAAGTGCCCCTCCCCATTATTTTGGCAATTTAATCAGTACAGTTTATTAATTTATCAGGTCACTTTATCCCAGAATAAATATCACTAACTTTAAGAGTTGTACATAGTATCACAAGAAAATGAAAATAATAAAGGATAGGGGAATGAAAATAAAGCCAAATAAATATGAAGCCAGGAATTGATGCACAAACTGCAAATGAAGAGAGCCTGTTCCATCTCTAGAATAGGGCCTTAAACCTCTGAGCCTCCTGGTGGCCAAAATGTAATCCACTTTAATTACATGGTCACTAAGAATGAACAAAAATCAATCACAAACGTCTAGTTTTCCTTAGAAATTAGTTGCTCAAGGAAGGTCCCTGGAGGTAACACCTGTGTTTTGTGTTTCCCCAGAACACGCAGATGCGTTTAGCATGACCTCCAGCCCGGCTAGCTTCACCTCCTGTTTCTGGGAAGCTTCAGGAGTGGGGCTGGATTGGAGACCCTATATGTGGTCACGAGCAAGCCCTGTCCTTACCAGAGGCTGCCTGTAGAGGCGCTCTCCTGCCCTGCCCCCCAGGCGAAGTTCACAGTGAGGGTTTCACAGACGCTTCTCACCACCAGGACACACCATTGACCCACCTCCTCTGGTCTCTGCTGCTTCTGAATATGCAGAAGCTACTCTGTGGTCTATGAATTCCCCAAAATACTGAACTCCACAAGTCAGTGGAGCGTTCTCTGTGGCAGGAGGGAGAAGTCCTTTCCCCTCTGTGTCACCTTTGTCACCTGGCACTGAAGTGCCTCAGATTTCAGTGCCACCAGCTCTGTAGCCCGTGCCGGGGCTCCTCTCCCGCTGGGCCTCCGGTGAACCTGCCGTGCTGAGCCAGGGGCAGCCTTGGAGATGAACTTCTCTTACTCTTCCCTCCCATGGCTCTCAACCTCTGGGTGGAGCAGTTAGAGGTATTTTCCTTGAACGACAACGTGGGGGCGAAATGTGACTTTAGAAATAAGTATTACGTAATGGCAGACAGTATCAGAATCCTCTTCACATACAAAGAGAATCACTAACCACGCCCTGACTAGAAAATCAATGTCTATGTGGATCCCTCTTCTACTTGTAGTGTGTTTAGGCAAAATTGTTTAATTGGAGTCTGCTCTCCACTGTTCTGATGCTCTTGACTTAACCAAGTGGCTCTTAGAACAAAATGCTCTCAGCCTTGAGAAGTGGGAGAGCTGGCCTCACACTGAGAAGAGGGGCCTCCTAAGCTCTCGGCCTCTTCCCAGGACCAGTCCAGGACTGGCTCACTGGGGTGCAGGCTCCTTCTGGGGCGTGGGTGAGATGCACCCAAGGGAAATGAGGAGAGGTCATCCATTCAGCTCACCATGGGGTGGTGGGAGTACGGTGAGGGTGGACAGTGTCTTGACCCCCTTAAAATAGACATTTGGAGGTTAATTCCAGATTTGCCTAAAATCAGAGTGAGGGAAAAAATGGTGCAAATATGCATCATCCTGGCGATGGGAGTGGGAAGAGATACAGCCAGGAGCCGCGGAGACAGCCGCCCCCGCCCCCCCCCCCTCCGAGCAAGGCCCTGCCTGCCCTACCGCTAGGCGTAGCACTACCTTCCAGGGGCAGACTGTGGCAGGGGCAAAGATCCGTGTTTGCTAAGAGGAGGGGGCTCAGCCACATCCAAAGGGAGGGTGGGATCAAAAGTGAGGTAAGGGGATGTTTCACATGATTAGTTCTGACTGTGGGTACCACTCCATTCAGAAAGACTCCCCAGGCAGCTGGGTACCTGCAGTCCAACTGGAAAATGCCCTTGGAAGGGCAAATGTGTCTGGGGCACTGAGTGTGTGGTAAGTCTGAATGTGTATGCGAATGTGTTCACACTGGCGATGTGTGGAGGAAGCTGTGTGAGCCACTGAGCATGTATGTTTAAATGCACATGCATAACAGGTGGGCCAAGAGGCTAAAGATGGCTGCAAGTAGACATAGGGGGCTGGATGGGCCCAGGGGTGCTGGCCAGAGGGCAACAGAGAAGAGCTCAGGGCAGGAGACGATCCGATCTGGACATCAGCATCTACACTACTGAAAAAATGCAAAGGCAACAAAGTGAAGGAAGCAAGAGAAAGCAGGCCCAGGACAGCCTGCAGAACATGAGTCCATCTGTGACCCCACACCCACTCCGGGCATCACTGTATTCAGAACTTTAAAACTTCTGCACCCCCATCCCCAAGGGTGTTACTCGTCTCCACAAAGTGAGTAAATACACTGTCTTCCGCAGCCTGAAGGCAGAGAGTGATATCCCACCAGGGCTTCAGAAAAGGATGAAACAGGGAGAGCCCAGGGCGCCCAGAGGTCCTGATGCTACATTTTTCAGCCTGGGAGGACCCCAGCTGCCTTACACGCCTCTGGGCAGGGGGCTGTGGGGACAACAAGGCTGAGGCAGTCACCACCTGAGATGAGCTGCGGGGGCCTAAAAGCAGCCTCAACCCCACCTCTCCCTTCAGGTCTGCTGCCTCCGAGGAGTCTGCAGTGAGTCCTTCCCATGCCTTTTAGTCGCCGCAGAGGAGCCAGTAAGAGGATGAGCTCACAGAACCTCAGGATAGCATTCACCACTTCATTTTCCCATACCCTGGGGCTGATCTGTGGCCATGCAGGCTGAAGCCCATTCTGCAAAGTCAATCTTCTCCCCAAGAGCAGAGTCACATTAAAAAGTCTCCGGATGTGCAAAAACAGATGACAGTTTATTGCAGCAGCGAAGACCTGCAGGAGCATGTCTGGGCTCCCTGGCAAAGTGATGGGCCAGGAACCAAACACAGAAACCAGTTCTTTTAAGAGAACTGCTTCCAAAGAAAGACTCCAAGTAACACCTAGGCTGCTTTTCTCTCCTGGCCATGCTGCCCTTGTTTTGCTGGCTGAACATACAGGCAAGTGTTATGAGAAAGAAGAGACGGACAACAAACATCAAATTGTTTATTGGAAACCTGAGACACTAGCACACTCCAAGAGCAGGGGAACAGGTGACACTCAAAGGGGAGAGGGCTGTCTTCACTTCACAAAGGTTCTAGAAGACGCAGGACTGCCCTGATGACTCAGGTGTCAGCAGCAATGGAGGCAGTGTCCCAGAGGTGACAGATGTGGGGGAGGTTGCAGGAATGCGCAGTGGTCTAGGTCTCTCTTGAGGAGCACCTTCCTCTATGCTTGGTGCTTCTCAAGTTCTGTCCAAGGCCCAATATGTCCATCACTTGAACGTACCCCCCTTCTCATGAGGCTGACTCCCAGGCATACAGATGACTCTCGGGTCCTAATCTCTCCCCCGCTTCAGGCCCAGATAGCCAAATGCCTGCTGTATATTGCCACTTGGATGTCCCTGAGACACCTCAACTTCAAAATATCCCGAACTCAGCATAACCTTGCGCCCCCATCCTACCTGTACCTCCTCTGTGTATTCCTGATTCCGAATGATGACATGCTCTACCTGTCACCCAGAGTATTCTAGCTTTCCCCTGCTGTCTTCAATTCTGCCTCTGAAACCTATCAAGACCAGCCCCTCCTCCTCAATGTCACCACCACTGTGCAAGTTCAGACCCTCATTTTTAACTGGAAAAATGCAGCAGTGTCCCAAAAAACAGGTTGGCCTAACTGCAGCATATCCAAGTTCCACTATTAGACTTCAGCAATGCACATCTGACCATGTCACCCTCGGCCTGCTATCCAGGCTCCACTCAGACACAAACTCCTCCATGACCCTGCCCTACTACACTCCAATCTCAGTTCCCACCGCTCGCCACCCCCACCCTGAATTCATGCTATGTCACAGCTCTGTCCCTTTCCCTGGAAACCCTTCCCTCCTTCAGGATCCTTCCTCTCAGCTCACACACCACCTTACATTTTATCTTATTATTGCAGTTACTGACATCTGCTGGTTCCAGTCCAGGGGAGATCACGTGAGCCAGGAGAGAGAAACTGGGAAAGAGGTAACAGGCCCTGATCCCAGGTGAGCTGGCTCCAGGGAAGCAGAGGGAGGGGCTAAGGAGTGTTCTCATTCTGTGGGCGTGCAAATCCCTGCACTCCTACCTCACAGGTGAATGAAGTTCCATTCTTCATGGCTCCGCCACATCCACTGTCTGACAGGTACTTCCTAAGTCCACAAAATGACAAGGGTTTGCACGACATCCCAGTGTCACAGGCAGATGTCAGGGAAGGAATTTCCTTTAAAATCCTTCAGAAACCAAAGTCTTGGTGAACATTTTTAAGTTCTCCTAAGGAGAAACTCTGGAGGCCAAAGTGCTACAAGCTAGGAAATCATCCTGTGAACCTTTTAGTTCAGTTTGTACATTGGGGGGGGAAAGGAGTCTTAATACCAACATTCAGAAAGCACTGGCATGGCCTGGGACAAGATGGGCAAAACTGTGCCTTGACCCTGAAATATACAAGAGTGTTCAAAGCCCTCTCAAGAAGAAACCACACCAGCTCCTTCCACCTCCCTTCCGCCTCAGTCCTGGCACAGGAATCAGGAACAAAGCTTCTGCCATGTCAAGAGGGGGAAGCGCCAGGGCCACAAAAAAGCAGGCCCAGGCTTCTGTAAGGTCTAACCTGTGGTTCAGCCTTACTGTCAAACAAGAAGCAGGACTGACTCCCTGAGAAAAGGGAAATTCTTAAACCCCATTTCCTTAGCCAAAGCAGTATCTCACTGACAGAAACATCACTTTGGCTATGTATTTTTCCCAATCTCAACCCACCTATATTTCCTGTCTCCCACCCATATTAAAGATGGAAATTCACAAGACGCATTAATAATAGCTCATGCTTGCTCAAAGCATATTACTAATTCTGAACATCCCAAATCCTTTAATCTTTAGGGATTAAATATGGTTTCCTCATTTGTTAAGAGAATCCATAAAGGAATTTTAACAGGAAGAGTTTAAAAGGGCTTTTAACAGGTCCACAAAGTGCTTTGAGGTCCTGGCACCTGAGCTACCTGCCCTAATGTGAAAGGGGACTCAGTTTAGTGGCAAGAGTACCCCAGGAGACAGACAGATCTGGTTGAATCCTGCCTCTGCCACTTTCCAATGTGTGACCCAAACGCTTAACTTTCCCAACCCTCAGTTTTCCCCACTGGGAAATTAGGACAATATTAGTACCGACCTCCTAGGGCTCTTGTGAGGGTTAAGTGAGATGATGTGATACAGTGCTTGGCACAGAGCCTGCCGAGAGTAGATGTTCAAGAAATACTGGCTATTTTTTGCTGTTGTTAAAAATGACTTAGTAATGATGTCACTGTGCTTACTGCACTTAGCTGAGGTCATGGTGGCCTGCTCTTGGCCACAGATCCTCAACTGCCCCTCTCTCACCAGAGTCCCAACTTCTCCCATAAGGATCTACCCCGACTGAAAACAGCCCTGGTATGAGAGTTTGCTGATGTATGCCGATGCGGCAGGTGTACCATGGAGGGCGTGAAGGCACAGCAAGGTTTAGAGTCACTGCTCAGGACCACTGATTGGCTGCTAATCCCCTCAATTACCAGTTTGGCTCAGACACTGATAAAGCTCTTACATGACAGCAAATGTAAGGACAGCCTGAGGGTTGGGGTGGGAGCAGTTCACAGAAAAAAACAAATTTTACTTAAGAAAAGTGGCTTATAATTCTAAGTGGATCCCTGGCATTTGTAGTTCACTTCCAAATTACCTGGATCATACCAAAGTAAGTTCCCTGGGTATACACCAAGCTTAAAAACTGGGCAAGTTTCTAGCATACGTCTTATGATCTTGGGAGGTTACAATATACATTTATCTCGTTGCTGCGTGGGAGATGTCTCCTACAATGCCTTCCTGACTGCATGGGTTCTCCTGTGGGCACTGAAGTGGGAGCTATTATTGAAGTCTTTGCCACACTCCATGCACTTGTAGGGTTTCTCCCCGGTGTGGATTCTCTGGTGAATAATAAGACTGGAGCTCTGGTTAAAGCATTTCCCACACTCTCTGCATTTGTAAGGCTTCTCCCCTGTGTGAATCCTCTGGTGAGTAATGAGGTTAGAACGGTCACGGAAGAATTTTCCACACCCAGGGCATTTGTAGGGCTTCTCTCCCGTGTGCACTCTCTGGTGTGTGATGAGCTTAGAGCGCTCGCTGAAGCACTTCCCACAATCCGCACATTTATACGGCTTCTCCCCTGTGTGGGTTCGCTGGTGGTTAGCCAGTGTGGAGCTCTTACTGAAGCTTTTCCCACATTCAGCACATTCATACGGTTTCTCTCCCGTATGGATTCTTTGGTGACTAATGAGGGCAGAGCTCTTAGAGAAGGTTCTTCCACATTCAGAACACTGATAAAGTTTTTCCCCTGAGTTGGCGCCGTGCAGTCCAAAATTCAAGTTCTTCCTGGCACTCTGAGGTCCAGCTGTCTCCTCTGTAGAGTCTCTCCAGTGAGGTTTTTGACCAAAGTTTTCCCCAGGCTTGCTACAGCAGTCAGGATTTCCTCCCAGGTGGATTCTCTGATGTTTCAGGAGGTTTGAGCTCTGGTTGAAGCTTTTCCAACATTCCCCACATTTATAGGGCTTTTCCCCCGTGTGGATTCTCTGGTGGGTGACAAGATTGGAGTGGTCGCTAAAGCTTTTCCCACATTCAGGGCATTTGTAGGGCTTCTCTCCAGTGTGGATTCTCTGATGGGTGTTGAGGTTGGAGCGGTCACTAAAGCTTTTCCCACATTCAGGGCATCTGTAGGGCTTCTCACCTGTGTGGATCCGCTGGTGGGCGATGAAGTGGGAGCTCCGACTAAAGCTTTTGTCACACTGGTCACACTTATAGGGTTTCCCTGCAAGGTACAGGCCTTGATGGTCAATAAGTTTTTCTAAGTCCTCTTCAGAAGAACATTCTTCCCACTGTTCCTGTGGGGGATTTCCCCACTGCCCTGCACCCTCATTTTCATTTTCACTTTCGCTCTCTTCTCCCCAGTCATGAGGGTGACAAACACCCTCCGTAGTACATTTTGATAAGGCTCCAGGCAAATCCTCAAAAATGTCCTCCTGCTCTGAAGTCTGGTCTTCATTCCCATGCCTCATCTCAAACCCTGAAACAATGGACAGAAATGAAGTTTTTGTCCACTCATTAGTTAGCATCTATATACCTACCTTATGTCTTATGAATTTGGCTAACATAAATTTGCATCTTGTATCTAGTATCTGACATACTGAGACTCATAAATGCGACTATATGAAATTGAGTACATGAAATCAAGTTTTGGTACATACATGAATTTCTGACCTGCAAAGCTAAGAACAGAGTCTGGAACAACAAGAGCCTGTGACCACACCAGGAGAGCTATGAGGCCCAGGCCAAGTAACTAGCCAGTCAGTCTCCCTGGCCAATTCCCCTATCCCAACTACTAATAACGAACATCTCCTTCCCCTAATGCACTCAGAATATCCTGTATCATATGAGATTGAATAAACTCTGTAACTGCCCAGATGAATCCCAGTAAAATCTAGAACGAGCTGCTTATCTCATTTGAGGGATTATACTAAACTAGAGACTGGATAATATGAGCAAAACACAAATCCTTTTCACATTCAGTTCCATTCTTTAGTTCAGAAATTAAAGATAATGGGCCTGGCTCCCTCGATCTGTCTGCAGGCTTGTGGATTTTATGGACATCAAATTACTCCAGGCTTACCAGTGTCTGGGATTTTAGGACATGGGGTTGGAGGCTTGATGGCATCTTCATCTGCCATTTCATCCCAGGCCTCCTGGTCATCAGCCTCGGTACTGCTCTGCCCACACCTAGGGAGTCCCACTGCCTTCCGGAAGGTCCCCATGGCTCTGACTGCAGTCCGAGCCCTCATCAGTGAGTCCAGCTCCTCATAGAAGGGGCACGTCCCTGGTGGGTGGCTGCTCTTGGCTTTCCGGTAGCTTCGAAGGAGATTTTTGAATCTGTAGCGACACTGCTCCAGTGTCCGCAGAAAGCCCTGTGCACACAGCCGCTCTGCAATGGCTCGGTACACCTGGCTGTTCTGGTGACAAGTGCGAAGCTTTTCAGAGAATGGGGACTCACTGAGAATGGTCAGGAAGGCCTTGGTCTCCTCATAGCCCCAGTGCACACCTGCTGTCAGGAGTGAAGAATTCAGAATTGTGAGATGTAAAGAAACTTGTCTAAGTTATCACAGACCAGGGTAACCTGCCCTGCTATGCACCTCAGGAACTATCCTGGGGCCTGCAGCACCAGCAGAGAATATACCCTTGCTTCTCAGGGCCATGCCAGAGCTTCCTGCCCCTCATCCCTGTCTAAGAAACTCATTCTTAAGGGTCTTGGCTAACGGGGAGGACTTAGATAGCCATATTATACCAGGTGATCTCATTCCTCTGGTTTCAGCTGACTGACTCAGGGAAAGGCCTATAATGGGGATCCAAGAGACTCTCTATATCTATTCATTACAAATCCTCCATTTACTTTCTGAACTTTCCTTTTAACAGACATAGGAACTAAGAATTCATAAAGACATAAATGGACTTCATATAATCTTGCAGTAGAATCCAACTAAGGGTACCCTTTCCTCTTTTGTGGAGGGGTGAAAAGGTGGTGTCCTATTCTCAGTTCTTCTGAAGATAAATGATGAAACCCAGGGAGGCAGCATGTGGAGAGAAAACGATATAGAACTGGAGGAAAGAGCTCTGGGCTCCAGTTCTGACTCTGCCCCAACCTCACTGTGTTCACTATGTATCTTTAGATAAGATGCTTCATCTTTTGGGCTTCAATGCCCACTTTTACAATAACTGGGTTATTTCCCAAAATGAATTGCTCAACTATATACTGTCAGGATTTCTGCTGTTATCTGTTAAAAAGTTCACTCCATGTCTTTCTTTACCTAAATTTACTCTGTGAAGTCACAGGCTGATGTGCTTATATGCATTAAAATTAAAAGTTCACTCATGTAGCACCTATGACCACTTCCATACTCCAGGAACACACTTTGGGAAACACTGAATTACCCCTTTAAGGTCCCTTAAGGTTTTAAGTGTTTGCTTTCATAACTAGGAAAACCTGTACAAGGAAACTGATCATAGGAGAAGATCATAGCAGAAGTTCGAGGACGACCTAAGGAACTTAGCGCCTTACTCAAGTAACATTAATGCAGACTTGCAGTCTGTGCCCTGAACTGCAGGAGCAGAAGTTGGGCTGGTAGAAGGGATGGAATCTGGATCCGATTAAGCCCACATGTTCTTACCAATGCGACTCTGGAACAGAGCAGGGCCACCTGGAATCCTGGGCACCTGGACAGACTCATCAGTGGCCAGGTCATGACCATTACAGTCTTCTGCTGTTTCTTCAGGCTCCCAGCCCCCTTCTTCCTGCTCATCAATCTCCGTGTCACTATCCCCCAGCCTGGGGAGTACCACAGCCTCTCCTGGGCCATCTGTGGCTCTGATGGCCGTCCGAGCCCTCACCAGAGCCTCCAGCTCCTCATAGAAGGGGCATGTCCCTGGTGGGTGGCTGCTCTTAGCTTTCCGGTAATTCCGTAGGAGGTTTTTGACCCTGTAGCGACACTGCTCCAGCGTTCGCAGGAAGCCCCGTGCCCTCAGTCGCTCTGCAATGGCCCGATACACCTGGCGGTTCTGGTGACAAGTCCGGAGCTTTTCAGAGAAAGGAGACTCACTCAGAATTGCCAGGAAAGTCTTGGTCTCCTCATAGCCCCAGTGCACACCTGACACCTTCATGTCCTCCACATCCCACTGGTATTGCTCCTCCCAGGCCCTGGAGTCCCTCCAGGCCAATGCCTGTGTTGGGTTTTTTTGCTCATTATCCAGGCTGTAATCTGCAGTGTTCCTTTTTCCAGGATTTACAAGGCCTGGCCCCCAAAATTCTGGCTCTTGCTCTTGCTGGGAGTTGATGTTTGGTTTTGAAACTGGAATTCCTTTATAAAAGGAAGAAGAGAAATGACTGAGTAGAAACGATTAATGTTGAGCAGTGTTTATCCAAATATCCCTGAAATGTATCATTTCCCTGCAAGAAACTAGGGAGAAATACCCATGCTAATGCTCAAAAGGTCTGGAGGGATAAGGAGAGGCAACTAGAAGTAACAGTGTCACTTCACCAGAATGTTAGTTGACCTGTTTGCTTTGTTCTTTTGCTTTTTTGTTGTTAGGAAATATATCATAGGAAAAAGTGACTATTGTTGATCCACAGATGGGCACATGGCCTAAACTGGCACAATCAGAATGAATTTAATGGATGGAGGGAAAGTTTCTCCCCATTCTTCCCTCTCCCTCCCGCCCTTTCCCCCTCCCTCTCTTGCTCTCATTCAGTCTGTGTGTGCATGTGTATGAGTGTCTGTCTGCGTGTGGTGTGTAAGTCTCTCTTGCTGGGAAACCTGTGCTCTCAACTGCCACTGGCATCTCTCTTTTGACTATGATACAAAATAGCTGCAATAACCAGACACTGACGGTGGCAGAACAGAGAGAATGAACCAGGTCCACTGTGACACTGCTGAGCCACTTGGTACTGTGGTTGGAGCAGGCCCTCCACTGGACTGCCAATAATGTGAGAAAATTAACTTCCTGAATTTTTAAAACACTTATTAGCTATGATTAAAAGACTGCTGTCCCAACAGCTCCCAGCCCTAGCAAAATAGAAAGACTTTAATTAAATGTTTAAAGAAAATTAGATGAAAAAGTTTAGAGCTAAAAGAAGCTTAAGGATTATCTAGTCCAGCATTTCCCAGTTTGCTCCTTTGAACACTGTTTTCCCCAAATACCATGTGTAAAAAAGGGGCTATCCTGTCAAGCAAGATGCCTACAAGCTTCTAGTATCCTACCTGACATGAGTCAGACCGATCATTTCCCCCTCTACTTTGTTCTTCTCTCATGTCTAATTCCCCTCATACCGATCCCAAACTCCATGAAGAAATGGTTCACTTGTATTTGGCTTTCCATGGAGATGTGCCTACAGAGAAAGGGTGTGTGCTCGTCCTGTGGACTTCAAGGGTTACGAGCCCTGTTATATTTATTTCTCATTGTGCTTTAGTGTATCAGCCCATGGACTTAGTGCACTTGAGTCTGCCACTGAGAGAGAGACCCTGCTTGATGCTGAAAAGACTGAATTTCTGAGACAGCACGCTGGGCCCAGCCCCAGAATGGTGGTGAACACACTGAGGGAATGAAGGTAATGAGCCCCAAAAGCACAGGCACTTGGAAGCCCAGCCTGCAGCCTCTATCCAGGCAGAGTCCACTCCCCACACTCCGTCCCTGCCACCACATTGTTGGCCATAAAGGGCATGTCTTCCTATGTCTGAAATTCTAGACTTCACAGAGCCACGAGTCTTAAGGGAGCAATGAAATGCTTCTTGGGAACTGAGTGTACCAGAAACCCGACAACATCTTTGGAGGCCACTGTTTCCTTACCCAGGGACATGCCACTCCCCCAGCTGCCTCCGATGGGGTCCTTGCAGACCTCCTTCTCAGCGTATCTGCCAGGGCCCAGGGCTTCCTGTGTGATGTACAAGAGAAGGACCTCAAACGTCACTGATCCTTGAAAACAGCCTGAGAACCCTCCCAGTCCCCAGGAAAGGTAACAACACAGGGATACCATGGGTGAGGCTAGCAGCCAAGCAGCAGCATGGCCAAGGAAAGGCCCAGCAGATCAGGGCAAGGGGCAGAGGTTACCGCCTTGCACCTTATGCCCTTGTGCTGGGGGCAGGCCCCAGGGAGAGGAGAGGAGCACAGAGACAAAAGCCCAGGAGAAGTAACCACAGGAGAGGAAGAACAAACAGCAGCTCACCTGGGACTCAGCTGTCACCTCCCAATCTCCAATGCTCCCCATCTTTGGGAGAGTAGGGGCTCTGGGAGTGAGGACAGCTGGGGAGAAGAAAAAGCCTCTGAAACCCAAGCTCTGGCTCCCAAAACCCCAGCCCCTGTCTTGGGCCCAAAAGCCATGCTTGGGTCAAATAGACTGTCCCGGTAGCCAAAGAAGACTTCCCCTTTTACATTCCTTCCAGTGAATCTAGCTGCCTTGAACAATGCTATGTGTGAGACGGCAGCCCTGGACTCCCGTGAGCACCACGTCACCCCAGCCCCAGCCTGAACCTGCTGTACAACTCAGCCAGAGTGGGGCATGCTGGCTCTGTCGGCAGCTCCACCTTTACTATGCCTACTTGCCTTACCTCAGTGTGCCCATCAGACTGCTTGATCCTTTGCCTTAATTTCCGCACATCCCTCCTCCCGTACCCTCGTCCTTATCCCCACACCCCTTGCCCCTCTTCCTTGATCCTTGCCACTCACCACTCTCTTTCAAGGCCTGTGGTGCCATCTTGGTGTCCAGATGCTTGGGAAGGTCAGGGCACGGATTCCTCACCCATTGCCTCCGAGACGGTCCCTCAGGCCAGTGATGTGCTGGCTGCAGCTGACAACTTCGAAATTCCTGCACTGCTTTTAAGGACTTGGTCTCTTCTGCACACAATTCCAGCTCCTACATATAGACAGTCAAAATTTCCAACTGTCGGCTCAGTGAGACCAGTTTAGCTAGGGCAGGGAATATTCTCTTGAGTACCACTTAGGTCCAGAGGTTAATGGGCTCTTTTTAAGACCCAAAGATGACTCAAAGTATCAGGACAAAGCATCAGACTGACTTCAGTAAACAGACCAGCATTTATACCACCAAAGGACTACTGTCTCGCTCAGCACAGAGAGGCTATCCAAAGTGTTTCAATGAGGCTATCAGTGTTCAAAACATTTTTGAATCATAAACAGATACATTATGTAAAACTTACATGTCATCAAAAAAACAATCCCTAAACATCAAAAAATGGGTTTTTAAGTTATCAAAAAAAAAATCAAAGTTAGCCAAGTGCACATAAAAAGGCGAAGGGAAGCATAAAACAGATCTATAACTCTAACTGTAATAGCTCTAAGTATTCCTGCTGAAAGGCAAAGAAAATTCAAAAATAACTATGTAAGAAAAAAGAAAAAGAATCACAGATGGAATTTTTAAATGGCATATAAGTATGTGTTATTTCAGAAAGGCACAGCTACTCTTAAAACAGAAGGAAAAGCAAAGATAAGACACTAGTTTCAAAAGGAAAACAGTCGCGATTTTAATTTCAATGTAGAAGTTCAGGCAAAAAAGTACTCAGAGATACAGAAAATATATATATATAAAAAAAAGGAATAATCAATTAAGAGACTGGACTTTACCCAATTCAGTATCATCAATCATAAGGTTAATTTCTTCTCTCTCTCAGTGGTTCCAAATTTAGAGGTAGAGGCCAAGGTGTTATTTCCTGGCCCTAAAACCCCAACAATGTAACAATCTCTGCCTTATAGAAACACTTAACTTTAAAAAATTTATTTCAGTTTTTTCAGTAGGTATTTTCAATACTCATATGGTTCAAAAATATTTTCTATATACGTAATATTATATGTATAGGATGTATACGTATAATATTTTTGGTAGGTACTTCATTTTTGAAATGGGTACATAATAACCAGCTGCAATATATACGTAAGTATGTATTCAGTGAAAATATATGTAAGGATGTATTCAGTGAAAATATCCCACCCCTGTCCGTCCCCCATCTTATCTGCCCAGTTTCTCCCCACACTGTTAACAGGAAACCACTGTTCTTTTGTATCATTCAAGAGCTTCTTTATATACAAGCAACTGTAAATACATATTATTTCTTCCTCATTTTTACACAAAAAGCAGCAACTATATACATTGCTCTGAACCTTATTTTTTGACTCAAAATAGTAACATCCATCTTCATCAGCTTCTTGAGTCTGCCAAACTTTACTCTAAAAATGTTTGGATGATCTGAAAACTCAAATAAACACTCAAAGAAAGGGGTGTTTACCGTTGAGAAGACAGATAGGAATGGGCCATGAACATAAAAAGCCATTCCAAATGAGGAGATCCACCAATGTCCTATACAGTTCACAGAAAGAAAATATCAGCTTATCAACATTCTTACATAGTTAAAAAAAAACTCACTTTGCTACAGTTACAATCTTACAATCTACAGAGAAACTGTGTGACTAGACTTCATACCAATCCCTGCTCCCAGACCTAGCCCCTCCAACTACTGCCACACCTAAGCAAAGATTTTGAATCCCTGGATGGTAATTGTGTACAGGAAGAAGTGCATGCAAGTGACAATGAGGAAGAGAAAATCAGTAGTAGAATACCACTGAGGTATGGGTTGGAGTAAGGATGAATAAAGAATCCATCAAAAATGCCTGTGCAACATAATATGGCGGGGGTGGCGATGGGGTAGGGGGATACAGGGAAGGCAGTATATAACACAGAGAAGACAAGTAGTGATTCTATAGCATCCTTCTGCACTGATGGATAGTGACTGCAATGGGGGTGTGCAGTGGGGACTTGATAATAGGGGAAGTCTAGTGACCATAATGTTGCTCATGTAATTGTATATTAATAATAGCAAAAAAAATGCCTGTGCATCACACAAAAGTCTGCACATGGCTGTTTACAGCAGCTTTATTCATTAATTGCCAAGACCAGGAAGCATCCAAGATGTCCTCCAGTAAGTGAATAAACTGTGGTACATCTACACAATGGAAAGAATGAGCTAGCAAGCCATGAAAAGACATGGAGGAATTTTAAATGAATATTAATAAGTGAAAGAAGCCATCTCAAAATGCTACATCCTGTATGATTCCAACTATATGACATTTTAGGAAAGACAAAGCTATGAAGACAGTAAAAAGATCAGTGGCTGCCAGGAGCTAGGGGCAGGGAGGGATAAATATGCAGAGCAGAGGGGATTGTTAGAGCAGTGAAACTGTTTTGTATGACACTGTAATGACGGAGTCATGCCATTACACATTTGTCAAAATTCACAATATACAACACCAAGACTGAATCCTAATGTTAACTATGAACTCTGGGTGACAATGATGTATCAATGTAGGTTCATTGACTGTAACAGATATACCACTCTGGTGAAGGATGTTGATAGTGGGAGAGGCTGAGGGTGGGGGAGCACAAAATAGATGAAAATTCTCTGTGCTTTCTGCTCAGTTTTGCTGTGAACCTAATACTGCTTTAAAAAATAAGATCTTTTTTTTTTTAATGTCTATGCACCTGATGGGTAGAAGGGTTCTACAAGAAAATGTTGACTGAATGGGCAAGCTAAAAATCATGAAATAGCAAAGATGAAAGATCTCTCTAAGGAAACCATCTTAGAGGCCATTTAGCCCAGTAGCCATCAGCCTTTTTCAGGTGGTGGGTCTCTCTGAGGAACACAGTTAATATATTTCATTCCATTATTAAGACATGGAGAAGTTTTAATTACAGAGATATAACAAAGGTATGTGCCTTGCAATGTAAGATCATATGCTACAACATGTGATTCTGGGGAAAAAAACAAGCTCCCTTGCTCCTTATCCATTTGTTTTTGCATTTGTGAGCACTGCAGAGCAGGAAGAAAAGTTAAAAATAAAAATAAAAGTCACAGGGAAAAAAATACATAATAGAGAAGATTCTATTACCTTATTTTTTTCTCAGTTTTGGGAGCAATTCAAGCTTTGCTCAAAGGGGTATAATTTGAGAACTTTTAGTCTAGTCCAACCCTCTCATTTTACAGATGAAGAATCACAAAGACCTTGATTTATGTCACTTCTCATCTCTGGGTCTTAAGTTCTTCATCTTCCAGCTCTGAAGTCCTAAGACTTCCATTTTTCTTCACTGCCAATTTTAAGACAAACAGCTGGTCTCTTTGAAAGAAATAATATGGGAGGGTGGAGTGGTATATCAAAATAAAGTACACTCTCTCATACTTAGTTCTGTAATTTTAAATATTATGCTTTCACATGGATTATAAAGGAATCCAAAAACCAAAGCCACAGACCTTCAATCTTTCTTCACAAAATCTCACATCTATATAGAACTTTACCTTTTACTACAGAAAACTGCCATTTGCAAGGGATATGCTCTCAAACCTATCATTTCCCTCAACAAAATGTGATTAAGTTTAATATCCCAAGAATTATTGACTGTATACCAGGTGGAAGCAAGAGCATTGTGTTGACATGAAGGTTCTGGGTGGCTGGCTCAGCTAAAGGTTTTGTTCTACATAAGCCAGCTCCAAAGCAGGTTCAAAATTTGTGTCATAGCAAAACTATAAATTATATCATGGGTCTTCAGGGTCTCTTGCAAATTGTTGAAACTGTGAATGTTAAATCCACGATCCATTCACTTCACTTTTCAGCTCTACCACTTAGTTATGTAAATTTGGACAAGTTACTCTCAGAGTCTGTTTACCCATTTCAAAAATGAAGTACATACCTTACTGGATTGCTGTATTGGTTATACGAGCAATACATATAGAAAGCTTAGAACAATGTCTGACAAACAGTGAGTACTCAGTACATGTCAATGAATATCTCATTTGAGCCTCATAATTCAGAAGTATATTAATTCCCATGGTTTGTAGATGGGGCATCTGTCATGTAGTGGAAAGAACAACTTGGGACCTAAGGATCTGGTTCATACTGACTGAGCTTTGTGAGCAACCTGACTTTTTAGGCCTTAATTTAAGGTACAAAATAAGGACAATAATGCTATTTCTGACTACTTATATTACTGCTGTAAGCATCCAAAGAGATCATATATGCAAAAAGATTTTAAGCATGAAACACAATACTAATCAACCATCCTGTGAATAAAGTACTGGGAGACAGTTTACACCAGGGGTTATAAAGCTGGCTTTAGAATCAGACCATCTGAATTCAAATCCTACCTCTATCATCTAGTAGCTATGGGATCTTGAGCCAATTAACTATCTATTCTCTGCTCAGTTTCCTCACTGGTAAAATTAGACTAACAGTACCCATCATTAAATTATTTATAGGATTAAATGAGTTAATACATGGAAAGCACTTAGAAAGTGCTTGGTATGTTATAATGCTCAATAATAATAACTATTATTATTATTGCCTTGCCTGACCCATTCCTTGGAGAACAGGCTATTTGCCTCACCTGCTGCCCTGCAGTCCTGGCCTCTCGGTGCCAATCCTCCACCAGGGCCACTGCCTCCTCGCCGCTTTCAGGGTGGCGTGCCTGCACCCAGGCCTGGGCCTCCTTGGGTAAGATAGCCAAGAACTGTTCCAGCACCAGCAGCTCCAGGATCTGCTCTTTGAGGTGGACCTCCGGCCTCAGCCAGCGACAGCAGAGCGCCCAGAGCTGGCTGAAGGCCTCATGGGGTCCAGCTGCATCCCGGTACTGGAACTGCCTGAAGCGTTGACGAGAGGCCTCAGGGCCAGGGACAGGGTCATTGCCCTTCTCCCAGGGTTTGAATTCTGATCTCCATGAGCCCTCCTCCAGTTTCACAACCAGTAGCTCTTCAGGCCCTGGCTGGGGAGAAGCCAGGACCTGGGATTCCCGGGCAACAGCCATGGTCTATCTTGGAGACCTCACTTCAGCTGGGCCATCTTCAGCCAATGTCTTCCTGCATCTACGGTGAGTCCTTCAAGGGGTTCTGGGAGAAGAAATGCTCCCCAAGGCTCTGAAGGCAGAAACACAAAGGACAGTGTGAGCGAGAGGACTAAGGAACCTCACTTCCCCCATTCCCTCATGCTTTTGCATGGGGTGGGGTGCTAAGAGACACCCCTTTCCCATATGCAGAAAGTTAGACCACAATCTGGCACCAAAACCAGCAGCCAGCACACCTCGGAGGAAGACAGCACAGTATCAAATCCTCTGCGACATGCCTAAACGCCTTGGTCTGGCATCACAGCATAGCCTCTCCCCTTCTGTCTGTGCCCAAAGTCTGACCTTCCCTCAAGTGGGGTTCCAAATGTCACCCCCTCCATAAGGCCTTTCTTCCTGGGCCTTAAGCTTTCCTCTAAGGGTGCTCTCCTTGCAAAATCCATCTCACACTACACTCCACCATGGTCATCCCACCCATTTGGCATTTTCACCATCTCTAAACTGATGACTCCCAAAACTCCAGGCAGGTCCTGCCTCCAGACCCCCAAATCCAACCATCTACAGAACATGTCCACTTCATTGTCTATTAGGTACCTCAAACTCAATGGGTCAAAAACTGAATTTATCATTTTCTCCTTCAAACCTGTCCCTCTTCTGGAGCTCTCCATCCACCAAAGGCACCACTTCCATCAAGTCACCCAAGCCAGAAATCTGGCCATCTTCTTCCTCCAGGATCCCCCACAAAACAATTCATCACCAAGCTGTCTCCAGTTGGCCTTCTGAGCATCTACACCCGCAGCGCTACCACCCTGGTCCCGAGAATCATCATGCTTTCCACTTGATCAGCCTCCTAACTCATGTCCCTGCCTCCACTCCCTTCACCCCGACCCCTGGTCCATTCTTTGCACAACAACCAGACTAGATCAAACTCTGGCCATGTCACTTCCCAGCTAAACACCCTTTGGTGACCTCGCATTTCTCTCAAGATAAAGTGCAAACTTTGCCCAAGTCTCCACCTCATCCCTTTAGCAAGCTCCCACTGGTCAGGGCATTTCAGCTGCACAGCCTGCAGTCCCTACATCGTGCTTCCCTCTGAACCCTCTGTGCTAGGGTCTCCTTGGGGAACAGTCTCCTGCCTTTCTTCACCTAGCTGGTCTCAGCTTAAATTGTACTTTTTCCAAAGGCTCTCCCAGTGCCGACACAAGACTCGGTCCTCAGTCACAAGATTTCATGCTACCTCATGTCTTCCTCTACCATAACTTGGATCAGACTTTATTGCAATTACCTTCCCCAGTAGATCATAAGCTTACTAAGGGACCTAGCTCAGCACACAGAAGAAGTGAATAAACAGTGAAATAATGGTCTACTAATGATGGTGATGTGTCATGAAGCAAGGATTATAATTAATCCCTTTCTGAGCACACTAGGAAAAAAAAGAATAAAAGGCCTTCTTGCTCATGCCAGCAGGAATTATTTTCTCCTCTTCATTTCTATCTCTGTGACACTTGCCACTTTCTACATTGTATTAAAAGGCTGTGTGTCCCCAGAGAGATTACAGCCTCCCTGAGGGCAAGGAATACAGCATACCCTTTTTCTTCATACCCCTTCTCTCTCTGACCCCTACAATAAACATGGTGCACTACACAGGAGAGGAACTCAGTAAATGCTTGCTGAGTGAACATCTGAGGTTGCCTCTTTTACAAGATGAAAACTCTGACCACACTCATGCTGGAATAGCTGGAAAAATGAGCTCTCTGTCTCATTCCCAACAAACCTAGATGACTTAAAAAATGCCTCCTCAAAGGAGGCTATTAGCTACTTCCAAGTGGGAATGACACAGCTGAACTGAGCATGGAGGGAGGGAAGTATTTTGATTTGAGGCCATCTGACAGACTGTAAGGAAAAAAGGCAAGGGTGATGAAAAATAAAGGCTATCCTCAAGACATAACATGTATATCCTAAAGAAACATAAGCACGTCCTCCACATACTTAGGGGAAGGCTAAGAACACAACTCATAACCATTTGGCAACTTCTTGCTGGTCCTTCAGCTACCAGCTCATGTCACCTCAGCTGTTAAGAGTCCCTTGTCATGTCTGCCCCCATCCCTACTCTCCAAGAACTGCTTCCTCAATCTTGTGTTCTCAAAGCAGTGCACATATGTCTAATATGGGTGTTATCCTATGCTACTGTAGTCACCGATTCTTACATCTGACAGTCCCTTTTAGATTGTATTACTAGGGCCAGTACTATGTCTTACTCATTTCTGTATCCACAGTTTTCAGCCAGTGTCTGATAAATAGCAGGAACATTCAAAGTTTTGTTGCCCTTTATTAAAATGGTAAAACTGATACATCAAAAGCCTAATAGGCTATGGAAGCCTTTATATGAAGCTAAAGAATTAAGCTCTTATGAAATTTCCTTTTTAACCACAGCCTTAATTATACACTAGTTCAAACATATTTATGTTCACTCTCTCACACAAGGACTAATTCACCAGTCACATACAGAGTCCTACTATGTACACTGCACTGTACTGGGGGCTAGAGAGCCCACAGTAACTAGGACAGAGAGTCTCTACATTCATGAAAGCTAGAGTCAAATGAGACAGTCAAGAACGAAGCAAAGAAGTTTTTGCTCCTGTATAGAGAGACACTACAAAATAGGCAGGTAGTAGTTACCACCAGTCCCAAAGCCCAGAGTCTCAGATAATAGACATTTTCTTCTGAGAAGTCGTGAATGTCCCAAAGGTTAGTTCGAAATACAAATGTGAAAGACTTTTCTGCTACTCTCTTAGACACGTATGACTAGCAGCCCATCCACAGACAGAGGTCAACACAGTCAGCCAACAGCAATTTATTTCACACAGAGCTGACGGGGAAATGGACGTGGGTATTCTTCAGCCCTGACACTGTCAGGAATATCAGGGCCTCACAAGGATCAGCAACCCCAAAGAGTACCCATTTACTGAGTGCCCATAAGGTGGCCTAGCACAAAGAGCTTTACATTCATAATCTCACTGAATCCTCCAGGCAAGTTAAGTGAAGTACTATGTTGAGTGGCTGTACACTGATCTGTAACTTACACATATTAAAGTACATGCAAACACCAGAAAGAGAAATAAAGGGCATAATTTAAATAGTGCAACCAGTTCCATTCACTGTGTCTATTCCAGAGTGAGCATGTGATGAGGATACCCAAGACTGCTGGTCCCCACATTGGTCTGAGATCACTCGAGTCTCTTGCCACTGAGTGTGGGCAGAGTATCTTTCATACAATGTGGTCCCTAAACACAAGCTAACTCTTCCACCTAACATTCAACCAAGAAAACCCAGCTTCACTATTTAGCTTATTTCAAGACAGTGTGTTGGTTTTTAAATGGCTCCTTGCCAAAGGGTTTCAAGCTGACTGGATTTTTGGCTAAATGTGATTTTCACTTCTGTGCTGACTTTAGAATATAGTTAACCTGTAATGTATGATTCTACCATATCCTCAATTTATATATAGGGAACTGAACTACTATGAAGAAGATTCCCTTCAGGTTACACAACTAGCAAGAGCAGAGTTGGGATCTAAGCCCAGATTCGTTTTCTCCAGTCATTTTTCTTAACTGCACCACATAGCCTCCTCTATGTCTGCCAGTCATCCAAACTTCTGAGACGGACAGTGGACAGAATATTAAGGCAGGAGTAAGTAGATCAGGGTTCTAGTTGCACTCCTGCCATTTATCAATTGTGACTTTAGACAGGTCATGTGGCCTCTGCATCTACCTGCAGCTCACAGCCTGACCCTGTTTGGCAGCTGCTCCCAAGTTAGTATGTAGAGAGTAGAGCAAAGAGACAGGGAGGCTAGAATTAGTAGCTACAAATTTAAGTGGCTACAAGGGCCAGGCAATGTAAATGGGTAAATGCATGGAGGGGGCCTGTGGCTAACTACAGCGCACCAGAGAGCACACTGGGCCAGTTGTTCCCAGACCTTCTGATTTTTCTAAGAGAGGCTAAAATTCTGGATTTTAAATGTTGACAACCAAATCAAAATTTTTTTAGACACCATGAGGATTAAATAGAACACGATAGTAGGCTTCATTCAGCATCAGCTTTCACTTTGCTACTTTTCACCTATATGATCTCAGAGGTCTCTTCCAATATCTAGGGAGACCTGAAAAGGGTACAGATTTCTCTAAGCAATGAGGGATAGGTGTTGACTGCTGTCAAATCAGGATCCCTCTACAAACACAGGGAACCTGAGGGGCATCCTGGCTTCTGGGGTAGTCAGTGCAGATGTGGACGTGAGGGGCCCACACGGTGGGCTAGGAAGAGAAGGTCTGCCCTAGGCCCATGGGAAAAGCCAAGACTGGTCTGTGACCTCCACAGAGAAAGAAACTGCGAGTCCCCAAAGTTCCCATCAGCTCACTTGGCTGATGGTCCACTATTGCTTAAAGCAACCAGACCTCATACTAAAGAGCTTACGCCAGGGACTGCAAACAGGTTTCATTAAAGCACCAGCTTCAGGTGACTATGCTAAGGACTCTGAAACTGAATACGTGCTGTGACCAACTGGCTGTAACTGCCAGACACAGGAAGGCAAAGTGGCAGCACACATTCCATGTATTGCCATCCCTCGCTTAAACTACCATAGGCAATCAAGTTCTAGCAAAGAAGTCCTAACAGGCAGAAGACTAAAGCTCATGGCCCTTGCAGTCCAGTGGAGTGGCAGTCTTCAAACCTAATGCAGCAAAGCTCATCCTGGATGGTCTTTATTCACACATTCATCAAGTATTACTGATTTGCTTGATTTACAGCAAGTATTTACTAATCTGATCTAGTGACTCAAACTATTCCTGCCCTGGAAGCACTCACAGTCTACTAGAAACGACCAAAAAAGAAAAAACAGTCACAGATAAGTATGATCAAATGTGGTAAATGCAGTAAAAGAGGTCTGTTGGCTGGGGTGAGGGAGACTGAACAAAGTAACATTTGAGTTAGTTCTCAAAGAAAAAATGATTCTCTTGAGGCGGGAGGAGTGGTTCTAGGCAGAGAATAGCATGTATAATATTGGAAAACCAAACAGACTCCCCAAGAAATGGGGAAAATCCTGACAGCCCTGGAGTATAGGGTGCATAAAGATTAGGTTGCAAAGGTCGTTTATGAAGAGTCTTGAATATCAGACTAAGGTGTTTGGGCTTAAGTCTATAGATGCTGGGGGGCAATGAAGGTTTTTAAGCATAAGGCATTATCAGATTTGTGGGTTAAATAGATCACACTAGCTACAAAGTGTTTGCTAAGGCTGGGGAGGTGAAAAGGTGGAGGCTTCGGCAAAAATCCTGACAAGCAAGGTGCAGATTCAAGACACATTAAGGAAATGGATGTAGTAAAATGCAAGAGGGTTCAGAGGGCGCATGGGTAAAGTGGATGACAGTGCCATTCAAATCCATCGATGTAAGGAAAGAGGTGCAGGTCTGGGGCAGAATACATAGCCAGTCCCACCCACTGGATTCCTGGGTAACAGCCATTACAGAAACACGAAGAGAGTATCACATTAGATATGTTTGTTCTAGGTGGGCAGGTAGAGGCTGGAGCACTAATTTTTAAGGTAAGGCTTCAAGCTCAGGCCCTCTTATCCCCACTTCTTGCCAGGGCCCCAGAACCCTTTATCCTTCCCTCTGTGATCTCCAGACCCTTCTATGACTCTCCCACCTGCAGAACCTCTCTCGGTCTTCTCACCTATAGACCTTTCTAAGACCCACTCCCAGGGCCTTCTTTCTCCCTCCTTATCCCCGACCCCTCTCTGACCCTTCCCATCTCCGGACGCTTCATCCTCTGACCGCCCCTCATCCCCACACCCACATAAAAGCTTCTTTCTCCCTTCTCACCTTCCCCGGCCCACTGAGACACCACCACCACCTCCTAAGTCTCCAGCCCACAGCCTGAGGCTCCGCTGCCCGCACCCCGCCACCCGGACTCACCCACCGAGACACCCACTTCACACCAGGGCGGAAGTGCTCCAGGGTTCGCGCAGGGAATGCTGGGACGCGGAGTCCAACCGGCGCCACCCCGGCAATGGAGCGTCTGGGACTACAACTCCCAGAAGGAGCCGCGCGAGCGCCGGAGGGAGGCCCCAGAGTTTGGGGTCTTTCAGATGTCGTCAGCCAATAGATGGATCATCTTCTCTTGGCGCCGGCACCGGAACAAATCGGAACAGGTTCTAGGCGTGAAGGCGGGGCCTGTTGCGATCCCTCTCCTTCCCACAGGCTCCGGGATAGCGGCCCCGCCTAGTGAGCGGGCACTAAAAGCCGAACGGGCGGAGCTAGCGAAGAGTAGAAAGGAGGGCCATCCGCCAGAGAGAGATGAAAGCAGAAGTAGTAAGAAATGAGGAGAGAGGGTAACTAGAGGTGACTAGGTGCTTGCACTGGAGATTTGTAGATTCGCTTTCCAGCTTAAACTGCATACCTTTCGATCAATTGTGAACCTCTCTTTCTGCTCCTGCAAAGTTAGGGTAATAGCATCTGTGTCTCAGGGTTTTTGTGGGCTTAAATGAGATAATACTCGAAAAACGATTAGCTCAGGGCCTGGTCCTAATAATACACAGCGAATGTTAGCTATTGTTATGTAAATCTGTTAATACAGAGCTTGGCACTTTGTGTGTGTTGGAGAATGTTAACCATTATTAGAATAATAATAATCAGGATAATGTTAATATAAATGCAATTGCTTTATGCCACTGTGAATACTTTGGGGTTTAGAATGTGGGTTTTGTAGTCAGACAAGGATCCAAATCCCACCCACCTACCTCTTAGCTGTGTCGCCTTGAACAACGAATTACTGCATCTCTTTTGTCTTTGTTTTTTTTTTAATCTGTAAAATGCAGGTAATATAATAGAACCTACATTGAAAGGTGTTGTGAAGATTAAATGAGATAATGCAGGTTAAGGGTGATTTCTGGAGTCAAGCTGCCTGTGTCTGAAACTTTTACTTTAAAATGGAGGATGTAGGTCTTGCCACTCCCTGGTTGTGAAACCTCGGGCAAATTACTAACCTCTTTATGCCTCAGTTTCCTCCTCTCTGAAACGGGAATTACAATAATGGCATCTACCTGATAAGGTTTGTGAGAGGGATAAATGGGGAAAGAGCTTGGCCCAGGTATGACAGAGGAGTTTAATAATCATTAGCTATTACTATTTTTACTAAAGGTTATGAGACTTTGGGGAAATTGACAGTACCTGTCATATGGCAAGTGCTCAATCCGTGTTGGCTCTTGGTAAAATTAGGGGAATTCTATATCTTAGTTTTAATAGACCCAGTTCAAAGTCCTTCTCTCTGTGAAACATGTTCCAGCTTATCTGTAGTAACAACTCATGTGATTTTACCAGGTGAAGGTAATAGCAACCTTATTAAATGCACTCCTGTCTTACAACAGCCCTATGAGATTGGTGTTACTACCCCCAGTTTTCAATGGGGAAAACAGGGTTTAGAAGATGAAGTGGCCTGCTCAAGATCACATAGCTAATAAGTGCCAGGATTTGAACTACTGGGCATGTGACTCCAAATTTCTTCTGAGCCCCACACTGCATAAGGAAAACTGGAATGGAGACGTTGAGTGGGGAGAGAGTGTGACTGTGTGAGGTGCTGGGAGGGCTGGAGACATTGGAGAGAGTGTCAGGATCTGATGCTGGAAAAGCAGCTTTGCAGGGTAAAGTAAGAACGTCCATTTCAGAATCATCTGCACTGAAGAGGAGGAATGGAGGTGAGAATCACAGAGACCAGAACACCATAAGGACACAAGAGGGCGCTCCTCGCCCCTAAATCCAGTCTGGAATTAGCCTTTGTCTTACTAAAACCTGGCATTCTACCGAAGAGGAGAATGAAGGCTCCAAGAGGGTAAGTGCCCCAGTGAGTGTCATATAGAAATAAGTATAGAGCCTGAACCAGACCCCTGTTCTCTGCTTCAATATCTACCAAGATTTTTGCTGTCCACAGTTGTCTATTAAGACCCTCTCTGCACTGGGCCAACACTAGGCTCTAAGGATACAGAGATGAATCAAACCTGGATCTTGTCCCCAGGGCCTGACCTCCAAACTTGCCCAATTGAGTTTCCTATTAGTATTAGAAGTTTCCTATTAGTAAAAAATTTTTGAACACATGTTCCCAATATATGTGTATTTATTTACTTATGATATGCACATAGTACATGTATAATTAATGAAAAGCTAATTTGTACTGAACATTTATAATGCATTATTAGATCCTGCTCTGAGTTCTTTGCACTTATTAACTCGTTTAATCCTCATGAAACCCTTTTGAGGGAGGGTCTAATAGTATCCCATATTGCAGAAGAGGGAACTGAGGTACAGAGGTTAAGTAGCATAACGAAGCCATGTGGCTAAAAAGCAGGCAGTCTAGCTTCAGAATAAAGTGAGATTTTAAAAAATAGAAATAGAAGTTTTAACACTTTTTTTTCTTAAACCCTAGTGGGTCATCTTGTATACCCGCTCTATGGAGACCTCTGCTGCAGGGACTCCCAGACCTGTGAGGCCAGTACAGAGTCACCAATGCTTTGGTAAAGGAAAGTACAGGAAATTGTAGAAGCCCAAAGGCAGCAGCTCACCCAAGCTGGAAAGTGAGGAAAAGTTTCTGCAGAAAGAGATGGCTGAGCTGAATTGCAAAGATATGTAGTATTTCCCCAGAGGAAAGAAATTGGGGGAAGATTTGTCCTTGAGTGAAGGAACAGCATGTGCTAAGGCCCAGAGGCAAAAGTGATGGTGTTCTGAGAGCTACAAATAGTTTAGCATGGCTGGAGCAGAGTGAAGGATAGGTTCCTCCTCCCAGTGTTGCTATGAGGCTCAAAGATGATAGATATGACCATGCCTTCATGTTTTTACTGGGGGGACAGGCAATCAGTCTGCTGCCCGCTGGGCAGCATCGCAGCTTCTTGGTCCTCAGCTGCCAACTCCTCTATAGCCCAGATGGCAAAAGGCATCCCTCTGCCCTTTGAAGATCTGGTTGAACTTGGCCTGGACTCCATTCCACAGTTTGGGAAGTTCATACCCTCTTTTCTCCCCCATACACTCCATGAATTCCCAACTTTATTTCCTCTGGGCTACAATTTCCATGACCCAGGCCCTTGACCTTCTGCCTCATGTGCATTTCCATCAAAAAAAAAAAAAAGTCCAATTAAGCCAAGAATCTCATGGATTTAGTAAGTCTACTGAGGATCTGGAGATCTTGAGATTACATCACATAACACATGGCTACCTGCCATCCACAAATTTTCACGTTCAGCCTCCAGGGCCTTCCCAAAGCCTGTGTTCCCAAAGCCACCAGTTGATCCACCCTACATGTGCAGGACCCCCACCTTCCACCAGAAGCTGAATTCAGTTTCATGTACCCACACACACCCACTATCTCCTTGTCAGGCTGGCTTGCTTTTCCTATCCTACCCTCCAATACACAGGCCCCCAGCTACTCCCCAGCCAAGCCCAGCAGTCATCTTTTCTTTCATTTTCCTTGGGCCACATGCAACAGTCTCTTCTGTGAAGCAGCCAGGCCAGTCTAAGGTAGCAGGGGAGCTGGTGGCTGAAGACAGGCTCCAGGAAGACCAGCAGCAGCACTGGTGGTTGGGGGACAGCCAGCTGGATGATGGTGGCCAGTGGGAGCTCCTGGCAGCAACATGGGATGTGCAGGGCCTGGTGACTCAGCACATGAGCATGTCTCAGCTGCTTGCCATGCTTTCTGTCACATTCTCTGCCACATCTTTGCCTGGCTTAAAATCCTGCTCAGGGAGACAGAGGCACAGCCCCCAGCAAGCTGCACCCACACCACCCAGCCCTAGTCTTGCCTACAGTGGGATACAAATGTGTCATACAGGAACCTCTTGCCCTCATTCTTTGACCCCTCAGACCCTAAAGCCAAGCACTGAACAAGGCCTCAAGATAAGGGGTCCAGGAGTTCCTGGCTTCCTGTAGAAAGGGCCAGATCAGCAGAAATAACAAGGCAGAGCTGCCCAAAGAGTTCCATCCCCAAAGTCTTGGGACAGTGGCTCCAGAGACATGGAAAAAGGGGATTCTTGGGGTTGCTCCTAGCTTCTGACTGGCACAACTGGGGTAATAGTGCTTGCATGTATGTTCTGGGGGACCACTCTAGACAGGGCCCCACCCAGGCACTGGCATACTGGCAAGCCAAGGATGCCTCCAGAATACACTGGGACTGGACATCAGGGAACTGTACTCCTGGAGGCTGCCATCCAGTCTAGCACTAAGACCTGGAGATTGCCCAGGCCCTGCAAAGCAGCAGCAGACTGTGTCTCCAATCCCATTTTGACCAGAGGTGGCCCCTAAAGCCCAGGGCAGCTCACCCACTGGCAAATCAAGCCACACTGGGCAGGGCCAAACATGGGACTTCAGTGTCTGCAGCTTCAGCTCCCATAGGCTAGGCAGCCCTGTGATGCAGCAAGGCCTGGGCTGTGCCCATCCACCCTTCCCCCATCCTCTCAGGTACTGGAGCCTGGGGAGTCACCAGGGAAAGGACTTGGAGATGTCCTGGGAGCACAGGGCCTCCAAGCTATTGCCAATAGCTAGCGAAGGACAGGAAAGATCTTGGTGACAGTCTGGGTCCCCAGCTGTAGTGCTCAGCCTTTTAGAGTCTGGGTCTGCAAGACTGGAAATACAGTAGAAGCCAGCTTCCAACACTTCCTGCCTGAGATTGCATGAAGCTCCAAGCCGGTCAGCCTTGGGGGCTAGGACAAGCTACCCCAAAAGGGCCAGAGGGGAACTGCAGTCTTAGGTTGCACAGACTCTCAGGGCCAGAAGTCCCAGGCTGGGCTCAGCACCATGTGTGTAGGGTGGTCACTGCAGGCAGAGCAGCCATCGTCCAAGGCTACCAATGATTCCTGCTCAAGTCCAACATCCCCAGCCTCCTAAAGCCCTAGATACCTGGCTCTCCAGACAAACCAGCTGGTTTCCCTGAGGTAGCAGCTCCCGGAGGTGGAGCAGAGAAGGTGTCTGGGTGCAGGGTATGTAGTCCACTGTTGGGTAGACCCAGCGTCCAGAGTCCTGACATAGCCCCTGTCTCATGGCACTCTGCAGTTGGTTGTCACTCAGAACAGTCTCTGAAGCCTGGGCATGGCAGCCAGCAAACCTGAGCTCCTATGGCAGGAAGCCAGAGCCTCCAGAGCTATGTGTCCTGTCAAAGTAAACCCTAAATTCAACTCCTATAGAACAAAGTGGGCAACTGCCCTGGCAGGCAGCTCAGCCATGTCAGTGTTTGTCACTAACAGAATCCAGTCTGCAGCCCCATTCCACCACTGCAACTGCCTTCACCTTTGTATGGTCCAGGCATAGAGCCCCCAGCTTGAGGCCCTGGAGGGCCCCAAGACCGGCCATCTTCAGCCAGTTGTTGAGTGACAGGTCCAGTATGTCCAGGGTCCAGAGGAGGGACCAAACATGAGGTCTGGGAAGATGTCAGCCAGTCCCCCCACATTCTGAAGGCAACTATACTTGACAACCAGCCACCATTGACTAGGAGGCAACCAGACACCCAAGTTCCCATCCAGGCAAGGGCCCAAGAAAACAAGGTACCAGAGGGAACTCTGGTTGTCAAGGCATCAGGGGGTAGGAAGTGGTAATCTATGTGGTGGCCAATGAAAAAGAGTGGCTACAGCTGCCCAAGCCCCAGAGAGCTCCTGGTAGGAGCTGGGTGTCATGCAGATTCAGCCCCCGGATCTTGAACCCAGATAAGTGGGAGAAGGCATCCAGGGCAAAATGAAATGGAGCCGCAAGAAAGAGCCCCTCCAGTGTGTGGCACAACCTCCAAGACCGGTGCCCGGTCAGTCACTAAGGAACAGGCTGCAAGGAGGGTCAGGCTGGAGTCCAGGGGGATCAGGAAGAAGCAGAAGACCATAGGCAGTGAGGAACCTTCAGTCACTAGACAGCTGGAAGTGGTCCAGCCTGTAGTCAGAAGAAGGGACAGAAACAAGTGCCCACCCATCTCAGCACCCAGCCTGGTCTACAGAAAAGCAGAATCAGAACCCCACTTCCTGCTCCCCTCCCTTTTCCAGAAAAGAACCCAGACCCAATCCTCCCCCTGCACATATCAGTACACAGTACTCACAGTACTGGCAGGCTACACAGTATCCCCCTACCTAGGAGGCTCTGGAGGCAGAATGAGAAGTCCACAATGCTTCCAAACTGTAGAACTGCTAGGAGGGTGGGACCAAGTGGGAGATGCTTTGAGCTGAAGATCCCAAATCAGGGAAAGACAAAAGGCCATAGGACACAAGTGTCACTTCTCTGTTGGGAGCAAGCAAATAGTGTTTCTGAGCACAAGATTTGGGACCAGAGGTTCTGGAACCCACTCTGCCATTGTCCTGGTCAAGGCACTTCCCCTCCCTAACCTTCAGTTTCCTCATCTTTGAACTAAGTGTACTAATAACCACTTCCTAGAATTGCTGCAAATTACATATGGGTGTCAGATGGGGTTTTTCTCCTCAACACTCCCTTTACTCTTCCTCTCTTTAATAGAAAGGGTGTCTTGCATAAGTCAGGACTTTTAAAAAGCAGATGTTTTATAAGCAAAGCAATGCATTGAAATGATGCTTTCATGGGCATTTTGCAATGCTCCACATGGAAGATTCCAAAGCATCCAAAATTTACCCAGAAGGGCTACAGGGCTCCATTCCTGTCCATACAGGCTGAGGCTAGGAAGAACAGTCTGTCTGGCCTTGACCTTGATGTGAACTACAAGGATGGAGCCAGTACCCCAGGGAAGCAGAAAGTGAAAAAGAAAAGAGTACTATGATTACCTCAAACAATGCAGTGAACTACTCAGTTATCTGATCATGATTTTTAAAAATAATAAAGAAGAAAAATCCCTCAACTTATAAAAGGTTATCTACCCCAATCTACAAGAAATATACTACTTAATAGTGGACATCCATCATATTCATTTTAAAGGCAGGAATGAGACAACTATAATTCTGTTCAACATTAAAAGGGAGGTCTTGGAGAATAAGAAAGAAAAAGAACAAATTAAAATTATGAAATTGTAAGTATTTTTTTTATTTTGGTATCATTAATCTACAATTATATGAGCAACATAATGGTTACTAGACTCCCCCCATCATCAAGTCCCCACCACATACCCCATTACAGTCACTGTCCATCAGTGTAGTAAGATGCCATAGAATCACTACTTGTCTTCTCTGTTGTACAGCCTTCCCCGTGCCCCCCCCCAACATTATGTATGCTAATCGTAATGCCCCTTTTTCCCCCTTGTTCCTCCCTTCCCACCCATCCTCCCCAATCCCTTTCCCTTTGGTAACTGTTAGTCCATTCTTGGGCTCTGTGAGTCTGCTGCTGTTTTGTTCCTTCAGTTTTTTCTTTGTTCTTATACTCCACATATGAGTGAAATCATTTGATACTTGTCTTTTTCCGCCTGGCTTATTTCACTGAGCATAATACCCTCTAGCACCATCCATGTTGTTGCAAATGGAAGGATTTGTTTTCTTCTTATGGCTGAATAATATTCCATTGTGATTATGTACCACATCTTTATCCATTCATCTACTGATGGACACTTAGGTTGCTTCCATTTCTTGGCTATTGTTATAAGTATTTTAAGAAACAAAAGGGTCATGATTTATAAGATGCTATGAGTGTCTACACAGGAATTCCAAGAATTTCTAGAAACAAACTATTAAAACTAAAAAGTGCTTAGTAAAGATGCTGGATACTAGATACTTTTCACCAAAAAATATTCTAATATTCTAATACATTAATAAGAGTCCCCACGGGAAACAAATTAGGATTTTTCTAAGAGCGCTGTATGCAAAGAGACTAATCACAGAAGTGCTAGCAGGACTTAGGGGTACCACAAGGGTTAGTGCAGGAACTGGAGCCAGCAAGCATAGGAGCTGTCACTACACCTAGAGCTGAAGGGATAAGGACTGGGAGAAGTTACCAGAACCTGAAGGAGAGAGAGTTTTCTAGGGCCAGCTGCCTTGAGGAAAGCAATGACATTTGGCCAAGTCACAAATCAACCTAAGGGGATATCACAGGAAGAAAATCAGGTCTATAATTCCCTTATCTCACTCCTCCCTTCCACTGAACGCTTGCCAGGACACTCCATTGGCCCTGGAAAAGTGGAGGGGGGGTGGGCATTAATGTAATCTCCTCAGGTCAGCTTCCCTGAGCAAAGGGTGAGATGGAAAAGGGCAAGTAGATACAGAGGGACATAAAAAAGAAATGCAGCATCACCACCAACCACCAACAGACAATAGAAAATGTACTTTGTAAAAATAACATTTAAACTAATGATAAGGCACAAGGATAAATAGATGGAACAGAATAGAGTCCATAAGCAGGTCTAACCATATCTAGTCAGCTGATTTATAAAAAGACAGCATTCCATGTATCTTCACAAAAGATAACTCAAGATGCATCACAAGCCTAAATGTGAAAAATAATAAGTCTTTCAGAAGAAAACAGGAGACTATCTTCATGGTCTTGGGATAAGCAAATGTTTCCTAAATAGGTGACAAAAAGAACTAGACATAAAATATTTTCTTAATTTAGATTTCACTAAAGCTAAGAAATTCTTTTTATTAAAAGATATGACTAAGAAAATAAATAAGCCATTAACCAAGAGAAGTTATTTGCAGTACATATGTTAAAAAATTCATAGTTGTGGAACATAAATATTACTTGGAATGACCCATGTACCAAAGAAGGAACCATAATAAAAATTAGCAAATATCTTAATTGAACAATAACAAACTATTACATATCAAAACTTGTAGGATAAAGCTAAGGCAATATTTATGGAGAAATGTACAGCCATAAATGTTTGTGTCAGAAAACAAACAGCAAAAGCTGAAAATCAGTGAGTGAGGCAATAACCTCCAAAATTTAGAAAAGGAATAGTTTTCTAAAAACTTCACTTCCACCAGACTCGCTCTCTACCATGAACAACTGTAAAACTGGGCCAACTATACATGGAACAACTCTTTTCAGACATTAGGCAAACTGGCAGTATAGGATGCTGATCCCTGAGAGAAGGGAAACAAAGAAGGCAAACTCTAGTTGCCCTTTCTACCGGTGGGCATTTACTGAGCCACGGCATAGGGAGGGAGCAAACCCAAGGAAAGCACAGCAGTATTAGCAAGCTGAGAAAACAAGTCAGGACAACTGCAATTTGTGAGACACACTTATAGGAGAGGAGAGAGCTACACAGAGAAAGAACTCCAGAAATCTGATAGGGTCCCCTTGGGTCTTTAGCTGAACACTAAGTTGAATATGTTTAGCATGAAATTCCACAGGGCTGGGCAAAGAATAACTGTTGGAGAGCTGTAAGATGAAAATTTCCAGAGTTCTTACAGAGTTGGGAGATGTTTAAGTTCTGACTAGCCAGATATGAGGGACCTTGTTCAATACACAGGAAAGACAGTAGAGCACCCAGTCAGGTCACACCTTAGTAATAGGGCTAAGCTAGCCCAGAAAATAGGTTTAAAAGCAAGCCTTGAAATTATCTAAGTGACCCACTACTTGCCCAAACTTCAACATTCTTTAAAGGAAAAAAACAAAATCCAGCTCATCAACAATGTAATGTTCACAATGTCCAGTATCTAATAAAAACAAAATTACATATATGTGAATAAGCAGGAAAATGAGACCTAGAAGAGAAAAATCAATAGAAATATGCCCAGAAATGATGAATATGATGGAGTTAGACAGAGATGTTAAACAAGTTATTATAAAACATTCATTAAGGTCAAAGATTTAAAGCAAAATGTGAATAAAATAAGGAATGAAAAGAATATTTTAAAAAGCTAAATTGAAGTTGTAAAACTGCAAAATTCAGTATCTGAAATGAAAAGTTCACTGAATAAGATTAATAGCATATTACACACTACAGAAGAAAATAATCAGTGAACTTGAAAACCTAGAAGTAGAAACAGTCCCAAGTGAAGTACGGAAGGATAGTCAGGAAAAAATGAACAAAACTTCAGTGACCTGTAGGATAATATCAAGCAGCCCAATATATGTGTAATTGGTGTCCCAAGGGGAAAAAAGAAAGGGGAGTCTGAAGAAATAATAGCCTAATTTTTTCCAAATTTAATGAAAACCATAAACACAGAGCCAAGAGTTTCAAGATACCCTAAGGAGGATAAACACAAAAAAGAAAGCTCCAATAAGGAATGTCATAATCAAAAAGTTGAAAATAATTTATAAAGAGAACATCTTAAGAGTAGCTAGAAGAAAATGACTCATTACATAAACAGGAAAAAAGATAAGAATTACCATGACAGTAATCTTATGTTGGTAGAACTACCGGTGACTCAGATCCCTCAAGAATGAAAATTCTGGTTGTCCTGCTAGGTATAAAGAACAACTGAACAATCAACAACAGTTGAGGTGCTAGATTAAGCCCAATGGAGTATAAACAGATTATCAGAGAACAGAAGTAAAATATACCATCAGATAAAAGGATTGTGACACAAATCTGTATTTTCTTCCTTGTTGTGTCATGTGTATTTTATATTAGCTATTGTATTTCATCAATTCTGTAATGTTCATTTTTTCAAATTTGAAAAATGGAATTTGAAAATATTTGAAATAGGGCAGCACCCTTCAATTAATAACACCTTGCTATTGCTGGTAACCAGGCAATATTCATGGTATAGTTACTAGTGCCTGTGTTAAGCATATTTGGTCATAGCCGCTCATAATATTACCACTTCAACTGAGTTATGTATATCACTGATGCTACCCATTTTAGTTTAGTTTTCCTTTAAAATGTCTTCAAAAATTGCACTTTAATTCAACATTGAAATGAAAAGTTATTGTATGTATAAAAAAAGCATGAAAAGAAACAAGTGGGCAAATAGTCTTTGTTGGAGAAATAATGGAGGAATTCAGAGCAGGACTATAAATATGAAGGTTTTCTTAAAATTTAATTTTTATATGTATAGAAGTTATATAAAATAAAAATCTCTCTATATCTAAATAAATATAAAATAGCTCTAAATTATAAGTGATGAGAAAGCATTGTGTATTTGGATCATTTTCCTTAATGGTACATAAAATAATGATTTGTTTTACAACTGATTCTCAGAGTCAATCAAATGCAATAATTTAACTATTTTAAACTAATTTTTCTCTTCTTTCCCTCATTATTATTTACTAGTATGTTGGTGGTAGTTAATTTTATAATTTATGGCTCAGATTATAGAATCTTGAGACAAGAAAGTTATCATTTGACTAACCATATTCCACAGATCATAGACTTGCAGCTGGATATAATTGGTGGTGAAATTTAGGTTGACTCCTTTGGGATGAAGGAATACATTATCAGTTTTTCAAAAGATAATTGATTGTATTATAGTTCATGGAAGCTTTACGTTGAAGTGTAAGTATTGGAAAAAGGACTTATGGCATAATGTACAGGCAAAAGAGTAGACAGTATTGGGTATTTGGTATTCATCTAGCAACTAATTCCCTTCCTATGTCTATTTGGTAACCATGTCCCCCTTGCCTCAGTGGTTAAGTGGTATTACTTGGAGTCTGCCACTGCAGGATCCTAGTAGCCCTACTGAAATCAGGGAGCCCATTTTGAGCTGCAGCTTCCTATGACTATCCCCAGCCTTTCAGAGAACAGTCATGACAGTGTTTTTCAAAGATGGCAGTGCTCCCCTTACTAATGCACTCTTCAGTGCTTTCAAAAAGGGATTATCTTCTGGGCCTATTCTAGGAATATAGTTAATGAGTGGAGAACACGTTGCACATGGATATGTACTCAATATTCTAATCTCCCGTCTTCCATTTTACATCAAGGAATTTATGACATCTTAAACTTTTTCAGTAGACCACCATTTAATCCAAGATTCAATCAACCAAACAAACAATTAGAATACTTCTGGCTACTCAAACTAGCCTATCAAAATAGATCTCTAGTATATGTATTTACATCAATGCATTCAGTATAATCTAAAATTATGTTCCCTGCTTGGTCTAGCCCCCTCAGGATTTATTTCCACATGCATTCTTTAGACTTTGCCAATATATTAGTAAAACTTTACCCTTATCCTCCTTGCCTTTTGGGTTTGATTCTGTCATTGCCTTCTAGGCATACTGGGATTTGATGCTAGTTACACATCTCTAGACTATGGAGAAGATGGCTTTCCATGTGTACCAGTTCCAGGCCTGCTTCTTGGATCTTTCGTCTCCTCCTCTGCTCCATATCACAGGTGAGCCTATACCTGCAAGTTATATTTTCTGCTTTCTGTGTGTGTAAGAGGTCAGGGAAGCAGGAAGGAAGAAACAAGGGTATGTTTTCTGCTCCTCCTCTACTTTGGCAGTACCTTCAATAGCAGCTGTAATTCTTGCCCGGTTCCAACTCTTGCAAGGCAGGCCTGCCATATTTCTGGCCTCCACTTCCGGCTTCCTGGGCTCTAGTAATCCTGCCTCTTTCCCTTGTTCCTGCCTCTGCAAGAAATTTGACGTTCTTCGATCCCAGCCATAAAAGGTCCTTAACTTTTAGGTGGACCCTTGAGTAATCAGGACATGAGCATGAAGTCTCTGTGCCCTTCACACTGTTCTACAGAATGACCACTCAGCTTCTTATTGCCTTGCTTTCAATGGGCACTCCATTCCAGGTGACTACAAGTTTTCATTTAATCGACTGTTTCACCATTGCCAGAGTCCATTGCTTAAAGCTGGATTGCTCTTCTTGGTCCCAAGAGGTCCAATCCTCAGATTCCTCCTGTTTCCTGAAGGTCTGTTGTCAGCAACCATTCTTTGTACCTACTTCTGCATCCATCAGAGTTTAATTGCGTGCAACAGAACTGGCTGTGGCTGATTAAAGCACACAAGGAACTTACAAGAAGGATGAGTAACTCATGGACTCAAGGGGCTTGAGAGCCAGATGCATAGCCTTAAACCATGCTGCAGAATTGATCCAGTGGGGATACCGCCTCGGCTGCTGCTGGGGCTAGCTTACTCTGCCCCGGCCATTAGATGCCAGACCTGCTGCCCCGTTTACCCCAGTCCCAAAAAGAGATTCTGCTTGATCTATGCTTTTTAATGTCACTATCATAGGATTCAAAGTCAGAGTTATCTAATCAGTAACTACTATGGGTCTGCACTAAGGTTCAAAGGAGATTTAGAATGCAAGCCTCTTCGTTCTTTCATTCTCTCTAGTGAGAAGCAGGCTCTACCTCCCTATTAATGGGTGAACACTCTCCCACAAAAAGAAGTATAGAGAAAGTCTCAGATGTTGGATGGCCAAAAAGATGGTAATATCCACTACCCTGTATGAAACATATTGAGTCCATGATACGTGCCTAGAACTGTATGGTTCGGGGAGAATGCTTCTTACCGATGCCTGATGTTTTCTGCCACTTGAAGGAGCCTCCATCTATATAGCCTCCTGATTGTCTTCACCCATCCACGCCTCCTCAGGGAAGAAGCAGGACTTACATTATTGATGAGTTAGGGAGAGAACATGAGTATGTGGGACTCTGCCTTCCTCTTTCCTTTCGCTTTGGGAGTGTACATTTTAATCTGCTTCATGCACCAAGTTGTAAGAGCAAACCTCACATGGGGGCTCTGCCTATTCCCTGTACTGTCTATAGCTGGAGGGACAAAACTAGTTTAGGGTGTCCTATTAGAAAGCCCATCTGCAGCTCCAAGCCAAAGTGTCCAAAATCAGCTCTACAGTAGTAAAGGTTAGAGTTTATTCCTTGGCATATGTCTCAATTGGTTCATAGGTCAGGGATGGAAAAGGGGCTCCTAACTCTCTCATTTACTCTCACAGCTAAATGTGACATGGCCTCTGCCCTGCAGGGCTCTTGGTCTAGTGGGAGAGGGATACATAATAAATCATTATAACAGCATGACGCCTGGGTCCAGGTCCAACAGTGTCACTCCCTAAGACATAATCCAGAGCATTTAGGTGAAGAATTCAAAACTATAGACTTTACCTTTATGGTGATTGCTCACCTGGCTTTCACTAATTTGAAAGTGAGAAGAGTGGGATTAGCAGTCACGTAGAAAGGAAGGGCATAATAGAATGGGGTGACCTTAGTTTCCCATTGTTGTGGAAACCAGGAGATTAACTTGGTTTACTCTAATTCCCCAAGGTAGGGGGGGGGGGGCAGTGTTTAATGGGAAACTCTGGGATTCCTGCTCCTGTCTCTCCTTACCCCAGCAGGCCAGAAATCTCAGAGACTGACAGACTGCCTGAGCTAGAAAGGCCCTCTAGTTCCCCTTGTCCAACACCTTCCTTTGCAGTTGGGGAAACAGACCCAGAGAGAAAAAAGTGATTTTCCAGGGCTAAGCAGAAGGCAAGTGGCAGTGCTGGGATCAGAACTGAGGGTCAGGGTCAGGCTAGGGGGAGGGAGCGAAGATGGAGTGTTGTGACAAGAAGCTGCCTCCACTCCAGGTCATGGACCACGAAGTGAGCTCTTAGAGCCCAGAAGACCCCTTTTGCATCTTCCTGGCCCACTGTGCCTCACACCCATCCAGAAGACAGGGGTCTCACCAGAGCCTTCTTGGGATGTGTTGTTAGGAGTCTATGGAAGGAGGCTGAAGTCAGACCAATTCTCACGTGGTGATGATCTGGCCAGGGCTGCCCAAAGAATTGCTCTGGGAAGAAAGAGAACTGAGAAGCCAGCTTTGCACATGGAAAGGAAAGGAGAGGAGAGAGAAGATGCCTTTTCTCCACTTTCCAATGTACCTTTCTCCTTTCTCTCTCCATTCAACTCATCTCCCCTGCCTCCATGCTCAGCGGTTCTTTTCTCCCTACCCTTTCTATCAATGCCCTGTCTCCACCACCTCCTTTTCCTCCCCTCCTAGAGGACAGATTTCTGACAAACCCAAGCGGCTGCCTTGTCTGTGAGTTGTTAACTGGTCAGCAAATATAATTTATAATCATAACAAATTCAGTATTTCATTGCAGAAGCACATTCGGGTGACATTACTAGAATTCTAAATTAAAAAAAGAGACATTTGCTAGCTCCAGCACCACCAAACCAAATGGCTTTTGCTCTCCTGAGTTCACTTCAGTTCTTGTCCCAACATTAAACCTTTTTCACCTAACCACCATTTCTTACACCTTCCTATGTGCCAGGCATCCTGGGAAGCACTTTAAACAATTCCAGTGCAGGAATGTTTATTTCCCATAATACCCCTTTTGTTGTCCTCCTAGAATTCCTTCTAATGATACAAATAACTAACATCTGTTGATAACTGTGTGTCAGATACTATGAGAGTATAAAAGAGAGATACCCTGCTCTCTTTTCATCCTAGTGACCCAGTTTTTGTGTGCTGTCGCCCCACATTCTCCAGATGAAGAACTGTGGCCCGAGGAAGTCCAGCAGCCCAGGGTCCCCAAGGTAGGTAGTTTCTTCCTCTGTAAAAGTGGAGAATGTCCTGGTTCCTACTTCCCTGTTTGGGTTTCGGGGGACCACTGGGGTTTGACTGTGAGTTCCTTCATTGTTACTGCCTTTGTGGCTTTAGTGTTTTTAGGTGTAATTCCCAGGCAGCCCTAGGCAAAGGATGCCCTTGTTTCCTGTTACTTCAAACATCACAGGGACAGGGGAGCCTAAACAAGGGCTATAGAATGAGGAGATATTTTCACTGATACACAGAACAAGTGGGAAGCCAGCCAGAGGCAGCTGGGCAGAACTTTCGGGAAGATCTGCGGCCCTGCAGCAGCAACGGCCCTGCTGGGAAGGTGAGAGAGTCTGGCCAAGAGTGGCCTGGTCTACTCTGTGGTCTCAGCTGAGGTTCTTTTTGTGTTCAGGAACAGAAGTCAGCTCAGACTACCCAGGCACAGTTTGCTGGAAGGACAAGTGGGTATCTCACGGAACCCTAAGTCAGCTGGGTCTAGGGAAGGACGAAAGCCGGGGAGTAGAGTATTCAGAGGCCTTCTAGTAGCTTCTCTCTCCCTCTCATCTCTACTTCAACTTTACATTCTCTCCTGCTGAACGACAGACACCTCTGCTGTTATGTCCTCACAGCTGTGAATGGCCACCCCATCCCATGGGAACACCAGCTGAACGAAAGCCAAAGGCCAGCTTTGGAGGGTCCAGAAGCCCCAGCCCACCCTGCTCTAGTCCTGTGGACCCCCTCCCGCCCACTCCCACCACCCACATCTGCTCAAGGTCACACCCCCTGTTGGTTTTGATGTTCCCTCCTCCCACCAGGGATCACTGTGCGAGCTCTGAGGGAAGAGAAGCCCACATCTTCCTTCCTTGGGGACTTCTGTGAAATCCCTCTCCATATGGTTCCCTATGTTGTGAGCTTGCTGGGATGCCCTGCTCAGGGATGCGTGGGTTTCTCCCCAGTCCTGGTGAGAAAAGCAAAATGTGCTCTTGCAGTGCATAGCATGACACTATCTATTTAGCTGCTCAGCCCACAAACCAGTCATTCCACATTCTTCTCTTTGCTCTCCCACAGCAGCTGGCCCTGTTGATGCTGCAACAGAACCCATCCTGGATCTGCCCACTTCTTTTCATCTCTTGCCCTGATGATGGCAATGGTACCTGACTTGTCTCTGCTTTCACTCCTGCCCTCTGTGATCCATTTTCTATAAAGAATCCAGAGTGAGCTTTTAAAAGCATAATCCAGATCATATCATATCACTCTCCTGCTTAAGCCCTTCAGTGGCTTCCCATCACATTTAAAATAAAAACTTGATTTCTTACTCTGATCTACAATGCCCTCCCAGAGCTAGTCCCTGCCTACCTCTCTGCCATCATTGAATACTGTCCAATAGCTCTCTGTCTCACCTTCTCTCTGTTCATCCGAAGGGCCAGGCCCACCTCCAACTAAGGGCCTTTGCCATATCTGTTCCTTTTGCCTGGTAAGCTTTAGTCTGCCTTAGCGGTATATGTGTGCGTGTACATATTTTTACTAATCATGAGTTATTGCTATAAAACAAATGGCTTTGCATATGGGTCACCACTTTAGGAAGTTTTTACGCAAGATAAAACAATTCTTTTAGGCCATTTGAGATTCTATTCTCCCATCCTATTTTCTTAGCAGATAACATGACTTTGAACAAGACAAAACAAAACACTCTGAAGTCCTTCCAACAATGAAAACAAGGTCATAACTTGGGAATATGGAGGAAGAGAAGGAGGGGGAAAAAGAAGAAATAGCATTTAAGACCAAAACATTAAGTGAGATTAAAGAGGATCATATTGAAATAATAAAAGCTATATTACTAGAGTAACGAAACATACAAATCATGGCCCTTAGAAAGATAAGGAGAAGTTGACAGGATCATAATGGTATCTTCATTTATTCACCTAACAGTTGATAGCCTACTAGGTGCCAGGCAGTATTCTAAGTGGTAGGGAAGAAGCAGTGAACTAAACATATAAAGTCTCTGATCTATAGAGCTTACTTCTAATGAGAAAGAAAAGACAATATTTTAAAAGTAAATATATAATATGTATTGTAATAACAAGCTCTGTGAGGAAAAATAAAGCAGTGAAGGGGATTGGAGAGAACCAGGGGTGGGAATGCAATTGCAATTGTAAACAGTGTGGTCCAGGAATGCCTCTCTAGTGAGATGACATTTGAGCCTGAAAAATGTGAAAGCAAGCCATGATGCTCTCTGAGAACACTCAAGGCAGAAAAAAAAGAGCAAGTTCAAAGGCCCTGAGGTGGGAATATGCCTGGCCTGTTCAAAGAAAAGCCCAGAGGCCAAGATGGCTGAGAAGCCAGAAGAGCTGCAGGAGATGAGGTCATTGTAAGGACTTTGGCTACTCTGAGTGAGATGCAAGGTCATTAGAGGGTTTTCAGAAGAGGAGTGATACAATCTGATTTATGCTATAAAAGAATCAGGCTACTACGATGAGAGCAGAATGGCTCGGAGTAGCAGTAGCTATGTGAGCACAGAAGCATGGAGACAAACAAGGAGCTATTGCAAAGATTCAGGTGCAAGATCATGTTGGCTTGGACCATGACAGTAGATTTGGAAGAGGGAAAGATGTGGTTAGATTTGGGATGTATTTTGGAGGCAGAACTTACAGCATTGGCTGATGGTTTTGAGGTGGGATTTAAGAGAAAGGGATGTCAAGGATGACACCAGGACTGTAGAACAGGTTTAGGAAAATTAGGAGTTTGACTTTTGAAACGTTAGTTTAAAATGGCTATTCTGTATTCTAGTGGTGATGTCAAGTGATGCAAAGTACTAAGTATAGGAGGCACTCAGTGTGTGTGTGTGTGTGTGTGTGTGTGTGTGTGTGTGATGGTTAGACCTGGTTCTGTCTCTTGGTGGCTGTGTGATCTTGGCAAGTCCATCTTCTCTGGGATGTAGATCTAACCAGGCCAACTTCTCAGGGTTTAAAAACATTTTAAAGTTTTAAACACCATTTTTTGACACTACTCTGAACCTAAGGTAGAGCCTAATTTCCTCTCCCTTTGCACATGAGCAGACATTAGCGCCCAGCTGCTAGCAAGTCAAATGCAGAAGTGATGCAATATGAGTTCCAAGGCTACGTTAGAAAAGCTTCTGCCTGGCACTCACTCTGGGGACACTCACTCTTGGAATACAGCCACTATGTCGTGAAAAAACCCAGGCCACAGAGAGAGGCCATGTAGGTGCTCCAACTCACAGCCTCCACTGACATCCCAGGCCCACTGCAGACATGTGAGAGACAGAGCCTACAGATGATTCTGGTGTCCTACCTGACACCATGTAGAGCAGAAACGAGCTGTTCCTGCCAAGCCCTGCCCAAATGATGGGTCTGGGAGCAAAATGAATGCTGGTGCTTTGGGTTGGTATGTTGCACAGCAGCAGGTAGCTACAACACAGGAGATTGTGAAAGCCTTCCATGTGCTGGAACGCTGTCTACAAAATTGGATCACTAGTCAGTAGACATCCTGAGCTACTCACCTCCTGACTCCAGTTACAAGTCCTTTTATGCTGGGTGTCATCTCAGCCAGGCTCTGACTCCCTCCAGCAGCGGGGAGCACGATGTGGGATGCCTTGCAGCCACAGTCTGGCCCCAGCCTCCTCTTGTGCCCCCTCTTCCATCAGGGGCCTCCTTGGCTACTGCCCCATAGCACTCCCTGAACATGCTATATGCAATGATGTCTGTGCTTTTCCTCATGCTGTTCCTCTGTCTGAACAACCTTTTCCTTCCAGGGCCCCAGGAACCTTGATTCTGAGGCACCTCCTTCCTTCTACACAAGGGCTGACTTCATCCAATCTTATCCAAGGCTGGATCCAAACCTTCCTTGGGGAAGAGCTTCTTCCCACTTGCCTGTTGAGGTCTGAGGGCCACCTCCCAGAAATATGCAGGACCCAATGCTTCTCATCAGTAAAGGCCTAGAGGATAGGAGAGCAGATGTAAAGACGCCACTACCAGCTGCTGGAAACCTCAGCTGCCAGCCTAGAGGGAAGAGAGAGGAGAAGGACTTGGAATAATCTGTGTGAGTTTGTGACAATGATTTTGAGTAATCAGATGGTCTCCAACTCCCTGTAAAATATCCCCACCAAACTCTACTGGTTCCCAGGCACACCTCACTTATGCTCAATAATGACCCCATTTCCATAGCAGCCCTGCCATTTTGCTGACCCTTAGCCTTCTTCACATGCCCCTGCTGAGCTGACCCATTCTTCTGAGCCTGATTTACACACTGCTCTGGCCAGGCACAGCTGTTGTCTGCCATACCTACAGCCATGCTGCCAGGGGGCCTGGACAATACCATTGACCCCCTGCCTGATGGCTGGGCATGGCCTTCACAGTAGACTGCCATTTGTTGGGTGCATAAACAGATACTACAATTGCACGTTTGTCGACTTCTTATATTTTGATCTGGTGCCTGTACCTCTCTGTGGCCCCCCAGGCACAGCAGCTCTCTGAGCCCTCTAGATGATATGTGTAGTACAGGACCCAGAACAGGGGAGAATGGCTCCTTCCCTCTGTTACAGGAATGACTTGGATGCCCATGGGCCTCACTACCCTGCAGGCCACAGGCCACAATGTTACTGAGATACACATTTCGCTAGCTCCATACTGCACCTTAACTCGGGCAACTGCAGTGCTCAGAATCATCACAAGGTGACTTTGCCCATGGAGTCTTCAGAAGTCCCAGAGTTGTCTCATACATGCTTCTGCAGTGGTCAAGGCTGCTGCTCATGCTCTCTCCTCCACTCTGCCCTGGCCATCACCCCTTCATATCACTTGCAAGGTTTTCCTCTGACTGCCTCTTAATACTCTGCTGGACTGCCTGTCAGTGCCTGTGTCCCCATACTGGGCCTTGTCTTTTTACTCCTAACAGGAAGAGAAACTGATTTCCCTCCATTGTGCTCTGCCCTGAGAGGGGAATCACAGCAGGTCTGCTCTGGCTCCTCAGGTGGCACATTATTTAGAGAGATTGTTGGGTTTGGGTTTGTTTTTGTTAATATCTATAGCTACATACAGACACTGGGCCCGGAGCTGGACCCATCTCTATCACTCAGACCCTGAGCTGAGTCTCATTCTTCATTTCAGGTTCCTTCATTCATTCAGCCACTGTTTACCAAGTATCTCTGTGTTTAAGGGACTATGACAGTAACTTGGAGTATTAACTTCCTATTGCTGCTTTATAAGTTCCCACAATCTTAGTGGTTTAAAACAACATGTACTTGTTATCTTACAGTGTTAGGGGTCAGAAGTCTGAAATGGGTCGGCAGACCCTTCTGGGGCCCTCGGAGAATCCATTTCTATGCCTTTTCCAGCTCCTAGAGGCCACCCGCAGTCCTTGGCTTACAGCCCCACATTATCCAACCTTAGCTTCCATCATCACACCTCCTTCTCTGACTCTGACCGTCCTGCCCATTCTCACAAGGACCCCTGTGATTACATTGGGCCCACCTGGATAATCCAGAACAGTCTCCCCCATCTCAAAAGCCTCAATCACATCTGCAAAGTCCCTCTTGCTACATAAGGAAGGTAACATATACACAGGTTTCAGGGATAAAGATGTGAACATCTCCAGGGAGCCATTATTCTGCTGACCACACTGGGTATCTAGGTGAATGGATTCTATCTGAAGGATGCAGTCTTTTCCTGTAATTTGCCCCCTGGCACTTCCCCTTTCTCTCCCAGTTTGCCAAACATACTTGTTCATACCTGAACCCCATTCATGGACCTAGTTCAAGTTCTTAAGAGCTTACTCTTCGGCCCCTTTGTACATCCAGATGGTAATATTTCCCCTTCTTGGAGACTCTCTCACCCTCAGGGTAAGGCCTCTGGCTCTCCTTTCAGTATCACAGAGAGAACTGAGATATCCAGGCAAGGATAGCGAGGCCATGGAGCATGTGTGTATATCCAGGGATAATCATCTGGATAAGTTTCCTGTCTCTGCCCTCTGCCCCTCCAGGTCAATCCCCACCCTTCTCCACCCTGTTCCATGCACTAGGTGACTGACCATGAGCCACATCAGTGGGTGCTCTTGTCCTCTGGCTTCCTCTAGGTTCAGCCAATGGGAGGTCTGCCAGGAGGTTGGAGAGCAGATAAAGTGAAGGTAGGCTATGCTTCCTTCTGACTCCTGCCCTGGACTGCTTCATCCCTCACTGAAGTTCTGGCTTCTGTCAGGTTCAGGCCCCTCTGGGTTCAGGCAACTACTCTCTGCCCTCAGACTTTCAGGCCATAGGAATAGTACCAGCTCTGTTGTCCCCAGCCCTGGGTTCTGTACTACCTCTTGTGGTTTCCCTAAACTCTGCTCAAATGTTTGTAAAGACCCTTCATTAAACTTTTCTCAAATTACCCAATCTGTGTGTGTCAACTGTTTTCCCGTCTCCTCTCTAAAGGGCAGGGTACCTGCCGCAGAGCCTTTTAATTTCCCTCAGTAGGCTCCTTTCCCTCTTTTTTTTTTTAACACAGAGTTGTAACAGAGAACATGGCTGCCCTGCTAGGCTCTACATTCCCCAGCCTCTCCTGCAGCTAAGTATGGCATCCTGAGTTCTTGCCAATAGGATGTAAGCAGAGTGATGTGATAAATTCTTGGTCTTACCCTTGACATTGTGGACCCAGAAATGGAAGCTTTGTTTTAAGGAAGCTTTGTTTTAAGCATCAACCCACCAAACTGGGTCCCAGATGACTCTTTGGAATAGAGCTGGCCCTGTCAGCCATGGACTACTCATATCTGGACTTTCTTTTTATTAAGGTATTATTGATATATACTCTTATGAAGGTTTCATATGAAAAAACAATATGGTTGCTACATTTACCCATATTATCAAGTCCCCACCCATATCCCAATGCAGTCACTGTCCATCAGTAAGATGCCACAGATTCACTATTTGCCTTCTCTGTGCTACACTGTTTTCCCCGTGATCCCCCACACCATGTGTACTAAACATAATACCCCTCAATCCCCTTCTCACACCCTCCCCACCCACCCTCCCACACCCATCCGCTTTGGTAACCACCAGTTCCTTCTTGGAGTCTCTGAGTCTACTGCTATTTTGTTCCTTCAGTTTTGCTTCATTGTTATACTCCATAAATGAGGGAACTTATTTGGCACTTGTCTTTCTCCGCCGGGCTTATTTCACTGAGCATAATATCCTCCAGCTCCATCCATGTTGTTGCAAGTGGTAGGATTTGTTTCTTTCTTATGGCTGAATAGTATTCCATTGTGTATATGTACCACCTCTTCTTTATCCATTCATCTACTGATGGACACTAAGGTTGCTTCCATATCTTGGCTATTGTAAGAAGTGCTACAATAAACATAGGGGTGCATATGTCTTTTTGAATCTGAGAACTTGTATTCTTTGGGTAAATTCTAAGGAGTGGGATTCCCGGGTCAAATGGTATTTCTATTTTTAGTTTTCTGAGGAACCTCCATATTGCTTTCCACAATGGTTGAACTAGCTTACATTCCCACCAGCAGTGCAGGAGGGCTCCCCTTTCTCCACATCCTCGCCAGCATTTGTTGTTCTTAGTCTTTTCGATGCTGGCCATCCTAACTGGTGTGAGGTCATATCTCATTGTGGTTTTAATTTGCATTTCCCTGATGATTAGTGATGTGGAGCATCATTTCATATGTCTGTTGCCATCTGAATTTCTTCTTTGGAGAACTGTCTCTTCATATCGTCTGCCCATTTTTTCATCGAGTTATTTGCTTTTTGGGTGTTGAGGCATGTAAGTTCTTTATATATTTTGGATGTTAACCCCTTGTCGCATATGTCATTTACAAATATATTCTCCCATACTGTAGGATGCCTTTTTGTTCTGTTGATGGTGTCCTTCGCAGTACAGAAACATTTTAGTTTGATGTAGTCCCATGAGTTCATTTTTGCTTTTGTTTCCCTTGCTCAAGGAGATGCATTCAGGAAGAAGTTGCTCATGCTTATATTCAGGAGATTTTTGCCTATGTTGTCTTCTAAGAGTTTTATGGTTTCATGACTTACATTCAGGTCCTTGATCCATTTTGAGTTTACTTTTGTGTATGGGGTTAAACAATAATCCTTTCTCTTGCATGTAGCTGTCCAGTTTTGCCAACAGCAGCTGTTGAAGAGGCTGTCATTTCCCCATTGTATGTCCATGGCTCCTTTATCATATATTAATTGACCATATATAGTTGGGTTTATATCAGGGCTCTCTAGTCTGTTCCTTTGGTCTATGGGTCTGTTCTTGTGCCCATACCAAATTGTCTTCAGTACTGTAGCTTTGTAGTAGAGCTTGAAGTTGGGGAGCATTATCCCCCCAGCTTTATTCTTCCTTCTCAGGATTGCTTAGGCTATTCGGGGTCTTTTGTGGTTCCATATGAATTTTAGAACGATTTTCTCTAGTTCATTGAAGAATGCTGTGGGTATTTTGATAGGAATTGCATTGAATCTGTATATTGCTTTAGGCAGGATGGCCATTTTGACAATATTAATTCTTCCTATCCATGAGCACAGGATGTCTTTCCATTTATTGGTATCTTCTTTAATTTCTCTCATGAGTGTCTTGTAGTTTTCAGAGTATAGGTCTTTCACTTCCTTGGTTAGGTTTATTCCTAGGTATTTTATTCTTTTTGATGCGACTGTGAATGGAATTGTTTTCCTGATTTCTCTCTCTGCTAGTTCATTGTTAGTATATAGGAAAGCAACAGATTTCTGTGTATTAATTTTGTATCCTGCAACTTTGCTCAATTCAGATATTAGATCTAGTAGTTTTGGAGTGGATTCTTTAGGGTTTTTATGTACAATATCATGTCATCTGCAAACAGGGACAGTTTAACTTCTTCCTTGCCAATCTGGATGCCTTTTATTTCTTTGTGTTGTCTGATTGCTGTGGCTAGGACCTCCAGTACTAGGTTGAATAGAAGTGGGGAGAGTGGGCATCCGTGTGTTGTTCCTGATCTTAAAGGAAAAGCTTTCAGCTTCTCGCTGTTAAGTATAATGTTGGCTGTGGGTTTGTCATTTATGGCCTTTATTATGTTGAGGTACTTGCCCTCTATACCCATTTTGTAGGGAGTTTTTATCATGAGTGGATGTTGAATTTTGTCAAATGCTTTTTCATATGGAGAGGATCATGTGGTTTTTGTCCTTCTTTTTGTTGATGTGGTGGATGATGTTGATGGATTTTCGAATGTTGTATGGACTATTCGTGAGAAAAATAAACTTAGGTCTCATTTAAGTTACTGTATTTTGGAGGCTGTGTGTTATAGCAGCTTAACCTGCACTCTAAGTACCAGAGCATTGACTCAAGAGCAGTCAATCCATAGGCCTTTTAAAATCTACCCCACCCCCAATCTAATTTAGATCATCATCCTGTTACACTCTCTTCTAGCACCCTGTACTTTTCCTTCAAAGCGCTTATCACAGCTAATGATTAAATAATTATTTGTGTGATGTAGTGCTCAATATTGATTGCCTTCCCAACAACTATCTCTCCTCTTTTTATCTCACAGGATCCTATTTTGATTCAAGTATTCATGCCGTCCTCATTCAGACTCATGCTGCAAAAAAGATGAGCTTAGGTCAATCAGATTCTCTTTCTTAGATTTTGAACTAAGAAACAAATAATGAGCCACTTATCAAAAGGCTCTAAGATAGAAAGTTCACAGTGTAGAGGGAACCAGTGAGGCCACAGTGGACCATGTGCAAGCCAATGTGCTCAGGAAGCCAAAACTAAGAATGAGAGTGAGCAGCAGGTAGTAGAGAAGCAGAATGATTGCACAATTGACCTGTGCAATGTGTCTGCTGAGGACCTGCAGCCACCTGGATCCAGGATTATTTCCCAGTTTCAGGCTCTGCTCTTGGCTTTCCATAGACAGCATCTATAATTTTCCCTAAAAGACACCATCTTTCCCTGGGCTGACAAGAGTGCACACCAAGCAGGTTTGGATAAATCAGTAACTTTGGGCAAATGTTCAACAAATATTGTTTGAATACCCACTGTGTCCCAGGAACTGTTGTATGCATGGGGGTACTATGAAAACAAGATGGGCTGCCTAAAGTGTCTCTCAGAGAAGCAAAATCGACTATGTCACCCCTCTACCTGCTTATGATTCTTCAGTGGCTTCTAAGTGACCATAGAACAAAGCTTGAAATCCTTTTTATGGTTTACAGGGCAACCTTGCACGATCCAGCTTCTATGTTTTGCAATACTATTACTTTACCCTTCCCTTCATTCTCAGCCATATCAAATCATTCTCAGGTCTCCAAACATGCAAGCCTCTTGCATGCTTTTAGGTCTTTGCACACACTCTTCCATCTGCTTGCATGTGGTAAGCAAAGGTAAGAGGCAAGGATGAGAATGGCAGTGATAAAATTAATAACAACACTACCACTTACTGAGCATTTATATATATTTTACATATATTATTCTTAATCTTCCTAAAATGCTGCAAGGTAGGTTCTGTATGCCCCATCTTACACATGCAGAAACTGAGGCCTTCGGAAGTTCAGTAGCTTGCTTCAGATCACACAGTTCATAAGGGACAAACCAAAATTTTACTCTAAGCCTATTTGACTCCAAAGGACAGGTTGTTTAGGCCATCTGTCACCTCTTTGCCATGCTTTAGAGCTCATCTTCAGGAGGCAGACAGACTTGGCTTTGAATTCAGAGCTCCACCACTTCCTAAGTGGGTGGCCTTGAGACTGAGCCTCAGTTTCCTCATTTGTAAAATGAGGTCAGCAATAGAATCTACTCAGAGGTTATTGTGAAGTTAAAAGGAAAGGGTACTTGTGAAGTGCTTGGCATAGGCCTGGCCTAGTACATTCAATGAAAGTAGACATTGGTTCATTATCATCACCATTACCTTCTTCGCTTAGGCAAATAGCTCTCTCTCCTTTGTCCTGTCCAGTTCAGAGCTCTGCATCTTGTCACAGACACAGCCTAAGAGCTGCTTCTCTGCAGGGCTTCCTGGGGCCAGGACTGCACAAGTTTGTGGAAGTAAGCTCAGGCAGGCAGAGGGATGGCCTGTAATTGATCTCAGTTTGAGCTGGGCAGACCCTGTCTTCCTTGGCTGGGGCCTCAGGAAGCAGGGTGCTGCCTGATTTATGTTCCTGCTGCACCGAGGATGACCTGGTGCCCTCTCTACGTGTCCCAGCATCAGACAAGGCCATAAAGTAGAATTGGTGCTGCACATTTGTTCCTATAAGGGCCAACTTATACACTGCTGCACCCAGCTTAGGTCAGTCCCCTGCAGGACTCTTCCTGGGAAAGGTTGGTGTGGCCACCCTGTGCAGTCAGGCCACTGGGAGTTCAGGAACAGTGTATGGAAGGAAAATCACAATCTCTTATACTCCCATGGCTTCAGTGACCATCTACTTGCGAATGACTCCCAATCTACTTCCTGAACCTACAGTTCCCCCCAGCCTCAGACCCAGATATCTGGTGGCTTGCTGAACACATAAGCCCTGTCTGAACTCATCACATTCACTTCCCTGCTGGCTCCTTTCAGCTGGCTGAGGAAGCGGCTTCCTTCATGGCCTGGTGCGCATCTTTGTACACCTCCTTTATAGCTGTGACTATGCTATTTGTAATTAGGGCAGCTTACCACAGGTCTTACCATTATCTGTATCTGTTTCCTGCAATAGACTGTGAACTCCTACAGACAGAAGACTGGGTCTGATTCATCTCTGAACCCCCAGTGCCTAGAACAGAATCTGAAACAGAGGACATGCCATAAACCTCTGATGACTGAATGAGTGGATGGATGGATGGAGGGATGGAATGGATGGACAGATGGATGGATGGACAAGAGAACGAATGAGTGAACACAGATGAGTACTTTTCAAAGTAGTTTTTAAAGAACAGGGCTTCCTAAGAGGGACCTCTAAAATTCCGCTGGAAATAGTGAAATTAGATATTAGCATCTTAGAAGCTGATTAACCTTATTAACTGCAAACTCTGATCTGCAAAATCATACAGACGACTGAGACCAGAGAAGTTAAATAACTTTGTGAAGTTAACCAGTTATTTACTGGCAGAGCTCCTGGACTAGCCCCCAAACCTCCTAAATTTATAGTTTAGAGTCCTACCCTCTCTTTCTACATGCTGAGCTTAAGTGAGCTCTTTGCAAACTCTCCCAAGCTTGGCTTCCAAAAGGCAGAGGGTACTCTATACTATCACAAGGTTTTATTAATAACAATGTAATCCATAGCAGAAAAACTGAGATGAGTGTCTCAGAAGCTTCCAGTTCTAAGAGAAGCATGAGACTGTATGACTGTGTGCCCCTTATCCTCCTTAAGCCTCAGTTTCCTTATCTGCAACGTGGGAGTAATAATGATACCTGTCTTCACATAATGCAGGTTTTTCACTTTATGCTATTCTGGTAGGTTGTATTATTATTCCCAACTATTTCTGGGCTCTCAGTAAAAGAATTACCCATCTCTGCCCATTGCAATGAGGCTTCAGTGCCTCTCTGTGGGGGTAGTATACCTCGCTGCCCCCTTAGTGTCGGTCTAGATCTTTGGCTTCCTTCAGCCAATGGAACATGAATAGAAGTGTCATGTGCCACATCCCAACAGAAGCTTTTAGAGCCATAACAAGGTTCAACCATAGCAATTTTCCTTCTGTCTCTAGACTGATACACGGGCTGCTCCTACAGTCTGAGACATGGAATGTGAAGACAGTAAGAACAGAACCTCAAATAACATGCAGCAGTCACATAACATAAGTGAGAAATAAACCTTCATTGTTTCAACCATTGAGATTGTAGGGTAGTTTCTACTGCATAGCCTAGCAAATGCTAATAACCTTTTGCTTATAATATAGACAGACTCATTTGGGACATCTCAAAAGGGAGGATGGGGTATATAGTAAAGATAGCTACAAAATGCATTAAATCCCAGGTAGTCCTACAGCCAAGTATTAGTTAATGGTCAGAGTATGCTGCCATAATAAAGAGACTCCAAAATAAAAGTGTTAAATGAGATACACTTTTACTTTTCTCATAAAACAGTACGGAAGTAAGTGGCCGATCCAGGGATGTTAGACAGCTCAGCCCAAAGGTCCAGGTTCCTTCCATCTTGCTGCCCCTGCTGTCTTCTGTGGTTATCCTCCTCTGCACCATGTCCACACTGCAGCCTGCAGGAAGGAGGAAAGACAGAGAGGAGGGACAACCAGTGTTCCTTTTAAGGATGTACAGAGAAGTGGCTCACATCACTTCTGCCCACAGTCTATTGGCCAGATCTTATTTATATGGCCTTGGCTAATACAAGGAAGCTGATAAAGTAGTTTCTAGCCAGGTGACCATGGTTGGCAAACACTACAAATACAAACTTCCCTCCCCTACATCCTAACCAACTGGAGAGCCAGTTGTTTAATATTTGTCAGCTCAGAGGGTAATGGATACTGGGAAGCAATTAGCAGTGTCTAATGGTCGGGCCACATTTTCTTGGAGTCCTTACTGCCTTCTCCTCTCACTCCTGAGCAGCTTCCTCACCTTCTGTTCAGCAAGAAATGCTCTGGATTGTCTGCCCTGAGGCTGAGTGCCTACACTTGGGCTGCCCAGCTATGTCTGAGGTAGAGGAGCTGGATGGGGTTCAGGCACAAAGCTCCCTTCAGAGGGGCTGTGGGCCCAACTGGCACCCGAGGCAGACACAGTGTGCAGCTGAGTAAAAACTTTTTCCCAGAGTTCAGCTTATGGGATACTCTCCTTATGCAGATTCTCTAATATTCCTTTAAAAAAATTTTTTTATTGTGATAAAATATATGTAACATAAACTTTACCATCTTAGCCATTTATAAGTGTACCATAAAGTGTATCAAATACATTCATAATGTGGTGCAGCCAACACCATTGTCCATTTCTACATCTCTGATCTCCCTTTTGCTATTCTATGGCCCAGGTGGTGAAAGATGTACTTGCTGAAGTGGCAGGAGGCCTCTGGCTGAGGCTTGGCTGTGCCCTGTATTACAAGGGTAGTGATTTGCAGAAGACCTGAGGTGCACATGCAAGGATCTAGGCAAGATGCTGGCTGAGCACCTTTCCAGCAGGGCAATCCAGGAGGAAAGAAAGAACTCAGACCTCAGCCCTGTCCTTCAATGACTTGGGGAAAGTTCATCTTATGCCATGTTCTTCATAACTGTGTGCCTGAATAGTTCTTCCCTCTCTTTGTCTGATTAATGCCTTATGTCCTTCAGACCCCCGCCCCCCACCTAAAAGTGGCTCTCTGCATGAGTCTCTCTCACAGCCTGGCCTTCCTATTTGTAGCACTATTCAGGTTTTTATTATATATTATCTGCTTACCTCCTAATTTTTCATCTGTCCCTGTACTACCCTGAATGTCCCATGTTTGTTTCATTCAGCAGTGTATCCTCAGCACTGAGCCCAGGCCTGGCCCAAAGCTGCCATTCAATAAGAATGTGTTAAATGAATAAATGAGTAAACAAATGAATTAAGTTAGTTAATATCCCTAAACCTTAACTCTGAACAGGAAGGTATTAAAATATCTAACTAATGAAGGACAGGAACAAATCAGGAAATACACCAAGTGTTCAGGCCAATGTTCTAAAGCAGTGACTATACTGGAGGCCCCTGCTGTGCCAGGTATTAACCTTTTAGTTGCAGCAGAGTACAGAGATCTGGGGGACCCCAGGGGAGAAACTGAGGTGAAGGAGAGCTGGAAGGGCACATAGGGAACTTGGAACAACAATCAATAAAAAAAAATTCTCTAAATTAACAACATTTGAGGCTAAATGTCAACCCTGTCTGTAAAATGGAGGAACTGATGCCTAGCTGATTAAAAGGGGTGCTGGGGGAGTGGCATCAATCAGTTCCATGACAGGCTAGGAGAGGCAAGCCTAAGATAAAAAAACACCAGAAGCTTAGAAAGTACTGGGTCAAAAACGGCTGCACTTCACCTTCCTGTTCCATCCCCAAGAGAGATAGACAAGTCCCAATAACCAGTTCCAGGTGTGTGAAGGAAATCCAGCTCAATTTGGAAAGGGTTTTGGTGTCTGAGGAATTGCAAATTTAAAAGAACAGAACAGGACCAGATGGCAGAAGAGACTGTTGCTCTCCCAGAGATTCCTCCTTAACTCAGGAATAGAGATCCCTGCCGTGAAAGGCCTGGCCAAGCTCCTACTAGTGTTCAAGACCTGGGTCTATGCTTCAAAATTCTGTGACCCTAAAGCTCATTCAAAGTAGGGGCAGAGACTCCAGACCTGGGCTAGGGAATTTTTATCTAAAGACTCCTGATCAGGACCTTTGAATTTGCTTCTCCCTTGAGCAGCCATTAGGAAACAGACCCCTTGAGCATGCAAGAACTAGATGTTAGGAGTACAGCCTGCCTTCCAGGCACCAGGTAAAAACAAGAGATGCCCTACATCTGACTTCAACTCAAAGAGGAATTTACTATAAGGATAGAGGATGTGTCACAGAATCCAAAGCTGGGGATGGTGATAGGGAAGCCATCAGGAATCTCAGCGCCCTGAGAAATCCAAGCATTGGCTTTGCTTTTCTTCCCCAGAGCAGACTGACTAGCTCTTTTTCCTGGTATGCGTGGTGGAACTGTGCACCACCAGCACCTTAACTCAAGAAGGCAGCCGGAGGCAGGCAGAAAGTCTTCAGCTCCAGCCCAGGGTTCTTGAGATGGGATGTGATTGGCTCAGCCTACCTTGACCAGTCACCTGTGGCCTGGGGTGAGGGTCGGAATCAGAGGTACGTTTGGCTGTCCTTCAGGGCCTGTGGATACAAGAAGGGCAGAACCATTCATAGAACAGGGACACTGGGCAAGGAGTAGACAGAAGGTACCTTCTTCATGTGATTTATCCTGTGTTACTCAGCTAAAAATGGCATACCAAGTCCAAATGACTCCTATGTTCTTTCCATTTTGCTCCATTTGAGGGTTATGAAATGAAGGTCATTATGCCCAAGGGTGACCAAAGGTAAAGCCAGAGCCTGAGACACCAAGGAGGGCTCAGATCTGAAGGCAGTGAATAGAACAGTGCTTGCCAATCCTGGCTTCTCTGCTAGACTCTAAACTGGAAAGAACGTGTGTGTCTAGCATGGATCCTGGCAGGTAGGCACAGTTGGTAATTATTTATTAGTGGAAGGAAGGAAGAAAGAGAGGAAAGGAGGAAGGACTGTGCTTCTAAATCACTTGCAGAGCTTGGTATAAAAGAGATATCAATAGTGAGCAACATTTATTGAGCACTTAGTATTCTAAGATTTTGCATGTTTTAAATCATTTTTGATCTTCACATCAAATCAGTGAGCTGAATATTATTCCCTTTATAGGTAAGATACTGAGGCACAAAAAGGCTAGGAAATTCACCCAAGTTCACTGGGTTAGTGACAGAACCATTGTAAATCTAAGCAGCCTGGCTCCAGAACCTCCACACTCAACCACTGCCCCAAACAGCCTCATGTGATGTCAGTAACTCACCCCAGACCTTAGAGAATTAGAATCTCCAAGGGTGGGACCCAGGAATCTGTATTTGAGCAAGTTTCACAGATGATTCTGATGCACAACCAGAATTAGCCCTAAAACTGTGAATCTGAAAATTAGCAGTGAGCCTGGGGCCATATGATTAGAACAAATAAGGCTCCTACCAGGATTTTAAAGTTTATCTGATCAGACGAACATAAAGCCTGCCAAATAATGTTGACTGATTGTATCCCCTTTGTGAGGAGGGAACCCTAACCCAGATCAATTACAAAAAAACCCTCAGGGGACCTGTAGGCAGAGGCCAGCTCAGGGGAGCTGCCTATGAGACGTTTTCCAAGGGGCTCCAGTCACAGGCCACCGTCCTCGGGAAAGCCGGGACTGACTGTGTACCTGCCTAGTTCCTGGACTTTGATCTCTCATCTGACCTCCTTCTCACCCCTGCTCTGATCTGACAACTCCTGCTGGGTTGACCCCATCTCTGACCCCAGCCTGCCCCAGTTTTCAGCCTCACTGCTCCAGGCTGATATCTCACATGATGACAGCTCCAGACAGAACAGTATTGCTATTAGACTAATAGGAGCAATATGGGAGCAAGACACCATCCTTCTAACGATGCAATGAAATATGGAATATCCATGTCAAAAGAATTGTGACTTGTAGAGTGGAGTTGAGGTATCTTAAACCACTCTGTAACCATCACTGAGCATGGATGTCAAATCAATGAGAAATAAATAGGCCTTGGTCCTAACTGGAGCAATGTTCTTTCATTCATTAAACAAATGGTTATTGAGAGCTGATTCTCTGTTAGCACTGAGAGCAGAAAAATGAACAAAACTTTGTCTCTGTTCCAAGGAGTTCCCTTGTGCCCAGTTCTGCTGTGGCATCCAGAGAAGATGATGCTTCAAAGATTAGCCAATGAAATGGACCAAAGAGGAGAAAGGCTGAAGGACTGCGCTGTCAGAGAGGAGATGGTTCTAGCTTTTTCCAAGGTTCCAAAGTACCTTAAATACCAGACTGGACTATGGAAGCCTGGGGGAGCTGGTTATGAACCTCAGAACACAAACACCTTTAAAACACCTAAATCTGTCTGTGCACCAGAGGCTCAGGCCCAGGGGGTGGGGTGCCTTCCTGACAGGCTCCAAAAGGGCTCAGGATTGGTGCTTGGGATACCCCATTCTGTCCCTGGCTATATACTCTGATGTATAATCTCCAACAATTCACATTCCCTCTCTGGGCTTCAGTGTCCTCAGACCATTTTTCTCTCTGAATGTCTTGCTCCTCAAAGAGTATTTGATAAATGTTTGTTAAATGAATGAATGAACTTCTGAAGTCCCTTCCAGCTCTGATTGCATGAGTCTGTGAGCTGGAGACATCTTTTGGAAAGAATGGGATTGGCCAAGAAGAAAAAGTTTAGTCCCACTGCTGAGGAAACCTGGGTCACACTCCATTATGCAAGTATGATCTGAACCTAATAGACCACCTCTCCTTCCTCTTTATCCCCTTCCTTTATTTTCCATCTCCTGTGCACTCCCTTCTACCCAAAACATTCTGTTGTAGATCGACTTGTATCCCCCAGAAAAGATATGTTCAAATCTTAAACCCTGGTACTTGTGAATCTGATCATATATGTAAATAGGGTCTTTGTAGATGTAACCAAATTAAGGTAAGGTCATATTGGATTAGGGTGAGCCCTACTCCAATAGGACTGATGCCCTTATAAGAAGAGGGAACTTTGGACAGAGAACAGAGGGAGAATGCCATGCGATAATAGAGGCAGCAATTGGAGTGATGCACACACAAGCCAAGGAATGCCAAGGATTTCTGGAAATCACCAGAAGCTAGGAGAGAGGCATTGAATAGATTTTTCCTCTGAGTCGCTAAGAAGGAACCAACCCTGCTGACACCTTGATTTTGAACTTCTAGCCTTCTGAATGTGAGAGAATAATTTTTGTGATTTTTTTAAAAGTCACTCTGTTTGCGGTGTTTTGTTCTGGCAGCCTTAGGAAGCTAATATATTTTGTTATTTAGATCCAAGGCCATTATTTAGAAATCACCCCGCTGTTGCATGATAACAGCCCTAAAATCTCCAGTGGCCTTGACGTCTTTCCAAATGTTCATTGAAGATGAATCATCACTGTGCCTATTGTGAATCTCTGAAACCAAGAAGGCTGACTCCCCCATGGGAGGAAGAGGAAGACCTTCCACATGATTATTTAGCTGGAAGAAGATGCTAGGAGGTTGGGGAGAGGTCTACCAGCTGCTTTTTTTTCCTACTGGGGACAGCCCAAGGAAAAAAAAAAGGTTTCCATCACTGTAAGAGGATGTCACAGTCTTTGACTTTCACTCATTCAGTAAATATACGTGGAGCACTTACTGTGCTGGGCAGTGCGGGGTGCTGGGGGACAGCATCATGTGTATAGATAGGAGGAAGGCTAAAGAAATCTAACACACATTCCCTGAGTTCTACAAGCCAAGCTGGAGTTGGAGGCCTGTGGCGTATGGGTTATTAGCATGGACTTGGAAATCAGACAGTCATGGCTTGAATCTTGGCTCTGCCACTAACTTCCACTGTGATCTAGGACAAGTTATTAACCCCTTTGGGCCTTTGTCTTATTATAAGTATTAAATGAGATGATGTATATAGCACAGGGCCAGAGTAAGTGCCCAATAAATGTTGGTTATTTTCATTATCGGAGAGCAAAGATGTTCATCAGAAAGAGCTCAGTAAAAGAGCAAGGTGATTATGATCATATGGCCAAGCAGGATCTCTGCCTAGTCCAGGCCCTCATCACCTCTTGCCATACACTCTCCCATTGAATGCTCAGAACAACTCCAGGAGGAAGTCAGTCTCATTTTACAAATAAGGTAACTGTGGTTTGGGGATGTAAAATAATTTGGCTAAGTTCACAGATCCAAGGATGTGTGGCAGTCACGGTCTAAACTAGAGCTCCCAAGAACACATTCTTCCTATTCCTGGGCAACATTTGATTGCCAGGCAGGGGGAATGAGGCTCAGCATTTTGTTGGGAGAGAGCCTAGGGTACTTGGCTGAAGGCTGTGGTTGCCTCTATAGAAACTACATTATTTGCAATGGAATTACATGTTTATTTTGTTTCATTAGTAAATACATCTCTAGTGCTTACTATAAGGGTGCTCTAAGCACTTTATGTTAGTAACTCATTTACCCTCATAGGAGCCTATAAGGTGGGCACTGTATTATTCACATTTTGCAGATGTGGAAATTGAGACACAGAGAGGTTAAGCAACTTCCCCAAGGCCACACAGATAGTAAAGCAGGACTCACACTTGCTTCTTTGGCTCCAAAGACCATGTTCTTCACCATTGTTCTATATACTGCATTATCTTTTGGGGTGGTGGTGGGTTGGCTTTTCAAGGTTGTATGGGGGAGGCAGATTTGCACCCCCACACAAGCCACCCTTTGGTGCTATTGCTGCAATAAGACCATGAGTAATTTGACCCTATAAGGTGAATGGCAGGATGGGGGCTGTTTAGCCCTGGGATTCTCTGACTCAACAGCTTCTAATCACTGGCCCACTTCCTTAAAACTCATTGCGCCTCAGCTTTGGAAACCCTTTGAGCACAAAGAACTCATTTCCTGTGGCCAGGAATGGCGGAACAAGTTCCTGATGACAGCTCATCTCCCTCATTACGGTGCTCATAAAAGTGTTTCAAGGAGCCTGACTTATGGCTCCACTGTTTGTCAAGATCCCCTCTACATGGAGCCACTCTGGTAATTTGGTGCTAGGATATGTGCAGGACAAACCAGCTCCTTTGAGTCCAGGAATTATTTATGATCCTAAGAAGAGAGAATGTCATTGGAGAGATAACAAGCCTTCACGGGCACAGCAGGCTGTTTAATATGCCACAAAGGTTGGTGGCAGCTTCAGAATTCCAAAGCCAGCTAGGAAACCTTGAGAGACTGTACATGTGGATTATCTGTTCTTATGAAAACTTCTGGTTCAATAACAGGTTAGCCATTTTGGAGGTTTTACCTCTGAGCCAGGGCTTGTGCTGAATGTTTTAATATGTTAATTCATTTAATTGTCACACCATTCCTATCCTATTATACACATGAGGAAATTGAGGCCCAGAGGTTAAATAACTTGCTCAAACTCACACATTTTGAGGAGCAAAATCAAAATTTTAATCCAAATAGGTCTGCCTCCAGTTAGCTCTTTTGAACACTAGTCACAGTTTAGGAGGATATTGGGTTTTTAAGTCAGTCCAGTAAGGCGAAATACACAATATTCAAAATTACCTTGATAATCCCCTAAAATACCTACAAAGTTTAGTATATTTGGTTTGAGACATGGCCTTGTCCAATAATTAGAGAACTACTGAGCTAAACTAAGGGAAGGAGCAGAAGGAGTCGATATGCGGATGTTTATGCTTTTAAACTACTCTGCCTTTAAGTGAACTGTCAAATCCATAAGGGTAAAACCGAAGAGGCAGAGAATTATTGAGTGTCCTAACCCATCTGCAGGGGTAACTCTATTCTCTTACTATTTAACTTCCGTGATATTCTGCTGGATTAAGGGAGAAAATAGTCATATTTTAAGAGGAGAAGGAAGTTCTGGTTAGATAAGGTGTTCTAAAGTCCAAGCCTAAATTAAATGAACCTGGTACAATGAGACTAGCTTTGGAGCCAAATAAAACTGGATTTGAACCCTAAATCTCGTACTTACCAGCTTTGTGACCTTGGGTAATTTAAGTTTCCAAAGCCTCGGTTTCTTAATCTGTAAAATGGTCATAGCAATACTGCCATACTGAGATTAAGTTTAGAAAATAGAGCACATGAGTATAAATCATAGTAATTAAGCACTAGCTCTAAATACTTGTTTCACCTAAAGACAGGTCACATCACCTATCAGAGCCTAATTTCTCCTCATCTTCAGCATGGGCATAACTGTTCTGCCGACTAACCTCAAAGGTGTAAACAAACCCTAAAGCACTGTACAAAGTTTGTATGAGGATTCTAAGCTGCTTGGTGTACTGTACCTGGCATCGTGAGGAGGTGCTGGGAGACCCCTGCTGGTGAAAATAACTCTGGGGCTGTGGGAGGGGAGTCCTGGGCCTGAACTCAGAAATGGGCATAGATTTCTACTTTTGCCATTTAGTGTGGCTGTGTGACTTTGGGTGAGTAACCTAACCTCTCCGAGCTGCGCTTTCCCTTTTATCAAGTGGGGTTAACACTACTGACATCACAGGGTTACCCTGAGAATCCTATTCTGCAGAAAAATGTTAGGCATGTGGTTAGCGCTCAGTAAATGTTTGCGGAATCTAAATTCTTCTGACAGGAGCCAGATTCATTCAGCCCCTGTCCTTACACAGCGTGGGAAAAGTGAGCGGGGTTTCCGCACCGAGCTCAGGTAGGGGAGATATTCCCGGGGGACCACTGGGCTCCACTGCCTCTCCAGACCCCCGCCCTCTCTGTGTTGCCATGGCCACCGGTTCAGGCCCGGAGCGGCACCTAGGCGTGTTCAACCCAATCCCCGCCTTTCCAGAGTGACCATTGGCTGAGGGGGGCACGTGATGCTCACTGGTATGCTAATATATGGTAATCGCACCCACGCCCCTCCTCCGCTGACCGTGTCCGAGTAGCCAGCAGGGTGCGCGGCGCTGAGCCGAGGGGGCGGGCTGAGGGGCGGCCCCCGGGAGAGAGCGACCAGGTGGAGGAGGAGCGCGAACGCGACCGCAGGTAACGGGCGGGCGCGTGCGCGCTGAGGCCGGATCGCGGCGCGGACGGGCTGCGCGCGGGGGATTCGGGCAGCCGCGCTGCCGGTTTAACCCTTTGGTCACCCAGCTGTCACGGTCGGGCCGGGGCGCGGCGGCCGGGCCGGGCTCCGCGGGCGGGCACTGCCGTGGGCACGGGCAGGCAGGCGGCAGGCGGCCTGACCCGGGATCTGCGGCGTGGGGCCCACGCGGCCACTGAGCAGTCCCAGCCGGCGGACCGACTGGCCGCTGCGAGCCGGCGCCCGAACCCAACCGCGGAGAGGGCTGCGGGGCAGCTCCGGGGTCGGCACTTGCGGAAGGCTGAGGGGAACCGGCAGAAGTAGCGGCACTCGCGCGGTTTCTCGGGGGGCCGAACCCCTCCCGCGCAGAGGCCCGCGCCGCAACCGCCAGTGGCCTTGCGCGGCCTGCGTCTGCTCCGCGGAGTACCGAGAGACCCGGGGGTCGGGCCTGACCCCGGCGCCCCATCCTCAGCCGTGGCCTGACAGCCCAGCCACCCGGACTTTTGACCCGGAGTCAAGCTGGGGCCCCCTGTGGGAGGAAGGCAAAATCGGTGCTTGGGGAACATCAGTCGAGGCAACTGGGGGTTGTGGGTACTGGGAGGAGAAGACAGTCCCCTGAGGGAAAGGCAGGCCCCGAGATCTGCCAGGTTTGAGAAGGAGGGGTGCCCAAGAAAGGTACTGGCCCCTTGTCTTTTGGGCTGGGTGAAGACCTGACACTCATGGGCAAAGGTCACTGCTGGACACCTGGATGGGGTCTGTCATTTCCGGAGGAAGCGGCTATTTGCGTGACTTTCTAACAAATTTATTATAAGGCAAGGTTTAAATTCATCTTCCTCCCTCACCCTCCACCTAGGTCTGCTACAGAAATGTGTTCTTTTAATTATCTCACCCCCACCTCCACCCCCAATTCACTAAGATTGGTGGCAGCTTTAGGCTCACCGTGTAATTTAGCTTTCACTACAATAGAAGTGGTAGGATGCGCCACGTGCCATTAACGTTCAGCTTGCCCTGAAAGCTTGATATTAAGCTTAATGGAAGTGTGGGGGGAAATTTTTTTCCACCAGTGAAAAACTGGCTAATGTGCCAGTGATATCAATAGAATTTCCTTCTTAAGTCTAAAGTAGTTTCTTCTAAATCAAGGACAAACGTGGTTACACATGAAAAGCACCAGGAACCAATTCGAGTTTTGCAAGTGGAGTGCAAATTGCACTTTCATGTTGCTCTTGATGTCTTTCATCACACAACAGCAAACACTTGCTGTATGCCAGGCACTCTGCTGTGTCTTGGGGATGCAGAAATGGATAAGATAATTAGTCCACATCCTCAAAGAAATAGTGGTAGACACAAATGAAATTGCCAGTAAAAGTGGTAATAGCATAATAGATGTGTATATAAAGAGCTGTGGCAGCACAGAGGGAACAATTAGCTGTCTGAGAGAGTCAGGGAAGGCTTTCCAGAGAACATGTTTAAGCTAGGTCTTGAAGGCTGATGAGTTTGCTTTGCAGAGAAGATTGGGAAGGACAGGAGGGGCAGCCAAAACAGAGGAAACAGTGATTACAGGCAAAGTATATGGTATCTCTGGGCAGTGGCTTGGTATTGCACCCATGGTGTAATTTTTCCTTTCTCAGTAAAGTAACTTTACAGAAGTAACCTGTATTTCTAATTCCCACCACATTTTCCAGTGATATTTTCCTTCTTACTGTTCTTCTCCCCTACTTTTCCCCCTCATCAGTTTTTCTGAGCCTCGCTCCTAGTCCTTGTCACTCATATCTTTCCAAGTAAGGGTTCAAGATACAGAGATGGGAAAGGGATAGTTTGCAGTAGCTCCAAGAGAGAGGGCCTGAAAACGGGGCATGATATGTGGCACTAGAGGCATCATCCCGGGAGGGCAAATCTTAACTATACAATAAGAGGAAAATGGGGGTCATAACCAGGGAAGCAATGCTGAATGTCAAATGTGTGAGGCCAAATTTGTGAGATCTGGAGAAATGAGTAGTAAGATCGGCAGCTAGAAAGAAGGACCTGGAGCGGGAGAGAATCTGGACTGTAATGTGGGACAAGCAGTCCAGACTGAGACGATGAATCATGCAGAAATGATAGAGCCTGCTGTTAGGTGGCGCCAGCCATGTAGAACAGGGTTGGATGTGACCGCTATCAGCAACTGTGCAGTAAAGGAGAGCATCATCTCACCAGACTATTTCCAGCACTTTCTTCTTTCTGTACTCTCTCCTTCCTTACTCTTCTCTTTTGATCCCAGTTTCCACCCATGATTCATTTTTACTTGGCTTCTTTTACTGAGTTCTTAGCTACCAGAGCAGAGAAAATCCTGTTCTGCCTTAGCATCCACCTCTAGAACTATAAATAGTCCATTTTACCTCATAAGCCATCAACTGGCCAGCTTATTTTTACTTCCTTATCATGTGGAAATAGAGCAAGAAAGGGCCCAGAGGTGGTAAAGTGGACCACATTCCCCAAACTCACCTAATATTGAAATCAGATAAAGGCCCTTTGGCTTTGTCTAAGCCAAAATTTATTTTTAGAATGGATTTGGTGAATTTTTTTGGCAAATCCCCTATCTTGAACTATATTACAGATCAAGCCATGTAAAGAAGGTGACACTGGGGTGATATGCCTAATGTGTACTGCTAAGATCAACAATTCTGTAAGTGCTAGAGCATCATGGGTGCTGTTTAAGCAATCTTCTCAATCAACATGTTTACTGAGCATCTGCTTGTGTGAAAATACTGTGCTATATTTGCTTTGGAAGAGACTGGAAAATGAGAGAGGTGGGGATTATTCTCAGCTAAACAAGGATGTGGATCCCAGTCCCACCAGTAAACTTGCAGTGTGACTTGTGCAAGTTATTTGACTTCATTTCTTCATCTGTCATAATGCCACCTACCTCATATAGTTGTGAAGATTAAATGTGAAGCAGTAATTCAATTTCCAAAGTGCTAAAACGTGATATAATAACGTGAAAAAAAATATCATTATGGACTATGATTATCAAGGAAGACTTTTCAGAAACATGATGTATTTTGTTATAAAGAGACAAGGAAGGTGGAAGGGATTTCCAGACAGGAAAAATAATATTCATAAAACATAGTACCAGAATATGGAAGAGGGTTTCCTGGGATCAATCAATGAGATTGACCAATTGGCATGATCGGAAGGTTTAAATAGAGAAGTTGTAAAATTGAAAAGGTTGGCTGAAATCAGATTTTAGCAGGCATTGAATGCTAAACTAAGGAGTTAGGACTTTATCCTGTATGATGGAAGGTCTGGAGATGTTTGGTTAGGGAAGTGTGGGTCAGAAAGTAGTATTTTAAGGAGATTCTCAGCAACAATGTGGAGAATAAACTTTAGTAGGGATATAAAGAGAACTGTACAGCCAGTTAGTAAGTTATTTAAGTAGTCTAGGTGTGAGGGTATAAGGAATTGAATTAGGGTGATGGCAGTGAAAATGAAAAGAGAAGGGCTTAATAAGGAAATGGAACCAGGACTTTGTGACTGAGTGGATATGGAGTGTGTGAGAAATAGGAAAAATCAAATATACCTTGAACATGGGTGACAAGATTAATAGCAATAACACAGACAGAAATGAAGCCAGTTTGGGGGAGAGAGGAAAAGCTAGGTGTTAGATACCTTGAGGTGATACTGGAACTTAGAAGTGGACTGTCCCATAAGTATTTGGATGTGGGGGCTAATGTTCAAAAGAGATGTCAAGGAGTCTTACAAAGAGAAGGTGGTAATTGGACCCGCATGAGTGGCTTAGTTTACCAGTGGTAACAGCATAGAAATAGAAGTATACACCACCAAGGGCTAAAGCTTGGGGATTGCCCACCTTTAGAGAGATAGGACGAGAAAATGGGGTCAGTATGGTAGAAAATAAGGAATATCAGAAAAGCAAAAAAAAAACATCTAATTTATTCGTCTAACAAATGCATTCTCTTCGCAGCCATTTGGGTACCTGATAGATGCAGGGCTGATTAGACATGCTGTTAACCATGATAGTGTAGTATCATGGAAGTCAAGGGAAGAGAGGGTTTCCAGCGGGAAGAGTTGGTCAGTAGTATGAGATTGTACAGAAAAAGTGGGAATTGTCCATTATATTTAGTAAATGGGGTCATTAGTAACTTTTCAAATAATAGCTTCAGTTCAGTGGGCATGTCCATGGGGATATTAAACACCAGATTAAAGAGAATTGTGGCATGAGATGCAGGTAAGAAATGGAGACATCCTTTGTGTGTTTGTCAATACAAGGGAGATGAGAAATAGGAAAGTGGTTAGAGAAGGCAGAAGAGTCATGCAAGAGATTTGATCTTCCCTACCTGCTTCAATATTTTAGTTGTCCTAAAATGTCATTCTCATCCTTTCATATCCTTAATAGCAGTTCAGCGATTCATTTCTTAAACTTATTGCTTTGATAATAACCTGTACATTTCATGAACAATAATAGTACAGCTACAGTTTATTGAGTGCTTACTGTGTGCTTAGCACTTTATATACCTTCTATTTATTATCCCATTTAATCCTCACAATACTGGATTACAAACACACAACCTCTTGGAAGCATGGAGAGGCTAAGTAAATTTTCTAAGATCAAATAATTAATGAGTGGCAAAGATGGGATTGGGACCCAGCTCTGACTGAAACTCTTCTAAAGGACCATGCTATACTATCCCTGAAGGGGGCCAGCTTCATGGATGTGTGACCTATATGCACTCTCCCAGGGTCCTGTGTTTAGAAGGGCTCCATGCTTGTATAATGCTCTCTGTTGCCATCTTGAAATTCTTAATAATTTTTTAACAAGGGACCTGCATTTTTATTTTGCACTGGCGCCACAAATTATGAGGCCAGTTTGCCTGAATACCACCTCTTAAAGATGAGAAAGCATTTTTTGTTTTGGTTGCGTAGCCTAAAATCCTTGCTATGTCATGGGACATGATCACCTTTTCCTGTGGTCTTCTCATCTTGGACTTTTGGTAGAAAAGGCAAAAGGGGGATATTTTGAACTTAAAGGAGATAGTCGATATGAAGAGAAAAGAGAATAAATAGGCAAGAAATTGTTTACCCAGAATGACTTCTGGCAACTCATCCATCATATCTGGAGAGTATGATCAGGGAGAGTACAGTCCTGATGCTGTTGTTATTCCCAATCCAAATAAGAAAGGAGTTCATTTCTATTCCTTTTGTAGTCACATGTTCCTGTTTACTTGTAGGAAGCCAGGGAGACCAGTTTTCAACCTACTGAAACAGAAATTGGGGTTGAACAAGTATAATACAACTTGTCTGCCCTAATCTGATGCCTTTTTAGCCAGGCTGATGCCACCCCTTCAGCCCCATACCCAGAGTGTCCTACAGCTTTGAACCATGTGGCTCCACCTGTGTGGCACATTAGTCTTGAATGCTCATGTTCCATCTACTCTTGCCTTTCTTGCCTACTCTATTCATTCATTTTACCCACATGAATCATAAAAACCAGATAAACTTAATTTTTGATATTGTCTCATTTTTAGCTTTACACTACTAGGAACTGACAACAAATTAAGCCTGTCTGGTTTTCGTGGTTATTGGTCTCTCAGAAACAACTTTTCTCATCTTCTTGCTCCTCGACTCCTGGTCTCTCTGAGTGAGTAATCATTTGACCAGGTAGTGACCAAGTCCTGACACCAACTGATACTAGCTGACCACTTGATCACGTCTTTTCACCAGCCAACCGAGATTCCTTCATGGGGGATATCAGACAAGACTGAGATTGTGTTGCTTCCTCCCATTATCTAAGTCATTCCCACTCGGAGTGCTTGTTCTCACTTTCTACTCCAAATGTGGACCAGATGAGCCTAAGAATATCTGAGATTAAAAATTTGAAGATATTCAGAGTATAACCCATGGTATATGTTACGAAACAAAACATAGATGCCCAGGTGTTCTCTTTGTTCCCCTATTTGTGCTGGTAGTATGATCTCCATAAGGCACCGTAATAGTTATCTATTGGCCAGATGCCCTCAGGAATGTTCTTTACCTACCCCCAAATGTATCAGCTTAAAACAACGAACTTCCCTATCTTTTAAGATTCAATTCAAGCATTATATCTCAGAAGCATTTCCCAACTTGCTTTTAATGAGTTAGTATCCTTCCTTTCTGATCTTTCTTTGTACTTTAGCATCTTATTATAGCACTTAACACATTGTTGTAATTGCCAGGGACTATGTCTTTTTTGTATCCATAGCTTCAGTTCCTAAAACCATTCCTTGAACATAGTAGATACTCAATAAATGGTTGTTGAATATGCTTAAGAATAGCTTGTATCTTTATATACTTTTTGTGCTATTTCTTTAGAAAACATACTGCAAAGTATCTAGCTTTGTACCCTATGATAAATATACCCTTCCTCATCTCCCTGTCTAGAGGCTCATATATCATTGTTATTGAAGATGTAAAGAAACCATTGTATATGTCAAAGACTTCTTGACTTGCCAACTCACCCATTACAGGGACGACTTTTTAAACTTGTTTCTATCTGTAAGTCACTGCTCCATCCATATGCTGAAACCAATTCTAGCCATTGTAGGAAATCATTTAATGAGCCCCTAGCCCAAAGATACTTGGTTCAATAACAAAGCCAACATTGGTTCACTATTTAAATATTTGTCTATAAAGTTTATGAAGACAGAATCTGGGTCTGCCTTATACTTGGTGAATGAATTAGTGACACTCCATCCTTGATACTTATGTCCCATTCCTGTTATCCAGGTCCTGAGCTCTGATCATCTGGAATCTTAGGCCTGAATTCATCATTTCATGTGGCCCAGACTTTTTGCTTTGGTTCCTGACTCTTCTCTTCCAGCTCCTCATCGTAGCTGATCTTTGGGAATTTGACCCCTTACTTACGCAGAACTAAGATACCTCTTCCTCTCTTGATCTTCCTAACTAAAAACATTGGCCAGATACCCTTAGGATATTATGTCCTCTACTTACAGCCAGAAACATCCTGCGTTCATATTCATTGTGTTTAAAAATATTTAAACTAAAGGGAATTACATTCAGATTTCAAAAGAAAGGGGACAGGCCCCTTAAGAAGCAAGTCTTGGCCAGAAACCAAGTTCTAAAATTTTGAGAATCTGTTAAACTGATTAACTTGTAAGCTTCAGAAATCCAATGCAAATTAAATTTTATAACAACCAGCAAATCAAAGGAGGGGAGGGAATTAAGTGAATGTGTAAATATGGTTGCCAGGGAAACTTTTCCTGACAGAAGAGAGAACCTCACAGGAATTTATACAGGCCCAAGAAAGCAATGTAACCTGATCTTTCTCTGTTCTCTTTCTGGTGGGGAAAGAAAACAATGTAGAAACTGAGTACAGATAAAGATGGCCTTAGTTTTTTCTAGAGACTTAAGGAGTAAGTTCTCCCTCTTGAAGTGGGACTGAGTAGTAGAGTTCTCCAGGGCAAAAATGACTATTATAAGGCACCCATTTCTTCTGAGGAAACATCTGGAAATGTGGAGCTTCTCTGCATCCATCTCTGAAATATTACTCATTTATTCAACAAATATTTATTAAGCACTTTCTAAATGGCCCAGTGTCCAGAAGGGAGTATGACTGCAGAGATTGATAACAATTTGAAGGTACTGTATAACACCTCATGGATGTTCCTTGAGTTTTGTTTAAATTTTCTGAGTAGAGTGTGATATGGACAGAAATATTTAATGCTTTTTAAAAAAATTAAGTTCTGTTTCTATAGAAAAAGCATAAACACAAGTGTGTCTTCTGCTATACTTCTATTCTTAGGCCGCTGCTCCTGAGGAAAACCTAACTCACTGATGCATAAAGCCACACACCAGGGTGGGTGTTTCTCCAGTGACAGTGTCAGCTCAATTATAGGTGATAGTTTGAAGTCTAAAATTCTTGGCCATGAAATGCATTTGGATTGAAATATCTGACACTGTCCCATATCTGAGGCCTCCCTTTCAGTGTCTCCTTTTATACTTGAGTGTACTGGAGTTTTGTACTGTGCGTGGTACCTCTCACTGGCTTGCAGAGAGGCAGTACAGGGTAACGGTTAAAAGCATGGACATTGACAGTGACTGCAATGGGGCATGTGGTGGGGACTTTATAATAGGGGGAGTCTAGTAACCATAATGTTGCTCATGTAATTGTATATTAATAATAGCAGAATAAAAAATTTAAAAAAAAAGCATGGACATTAGAGCAAGGCTGGGTTCCAGCCCTGCCTCTACCACTCATTGACTGTGACCTTCACAGCCTCCAGGTCTTAACCCTCTCTGTGCTCTACTCTTACACACAGTAAGAATGATAATACTAGCTACCTCAGAGAATTATAGAAATAAGCAAATTATTACCTGTGAGGTGCATAGTAAAAACTATGTAAGTTTTACCTTCCATTGTTTCCTGTGACCTCCTAGAGAGTTGGGTTAACCCCATTCGAAGGAAGAGACTGTTGGGATATACAGAGGCATAATAACTTCCCTAAAGTTGCACATTAAGTTTGGACTCAGATTATTTTCACGCTTAATTTAGCACTAAATTTTTCCATTCTAATTAGTAAGAAGGAGAAAAAATGAGAAATAGAGTAAAAAAAGAGGAACTTAGCTTTTGGAGCATCTTAAAATAGGGGTTACTTCACAAAAGATGGTCACACTAAAGCATGTGAGAATGAAATTGCTTTCTCAAAGGCAAAATGAGTGTGCAAAATAGTTGGGAATAATATATGGTAGGGAATGTCATACTGGGTCAGATCTGCAGTATATCCAGCCCAAAATTCTGTCTCTGATCCTGATAACAAGGGGCAATCTGAGGAGAGTACTCTAGCTGCCATCCATGACAAAATCTAATTATAGGGATGGGCCATCCCTAACAGTCTTCCAGTATCCTGCTGTGTCTCATTCACCCACGTATTTAAGCCTTATTTCTATTTTTGGTCTTTAAGATCTGTTCATTTATTCAACAAACATTTTTAAAGCTTCTGTACCCCCATGCTAGTAGCTAGGGATGCAAAGATGAAGAGAACCCAAAACTGGAACCCTAGAAGCTTATAAAAGAAGGCAGACATGGAAACATTAATTGTGGTATTGTACTTAGTGCCATAATAGAAGTGTGGACAAGATGTTTTGAAAGCTTAGAGGAGGGATCACTTAATTTTGCTTAGAAATGTCACCTTCTGGAAAGAGTGACATTTGAGATGGTGACTGAAGTATCCTGAGGAGTTCCTCGGGCAGGCAGGGCACCTCAGACAGACGGAGCATTATGTGCAAAGGGGAGATGTCTGTGTGTGGGGGGGGGCATAGACTATGTGGGGAATGCTAAATAATCCATACTGGAGCATAACATACAAGAAGGGTAGGGGCAGAAACAAGGCTGAAAAGCAGGCCAGGATCAAACACACAAGCTCCTTTTGCCAAGCTAAGGAATTTGGATTGTAGGGTGGAGCCATGGAGAGCTGTTGAAGCACCTTAGGAGCCACACATCAGATCTGCCTATTAGGGGGAGCAAATCAGCAATGTGAAGGGTGGTTTGGACCAGAGTGTGACCGGAGCCAGAATCATGCTGGCAGAAGTGTGGCTGTAGTTGGACTTCTCAGCTACTGCCAGTATTTTTTCTATCAAATATGTGTATTTGTTCATTCAACCCAGATTTAAATTGATAGCATGCTGGGGAATAGGCTAACTGCTAGAAATACTAAAACAACACACTCTCCATATCTTGGAGTTGCAGTGTTTTATTTTCTTGAGTTTTCAGCTTTCCTTGTCTGTCTTCTGCTTCATTTCAGTCCCAGTACTGGTGTTCCGGGATGTAAAAATGAGCTAGTTTGTGTTTACCTTGTTTGCATTCTTCATGATTTTACCATCCCTGTTATAATGCTTTCCTCCCAACCTTTGTCTCTCCAAAGTGCAAAGTTCTAATCATTTAGTGAATCCCTATAGAGAATGACTCTATTACATCTCTTTTTTTAGACTTCTGCTAGCTTTTGTAAGCTTTACTAGCTTACAAAGTCCTTACTTTCTTCACTCTTCTTTTCTTGTTTCCCCAAGGACATGCATACCAGAATTGCAGACTGCATTGTTTTCTTTGCTTTTTCTAGTGGTGATAATATTAATTTTATCCATGAGGTCACAGTCCTCAAAGGAAAATCTCCTCCACCCCAGAAAATAGAGAAACTGATGAGTTGATATTTCCACTGCAATAGAAGATAGAGTTTTATTGGAAATTGTATTTATTACTTAATAAATTGTGATTACAATTTACTCAGCACTTATATGTGCTAATTTTCAATTTTAGAACATGATGTGAGTTCTTATTTAAACCTCACAGCAACTCTGTGAGGTAAGTACTCTGATTACTCTCATGTTACAGCTGAAGAAACAGGCTCAACAGGGTGAAATGATTTAACTAAGGTTATACCAATACATAATAAAGCCAGATCTCAAACTCAGGCTTGTCTAATTCCAGAAACAAAGTTCTTCACTAATGTATAGTGCAGGGTAAATATGCAGGGTCTGAGTGCAGACACCTATGGTCATTAAGAGGGAGCCAATTATTTTCAACCTTCCTTTAGCCATAACTGCCATCATCAAATCTAGTTTCTCCTCATTTTCTTGATTTACCAGTCATTTTATTTGGATTACAAGAAGGCACAGCAAGTTTCTAGTGACACCCTCCCCACCAAAATTGGTGATGTTTGTCATAATTTTATATCTTTGAGTTTGCATGTTAGCCCTATAGAGGTTGTTTAATTCATTGTGGACACTATGCTTACAGTTTTGGAACCTACTTTCAGGTGAATACACTGTGCCTTGGAATATGGTTGCATAACCAAACTGGTTTCTTATAGAGTCCTTTTTAAAAATATTATGTTGTAATTTCCACAGAAGATCGATCCACCCCTAGTAATGAGTGTAGTTGGCTGAATGATGGCTACCCAAAGATAATTAGGTCCTAATCCCTGGGACTTGTAAATGTTACCTTATAAGGAAAAAGGGTCTTTGCAGATAAGATTAGGTTAAGGATCTTCACATAGGGAGACCATCTTGGATATCTGGGTCATCCCTAAATCCAGTCACAAATGTCATGTAAGAGAGAGGCAGAGGGAGATTGGACACACAGAGAGGAGGAAGAGGCATTTTAACTATAGAGTGATGCGCCCACAAGCAAAGGACTGTTGGCAACTACCAGAACACGGAAGAGTCCAGAAATGGATTCTCCCCAAGGCTCTCCAGAGGGAGTACAGGCTTGCCAACCCATTGATTTTAGCCTAGTGAAACTGATGTTAAACTTCTGGCCTCCAGGACTGTGAAAGAATAAATTTATGTTGTTTTAAGCCACACAGTTTTTGGTAATTTGTTATGCCAGCCACACAGAACTAATATGATGAAAACAGGCACTTCTTGTGTTTAGTTCATTTTGAGGGCAAATACATGACTTAATAAAGGTGACAACCAACTGATAGTAACATACATAAGGATAATTTCAGCAAACACATACTGCTTGCTGGGTGTCAGACACTATTATAAGCATTCGAAATATGTTTACTCATTCAATCTTTATAACAACCATATGAGGGGGTTTCTACTATTATCTCCATTTATAAATGGAACTTTGAAGTACAGAGAAGTTAGGTAACTTGGCCAAAGTTATGCAACTAGTTAAATAGTAGGGCCAGGACCTGAACCCAGGCAGTCTGGCTCCACAAGTCCATGCTCTGAAACACTATGCCATACAGGGCTTTACACTTAGGTAGTAGTCAACAAAGGACACTGCAACAGTGTCTTAAAGTCTTTTCAAGCCTTTGGTTTCTTCCTCTTCTCCATATTTTCTGCTATGTTTATCACACTTGTCTTCCTTTAATTGTTCTTTATCTTTAACTTCTTTTTAAAAAATATATTCTTGTGTGGTTTTGGTAGCAGAGTATTTCTGTCCTCATAAGATGAGTATATGAGAGATTCCTTTTCCTATTTTCTGGAAGAGTTTATATGGCATTGGTATTTCTTTCTTGAATCTTTAGTGGAATTCACCAGTAAAACCATCTGTGTCTGGAGTTTTGTTTGTGGAAAGGCTTTAAACCAAGAATTCAGGTTCTTTAATGGTTAATGGCCTATTCAGGTTATCTATTTCTTCTTGAGTGAGCTTGTGTCTTTCAAAGAATTTATCCATTTCATCCAAGTTATTTACTTTATTGGCATAAGATTGTTCATATTACCTTCTTATGCTTTTAATGTCTGTAGGATCTTTTTTATTCCTATTGTTGGTTATTTATATCTTCTCTCTTCTGTTCAGTCTGACTAGATGTTTATCAATTAATCTTTTACAAGAACCACCTTTTCATTTAATTGATTTTTCTCTATAGTTTTTCTTATTTCTGGCTCATTGATTCACATTCTCATCTGTATTATTTCCTTTCCTTATGCTTATGTTGCATTTAATTTAATTTGCTCTTCTTTCTGTAGCTTCTTAAGGTAGACACTGATATTAATGATTTGATATCTTTCTTCTTTTCTAATATAGACGGTTTTAATGCTATAAATTTTCCTCTAAGTCCTGCTTTAACTATAGCCCATGAATTTTGATATGTATTTTTTTCATTTGTTCAAAATATTTTCTAATTCCCATTGTTATTTATTCTCTGTCCCATGAGCTATTTCAATGTGTATTGTTTTGTTTCAAAACATTAGTATTTTTCTAATAGCTTTCTGTTATAGACTTCAAGTGTAATTCTGTTATGCTCAGAGAATGTACTTGGTATGATTTCAGTTCTTTTAAATTTGTCAATACTTATTTTATGGTCCAGAATGTGTATTCTGCTATCATTGTTCTATAAATATAAATTAGGTTGGTAATGTCCAAATCTTTCATATCTTTCTTAATTTTTCTGTCTATTTCTTATATCAATTACTAAGAGAGAAGAATTGAAATTTCTAACTCTAATTGTAAAAATTTTTTTCCTCCTTTTAGTTCTATCCATTTTGCTTGTGTGTTTTGAAACTCTGAGGCTGGAATCATATACATTTAGGATTGTATGTCCTCTTGATGAACTGACCCCTTTATCACTATGAAATGGTCTTCTTTTTCTCTGGTAATATTCCTTATTTTGAATTCTACTCTGCTCAGTATTGATACAATCACTACAACTTTCTTATAGTTGTTGTTTGCATGGTATATCTTTTCCATCTTTACTTTTAACCTATGTATATGTTCATTTTTAAAGTGGGTTTCTTATAGAAAGTATATAGTTGCTTAATCCAGTACAAAAATTGCTACCTTTTAATTGGGATGTTTAAACAATTTATTGTAATTATTGATATGGTTGAGTTTAAATGGACCATCTTGCTATTTTCTATTTTTTCCAACTGTTCCATGTTCCTTTTTTTTCTTTTGTGCCAATTTTGGATTATTTGAGTTTATTTATGACTTCATTTTATGTTCATTATTGGCTTAGTGCCTGCATGTCTTTGTTCTAGCTTTTTTTAGTAGTTGCTTTCATGTTTATAATATATACATCTTTAATTTATTCTTGTTTATCTTCAAATATTGTATTACTCTGTGAGTAGTGTAAGAACTTTAAAACTGTACACTTCATTTCTCCCTTCCTGTTTGTTCTATTACCATATATTTTATTTAATGTTATTATTTTTGTTTTAAATAGTCAATTATCTTTTTAAGTGATAATTTAAAACAAGAAATCCTGAATTTTATATTTACCCACTTATTTTCTGTTTGGACACTTTTTATTCCTTTGCATTTCTATCTTTTATGAATTTCCTTTTGGCCCAAAGAACTTCTTTTAACATTTTTTGGTATTGCAGGTATGCTGGAATTAATTCTTACAGTGTTTTTCTGTTTGAAAAGTTCTGTTTTACCCTCATTTTGAGAGATACTTTTACTGTTTAAAGAATTCTAGGTTAACAGATTTTTTTTCTTCTAGTACTTTATGGATGTCTATCCATTGCCTACTGTCTTGAATAATTTATGATAGGAAATCTGCCGTAATTCTTATATTTGGTCCCTTGAAATGTGTCCTCTTTTTCTGTGGCTGCTTTTAAGGTTTTCTTTTTATCATTTCAGCAATTTGATTATGATGTTCCTTGGGATTATTTTCTTTATATTTAGCCTGCTTTGATTTGGGAAACTTGGTTCTGTGAATATATGGTTTTCATCAAATTTGGAAAAGTTTTAGCCATTATTTCCTCAAATGTCTTTTTCTGTCCTCTTCCTCTTTTCCTTAAAGAACTCCAAATTCATGAATGTTAGGTTGCTTGATATTGTCCCCCAAGTCACTCATGCTCTGTTCATTTTTATTCTGTCTTCTCCCTCTGTGCTTCATTTTGGATAGTTCTAACTGTGTGTCTTCAAGTTCATTGATCTTTTCTTCTAAAGTTTCTAATCTGTTGTTAATCTAATTCAGTGTTGTTTTTAATTTCAGATTTATATATATTTTAATCTTTAGATGTTTAAAGGGTTTTTTATATCTCCTTTCTCTTATCCTTATGTCTATGTTTTCTTCTGCTTCTTGAATACATGGAACACATTTGTTGAAGGTGTTTTAATATCTTTGCTAGTTCTTTCATCCCTATCATTTCTGGGGATGTTTTTATTTGTATTTTTCTCCTGGTTAACAGGTTTCTTTGCATGCCTGGTAATTTTTTTTTGCGGGGGGCGGGGTGGGTAGAGGATACTGGCCATTGTTAATTTTATATTCTTTGTTGCTGTATTTTGCTTTGGAATGTAGTTAAATTAGCTGAAATCAGTTTGAGCCTTTCAGGGATTGCTTTTAAGCTTCTTTGTTATGGGGGCTCTAAAGCAACCTTTGTTGTAGAACTCATTTAGCCCACACTACTATGGCAATACCCTTCTGTGGATTTTATCTAATTCCTTGTGTATTTCAAGGTTTTTCTACTCTGACTGATGTAAACACAAACTATTCCCAGCCCTGTGTGAACTCAGAGAATTGTTCTGCTTATTCCTTTACAGTAGTCTTGGGTAGTTCCCTTTTATGCATGTGCAAAGCTGTACTTAGCCAAAGACTCCAGGGAGGCCTGTCTATAGATTGAACTGTGACTGTGTGCTTCATCTCCCCTGCTTTACCCCTCTCTCTAGTTTTCTCACAAATTCTAGTCACTTTGCCCTCCTGGATCACTAATCTCAGTATCCTGAGTGAGAGACAACTGAGCTCTGTTTGGGTTCCCCATCCCTGCACTGCACCCTGGGAACTGCTTCCAGGCAGTAAACTGGTACAATTGTAGGGCTTACCTTGTTTCTCTTTTCTCAGAGATCATAGGCCTGCATTGTCTGTCAATTAACTTCTGAAAAGCATTGCTTTATGTATTTTTTCTTATGTACTTGCTATATGTATTTAGTTGTTTAAGGCAGGAGGGTAAATCTGGTCCCTGTTTCTCCAACTTTTAAGTGAAAGTTTCTAGGGACCTTACATATTGGTAGTATGTTCTTTCTTTAAAGAAACTCACTTCTATCATGGCTCTTGAATATTTAAAAAGTAACAAAGTCATACATTGATAAATCAAAATAGGATTTAGGAGATTTTGAGATAATTCAGTTATTAGACTAGCAGGGGGTCAAAAAGGATTTCAGAATAGGGCTAAGGCTGCCTAGACTGTGATTTACTGAGGTTCCATGGTTGTACAGAGCTGTGACCAGTTTCTGAGTTTTGGCTATAAGCCTTTTAACTGCCCTACTATCCTTTTAAATTCCTTCTTTGTCAATGGTTTTTGGTGTTTGAATGTTTAGTTTGATGTCTCATCCCAATATTCAAATAAGGAGTAAAACACTCAGAATCATTGAGATAAAGATCAGAACTGTAGTAAGAAAGCCAGACAAAGAAAATGCTAATAGTGTTTAAACTGTGGAACCTTCCAGCAACTACTGACTGACCCCAGAATTAATATTTTTCTTCATGTTGTTTCTGGCCACACTGGAAAACAAGTGAAGCCAATTACAATCTATCTTTATGCCAGATTATGGGGGCAATAATACAGCTTCAACTAGTAACCTTTCTTATGTGTGAGAGAAACAGTACATGTGCAAGGATACATGCTCACATATTTATTTGCCATCTTATATGTGCCAGACATCTCATTTAATCTTCATAATAACCCTATAAACATGGTTTTTAGGTATTACATATGAGGTATTCTATGAAAAAGCTGAGATCCAGAGATACAAATGACCTGTTCAAGTTTTTCCTCTACTGCATGTTCCCACTCTTGATGCCATACTTCATTCACACAGTAGCACCATAATTCAATTGTCAGTAGACTATAAAATACAACTTTGGGCCGTTCATCTTACACTCATGTGCTCTGGACCACAAGAGGCACTGCAAGAGTTGGGTAGATAATCACAGTGTCTCTCATTAGAAAAATAATTCAAAATTCCTCACTTACTTTCAGTGGATCAAAACAACAATACTGAGGACAATACATTATTTGTATAGGCCAATTTAACTGAAAAAGACTGATACATCCCCAACACCATAACACCTCTTGCTCAAAGACAAACCTTTTTGTTTGAGGTTGTAGTTACTATTAACAAAGTCTAACAGTGTTCGCAATTCTGTCTTCTAAACTTATGATCTTCCTAAAGATAAAAGTAAGTTATATATTTGATCCTTTTACAGGCTAGTGCATTTCACACAGATAAAAACTAATACATCCCAGATATATGTGCCCTACCTAGCCCATACCCAGATAAATGGCAAATGCTCAACTTTGGTGCAACTTATCTCTAATAGTAGAAAACAAAACTTGAAAGAGTACTGAAGATGCATCAGGATCATCATTTCTTATGTATGAACACTAGCATGTTCACTGACAAATTTAGAAACAATTTTAAAAACTGGAATGGACTTCAGAAGTAAGGCACTAATATCCAATTAGCCACAAGCCAAAGTAAAGGCTGATAGCATTTATATCTTCATAGAAGAAACTCGGGGATTTTACATGAGGATTTATCATCAGGGATTTTACATATGGATTTTTATTTAAAAATTCAGGATTAACATCTTAGTTGTTTTCTTCCTCTTCACCAAAATTTAGGGTGAGGTTGGTGATAATTGAATAGTGGAGGAATATGTTAGTGTTTGCATGTATGTATATAGTAACACCTTGATTAAGTGGCCATATAAGTAAAGTATAGTTAAAAGGAAGGCTCCAGGGCCAGACTGCCTGGGTTTGAATTCTGGTCCTCTAATCACTATTTGAGTCACCTTGGCTAAGTTACTTTATCTCGTTCTCTTATAGTATCCTGTGACTTTGATAAATTCACTTTAGTTCTAATAGTTTTTTGGTAAATGCCTTACAATTTTCTACAAACACAATCATGTTGGCTGCAAATAAAGACAGTTTTCTTCCTTTCCAATCTTTATGCCTTTTTTCCTGCCTTATCTAAAACTCCATTACTGTATTGAATTGTCATTCCCAATCTTAGGGAGAAAATATTTGGTCTTTCACTAAATAATATGATGTTAGCTGCAGGTTTTGTTACATGTCACTTATCAAACTGAGGACTTTTTTTCTATTCCTAGTCTGCTGAGAGTTGTTATGATTGAGTATTGGATTTTGTCAAATGCTTTTTCTTCATCTCAGTTATAATGCTACATGTTAAAGCCATAATCTACAATGATACACCTTTTGGGGGAGAACAGAATTTATATTGAGTCTTCCTGATTTGTGACTTACATATATTTTAGTGAAATGTGAACTGGTGAGAGAGAGCACAGTATTTACACTGACTTCCTGATCATTTACTTCTCTCATAATTCCTTTGAGATCTTCCTTTTCAAATAAATGAATATACTACAGAATGAAGCTAGACAATGCACAGTTGTTGAGTAGTTTGCTGCATATTTAGAAATTATTTTGGAGCAGTGATCATAATAAGCAGAAGTTTCTGGGTGAAGAAAAGATTGGTTCATCTGGTGATAAAGGTGATAGCCCCCCCCACACTCCCATAGTTGGTGCCTTGACTTATCATGCTTGCTATTCAGATATGACCATATGATATTCATTCTGTTTATAGGAAGGTACTTTTATTGCTTGTTACTAGGACTTACCGGGCCTGTTTTATTATAGTGACTGCTATATTTGTAAAGAAGGTATTTAATTATAGTAAGAGTGATTCATCCTACCTATTGCCAGTTCCAGTGCTACAGATGGGAACAGCACTGAGGGAGACATCAGCTAATTTACTCATCCATTAAGGTTCTGTTTGCATAGCGCATGATCACTGAAGGCTTAAAGGCCTGCCCATTGCCTCAACAGACCTTTTATACAAATAAAATTGAATCAGGTAGATGAGTGAAAAGTGTGTCTGGATTAGCAGCCCAGGAGCCTCCCTGCTCTTCTCACATGCAGAGCTGCATTTCCCAGCCCTTCCTGTGCACACAGAGCCTGCAGGGTCAAACCCGATTAGGTGCTCTCACCGACTCTTTTACAGGATTGGCCTTTTAGCTTTAAGAAGCAGCATGACCTATTCCATTCAGCTGCTGCTCTCAGCCCATTCTTTAGCTTCTCCTCTTATGTTCCCATGGAGTAAGGCTCTGGGCTTGTCCTGCACATGCTCACTGAGCAAGTGATTCACAAAGACAGTCTGCACTCTAAGGAAAAGCAGTGAGGAAGGAGATGGCGAATCATGCCAACCAGAGGGGAAGAGTAAGGCATATTAGAAATTACATCAGTGCAGTAATTCCACAGATTACTTGATTTGAGCTGGTCTGTTTTTCCTGGAAATCCCAGCTCATTCAAGCATTTATTTTTCCTATGAAGGAGTGGAGGCAGGTTTGATTCTCTCCGTGCCACAGAGGCAATTCAGCAGCAGAGGCAATTAAGCCTTATTGGCCAGCACTACACAGAACTACTAAATATACACAGACAGACCTATAGTGTAAATACGGAAGTTGTTTTAATAATGACTTTCCCTTTGGGTATTCTCTCAAACTATCTTATGTAGCTTGGGTGTGAGAGATATATAATGCCATACAGATAGTTTAAAATGGAGATAATTCATTAGAAAGCAATCACATTCTAAGTGTATGTCATTCAGGTACCATTATGTGAGTAAATTTCTGGCTTTTAGCAATCAGTTCAGTTCAAGAAATATGTATTATGAGCCACCTACCCACCCATAACATAGATGAGTGTTATTCTCTTTGGGTGGCCAAACAGCTCAGAATATCTGTGGCTAGACCTTGCCTTCTATTACTGTAAAAGCATAGAGAGAGGATGGAATTAGGAGAATGTAGACGTCTTGCTTATCAGTGGTAGATTAGTTGGACCTAGAAATGGCTAGTCTGAGGTAGCTGATTAGATATATCTCGTAGGAAAAGAAACTCTAGTTTATTTTACAATAATGTTTTTCTTATTTTAAAAGTAATGTATTTTCATTATAGAAGATTCAGTGGGGAAAAAAAAAGTAAGCAAAGCCAAGAAAAAACCTATTATCCCACTACCCCAAAGTAATGCTATTAGCATGTTTTTATATTCTTTAAATTTTTATGAGTACATATTTTTTTTTCTTTTTACAAAAAAAGGATCTTACCCACAGACCAGTGGAGCAGAATAGAAAATCCAAACATTAACCCAAACATATACAATCAATTAATATTTGATAAAGGAGCCTTGGATATACAATGGGGAGATGACAGCCTCTTCAGCAGATGGAGTTGGCAAAACTGGACAGCTACATGTAAGAGAATGAAACTGGACTACCGTCTAACCCCATACACAAAAGTCAACTCAAAATGGATCAAAGACCTGAATGTAAGTCATGAAACCATAAAACTTTTAGAAAAAAACATAGGCAAAAATTTCTTGGACATAAACATGAGCGACTTCTTTATGAACATATCTCCCCAAGAAAGGGAAACAAAAGCAAAAATGAACAAGTGGGACTATATCAAGCTGAAAAGCTTCTGTACAGCAAAGGACACCATCAGTAGAACAAAAAGACATCCTACAGTATGGGAGAATATACTCATAAATGACATATCCGATAAGGGGTTGACATCCAAAATATATAAAGAGCTCACACAGCTCAACAAACAAAAAGCAAATAAGTCAATTAAAAAATGGGCAGAGGACATGAATAGACACTTCTCCAAAGAAGAAACTCAGATGGCCAACAGGCACATGAAAAGATGCTCCACATCGCTAATCATCAGAGAAATGCAGAGTAAAACCACAATGAGATATCACCTCACACCAGTGAGGATGGCCAACATCCAAAACACAAACAAACAAATGTTGGCGAGGATGTGGAGAAAAGGGAACCCTCCTACACTGCTGGTGGGACTGCAAATTAGTTCAACCATTGTGGAAAGCAGTATGGAGGTTCCTCAAAAAACTCAAAATAGAAATACCATTTGACCCAGGAATTCCACTCCTAGGAATTTACCCTAAGAATGCAGCAGCCCAGTTTGAAAAAGACAGATGCACCCCTATGTTTATTGCAGCACTATTTACAATAGCCAAGAAATGGAAGCAACCTAAGTGTCCATCAGTAGATGAATGGATAAAGAAGATGTGGTACATATACACAATGGAATATTATTCAGCCATAAGAAGAAAACAAATCCTACCATTTGCAACAACATGGATGGAACTATGCTCAGTGAAATAAGCCAAGCCGAAAAAGACAAGTATCAAATGATTTCACTCATATGTGGAGTATAAGAACAAAGAAAAAAAAACTGAAGGAGCAAAACAGCAGCAGACTCACAGAACCCAAGAACAGACTAATAGTTACCAAAGAGAAAGGGACTGGGGAGGATGGGTGGGAAGAGAGGGACAAGGGGGAAAAAGGGGCATTACGATTAGCAGATATAATGTTGGGGGGGCACGGGGAGGGCTGTACAACTCAGAGAAGACAAGTAGTTAACGCTATAGCATCTCACCACGCTGATGTACAGTGACTGTAATGGGGTTGGTGGGGAGGACCTGATGAAGGGGGTAGTTTAATCACCATAATATTGCACATGTAATTGTAGATTAATGATACTAAAATAAATTCTAAAAAAAAGAATATCATTAAATTAGAGAAATAAAATCAAAACCTTTTTTCTTACCAGTCGGTACCAGGTTTAAGGGAATCTCCATATTTATGTCATTTTTAAAAAATCCTAAACAGTAAGTAATTCAATTCCTGGATGAAATAAGGTACTTCTCAGGAGAAAAAAAAAAGGATCTTGCCATATATGTTTTTCCATGAACTGCTTTTATCACCTTATTATATACATTTTGTGTCATTAAATAGTGTTCTATTATATGAAGGTACTATTATATGAAGTCACTAATCCTCTTCTGGTGGGATTTTAAGCTTTTAATTTTCCCTCTTACAATGGTCATCCAAATAGTTAAATCTTTGTGAACACCCATAAATTTTTTTATTGAAGTATCATTGATGTACAATCTTATATTGGTTTCAAATATACAACACAATGGTTCAACAGTTCCCCATATTATTAAACCCTCACCCCCACTAGTGCAGTTACTGTCTGTCAACATAGAAAGATGTTACAGAATCATTGGCTATATTCTCCATGCTGTACTATTATCCCCATGACCAACTTATATTATGATTGAGAATTTTGTGCCCCTTTATCCCCCTCCCCACCCCCCTACTCCAACCCCTCCCCCATGGTATCCACCAGTCACTTCTCAGTGTCTATGAGTCTACTGCTATTTTGTTCATTTTGTTTTGCTTTGTTTTTATATTCCACAAATAAGTGAAATCATATGCTTTTTGTCTTTCTTTCTCTGGCTTATTTTACTCAACATAATACCCTCTAGAGCCATCCATGTTGTTGCAAATGGTAGGATTTCTTTTTTTTATGGTAGAAAAGTATGTTGTCATACTGAGTTTTTGGTAGCTTTGTAGAGCATGGGAGACAGGAATCAAAACCTAGAACCTAACCTAGGTAAGAAATCTACTAAATCTTCCCCCTTCTTGAAGCTGGGACCCTGAGGAGCTATGCATTCAAAGTAAGAATAAACTGGAAGTAAACCAGCTCTGGAGCAGTTCAAATCTGTATCACTTAGGGAATCTAAGCTTTTAACTTAGACCAGAATGGTTCCAATTAGTAGTGTCCCCTGGAATCTGGCAGAAGCAAAGGAAAATCTAAAGGATGGTATCATTATACTAGGACTCAAGTTAGTCATAAAAATAATTTTTTTCAAGTATGTGTCCAGCAGTCAAAGATAATTAGTTCCAAAAAATAACAACATGTCCTGAGTAATAACCAACAGAAACAACAGAAAACACAAAGTCCCACAAAAAACTTCACAGCACAGTTATCAGGCACACTATAACCCACCTGTGCTGACTATACTTAAAGAGATTTCTTAACTGAACTTTAAAATACCTGCAGGAACAAGAATCTATAAAAAGTGTTGTAGCATATGACAAACCCACAGCCAACATTATACTTAACAGCGAGAAGCTGAAAGCTTTTCCTTTAAGATCGGGAACAAGACAAGGATGCCCACTCTCCCCACTTTTATTCAACATAGTTCTGGGGGTCCTAGCCACAGCAATCAGACAACACAAAGAAATAAAAGGCATGCAGATTGGCAAGGAAGAACTCAAACTGTGACAAAATATTGTACATAAAAAACCCTAAAGAATCCACTCCAAAACTACTAGATCTAATATCTGAATTCAGTAAAGTTGTGGGATACAAAATTAATACACAGAAATCTGTTGCATTCCTATACACTAACGATGAACTAGCAGCAAGAGAAATCAGGAAAACAATTCCATTCACAATTGCATCCAAATAAATAAAATACCTAGGAATAAACCTAACCAAGGAAGTGAAAGACCTATACCCTGAAAACTACAAGATACTCTTAAGAGAAATTAAAGAGGACACTAATAAATGGAAATTCATCCCATGCTCTTGGCTAGGAAGAATTCATATTGTCAAAATGGCCATCCTGCCTAAAGCAATCTACAGATTCAATGCAATTCCTATCAAAATACCTACAGCATTCCTCAATGAACTAGAGCAAATAATTGTAAAATTCATATGGACCCCCAAAAGACCCCGAATAGCCAAAGCAATCCTGAGAAGGAAGAATCAAACGGGGAATTACGCTCCCTGACTTCAAACTCTACTACAAAGTTACAGTAATCAAGACAATTTGGTACTGGCACAAAAACAGACCCATAGACCAATGGAACAGAATAGAGAGCCCAGATATAAACCCAAGCATATATGGTTAATTAATATACAATAAAGGAGCCATGGATATACAATGGGGAAATGACAGCCTCTTCAATTGCTGGTGTTGCCAAAACTGGACAGCTACATGTAAGAGAATGAAACTGGATTACTGTCTAACCCCATACACAAAAGTCTACTCAAAATGGTTCAAAGACCTGAATGTAAGTCATGAAACCATAAAACTCTTAGAAAAAAATGTAGGCAAAAATCTCTTGGACATAAACATGAGCAACTTCTTCATGAACGTATCTCCCTAGGCAAGGGAAACAAAAGCAAAAATGAACAAGTGGGACTATATCAAACTAAAAAGCTTCTGTACAGCAAAGGATACCATCAGTAGAACAAAAAGACATCCTACAGTATGGGAGAATATACTCATAAATGACATATCTGATAAGAGGTTGACATCCAAAATATATAAAGAGCTCACACACCTCAACAAACAAAAAGCAAGTAAGCCAATTAAAAAATGGGCAGAGGAGCTGAAGAGACACTTCTCCAAAGAAGAAATTCAGATGGCCAACAGACACATGAAAAGATGCTCCACATCACTAGTCATCAGAGAAATACAGATTAAAACCACAATGAGATATCACCTCACACCAGTTAGGATGGCCGCCAACCAAAAGACAAACAACAACAAATGTTGACGAGGATGTGGAGAAAGGGGAACCCTCCTACACTGTTGGTGGGAATGTAAATTAGTTCAACCATTGTGGAAAGCAGTATGGAGGTTCCTCAAAAAACTCAAAATAGAAATACCATTTGACCCAGGAATTCCACTTCTAGGAATTTACCCTAAAAATGCAGCAGCCCAGTTTGAAAAAGATATATGCACCCCTATGTTTATTACAGCACTATTTACAATAGCCAAGAAATGGAAGCAACCTAAATGTCCATCAGTAGTTGAATGGATAAAGAAGATGTGGTATATATACACAATGGAATATTATTCAGCCATAAGAAGAAAACAAATCCTTCCATTTACAACAACATGGATGGAGCTAGAGGGTATTTTGCTCAGTGAAATAAGCCAGGCAGAGAAAGACAAGTATCAAATGATTTCACTCATCTGTGGAGTACAGGAACAAAGAAAAAACTGAAGGAACAAAACAGCAGCAGACTCACAGAACCCGAGAATGGACTAACAGTTACCAAAAAGGGAAAGGGACTTGGGAAGAGGGGTGGGAAGGGATGGATAAGGGGGAAAAAGGGCTATTACAATTAGCACACATAATGTAGCGGGGGTGGGGTGGGATGGGGTATACGGGGAAGGCAGTATAACACAGAGAAGACAAGTAGTGATTCTATAACATCCTACTACGCTGATGGACAGTGACTGCAATGGGGTATGTGGTGGGGACTTTATAATAGGGGGAGTCTAGTAACCACAATGTTGCTCATGTAATTGTATATTAATAATAGCAAAATAAATAAGTAAATAAAAGTGTTGGAGCAGATTTGAAAAAAAATACTAAATAGAACTTCTAAAACTGAAAACATAATAATGTAAATTAAGATATCAGTGAACATATTTATTAGCAGATTATATACAGCTGAGGAGAGAACTGAAAAATGAATCTGAAGAAATTATCCAGAGTGCAGCACAGATGATATAACATATACAAGATAGGATAAGAGACATGAAGGAAGGAATAAGAAGACCGAACATGCTTTTAATGAGCATCCCAGAAGGTGAAGAGAAGCACTTTGGAACAGAGGCATATCTGAAGTGATGATAACTCAGTATTTTCTCAGATACAAAACACCAATCCACAGATTCAAGAAGCCTAATGAATCCCAGGCTGGTAAATGGAAAGAAATTCACACTTACACACATCATAGTGAAATTGCAGATAACCAAAGACAAATTTTAAATAAACAAGCAAACAGATTACTTCAACGAAGTGGCAGGTAGGTTGATGGCTAACTTCTCAATAGCAACAGTGGAAGCCAGGAGACCAAGGCTTCCATAATTCTTTCTGTAGATTGTTTTACAAGGATCTCCTGCCAAGAAATTAGGAGAGCCAACATCAAGTCTTCACCCCAGTCACCAGGACACAATGCCTGGCTCTGGAATGCTTCTGCCGAGAGAAAGGGGTGCCTTTTTCTAATTCCTGCAAAGATACCTTCCACTTGCCAAGCCATATGCCCCTGGGGCAGCATTTGCAGAATTTTCAGAACAAAGACAATTTTACAATCAAGGTGTTTTATATTTAAAATTGTTTTACAGTATTTAACAAGCTGCCAAAAAAATCCAATAAGAATATAAAAGATTTGGACAATTAAATTTCTCTGATAAACATATATATAGCACTGTACCTACCAACTGCAAAATACATATTCTTTTCAAGAACACATGGAAACCTTATAAAAGTTGACTGGATCATACTGCTAGTCTCAAAAATTCCACTGGATTAAGTTATACATATATGCTCTCTGACCACAATGTAGTTATGTTAATAACAAGATAAAAGTGACTGGACATATACACTTTGACCCAAATACTTAGAAATTAAGCAATACATTTCTGTGTAACCCATGGATCAACAAAAAACCACAGTAAAAATTAGAAAATACTAACTGAATGAGAAGAAAACTATTATATTATATATAAAAACTTCTGTGGTGTAAATACAGCTGAGTTAAAGGGGACTTTACAGCTTTAAACTTATCCATCTAAAGAAGTTAAGGGGGAAAAACAGCAAATTAAACCCAAGGAAAGTAGAAGGAAGGAAAAAAAGGACAAAACCAGAAATTAATGAAATAGAAAATATTCATAGAAAGGGTCAACAAAACCAAAAGTTATTTTTTTGTAAAAACCAATAAAATTTTAAACCCTTGTAAAGACTGATCAAGAAAAAAAAGATGTAATAAAAGAAAGAAAGACACAGGTAACCAATATCAAGAATGAAGAGGACATCCCTGTAGATCCTATAAACATTTAAAAGAATACATTTCTAAGAGAATGAACTCCAGCTTCTTATCCTAGGTGTACACAGCCCTGTGTGTTCTAATCCCTGCATTCCTCTCATTTTATACTACTATTCCCTTATCTACTATGTAGCCATCAAAGGTGCCAAGTTTGTTTCTGTCTTAGGGACTTTACACTAACTAGTTGCTTTTTCTGGGATGCAATGACTGTCTTTTTGTCTGATCTCAAAAAAATTTTTTTTAATTATAACATCCTCAGCAAGGCTTTTCCTGACCACCAATCTGAAGTAGCCACCAGTCATTCTCCATCCCATTTCTCCATTTTAATTCCCTAATTGACGTGTTACTATATGACTTTTTGTTTGCTTCCTGCCCCAGGCGTAAAATACATGAGAGTTGGAATCTTATTTTGTTTACCGCTTTGTCCCACAGTGCACACAATAGGTATTCAATAAATATTTGTTGATTGAAATACCATTTTCTGACTCAGTCACATACAAGTGAAATAAGGTAAAAAGTAGAAACAAAAAATGAAAAAAACAAAAATATTTAATAACCTATATGTGCAAAACTATGGTATAAAGAAAAGGAAAGAAGGGTGAGCAGAATGGATTGAATGTGCACAATGGATTGAAAGGGGGAGAGAAGAAAATAATTATATAGTAGTATTGTGTTTTAGAAAAACTCATAGAGGAACTAACTTAATTGAGCTCCCTCTATGTAGGAAGTCTAAATTCCAGATGATGTTTTTTGAAAGGTTTCATTGTTTATTAGAGCTCTAACCAAAATAATTTTGTTTTCAGCCTCTTCTTAGGAAGAAAGAGTGAATTCTTTCATTCTGTAGGGGGAAAAAAAAAGGCTATTTGCTTTCATGGAGTTAATATTTTCTCAGGACTTCTGGCAATGCCATTCACTGAGAGAGAATACTAGAAAAACAATTTCATTTTTAACAGGTTAAGATTTTAGAGGCTTTTGAAATATCCAAGTTGAGATGTTGACTAGATAATGGGATACATCAGCCAAGAACTCAGACGTGAGGCCTGAGGTAGAGATCTAAATCTTTGTACAGATGGTAATTGAAGCCATGGGCATGGATGTGAATGTCTAGAAAGAACAGAGTATGAAAAAACAAGGTTCCAAGGATGAATCTTGAAAAAGTCCAGCATTTAATGGCACGAGGTGGTAGGAGACAAGCCACTGAAAAAGATGAAGAAGGAATGGCCAGGAGAAAATGGTTTCATGAAAGTGAAAGACAGACACTTTTTCAAGGAGAAAGGATGGTCAGCAGTGGTGAATGCCAGTGAGATGCCAAGGAAGACAAGGAATGAAAATATTTTTAGATTTACTAACAGTAAAGTCTTTGATCTCAGTAAAAGTAATTATAGCAGAGTTGTGTTGAATCTGTCAGTCTTAGCTTTGCATCCACAGTGCCTTTCTTAGGGCAGACACTTGATAAATTTTTTCACTTGTTTACTGTGAAATGTTTAATTATGCAGAAGAATGTATAATGTGTATATGTAGAATTTACAGAGTAATTATAAAGTGAACACTTACTTATTGCCCAAGTTTGTAGAACCTTTGATGACACCTCTCTGGTTGCACCTATCTTCTTCCTCCTCCATCCACCTGCCAACCATTGTGATAAGAGTTCTCTTGCTTTTCTCTGTAGTTTTACCACATATGAATGATTTTCTAAACAAAACACTGTTATCTTTACAATACACTTTTTAGTTTTGACTTTTTGAATTCTGTGTAAGTGGAATCATACTGTATCCATTCTTCTGGGTCTTGCTTCCATTGCTCAATATGTTTTTCAGGTTTGTCTATGGTGATGCATGAGATGGTATGCCATTCTTCACTGCTGTATAGTATTTTACTGAGTTAATATACCACAGTTTGTTTCTACATTCTTCATTTAATAGCCATTAGGGTCATTTCCAGGTTTTGCTGTATAACAAGCAACACCACCATGAATATCATCATACATGTCATTTTATGAATTTATATATAAGAGTTTTTCTAGGATGAGTGTATACATAGAAGACTTGCTGGGTCATAGAGTATGGGCATGTTCAACTTTATTGTGAAGTACTAAACTTTTTCTAAAGTGGTTGCATGAATTTACACACCTACCCTCTCTTATGGAAATTGTCATTGCTCCAGATCACTCCCAGTGTTTGATATATCAAACTCTGAAATTGCTGCCAGTCTGATCGATATGAAATTTTATCTCATTGTGGTTTTAATTTGCAATTTCCTGAAAATCAATCAGGTAAAAATTGTTTATGGGCCATGTACTATTTCACAATAGAGAAAATCCAATTCAAGTCTATTGTCCATTTTTCTATTGTACTTCTTTTTAATTGATTCTTAATAATTATTCAATATTTTGGGTGCAGATTCTTTTTTGGTTATGTGTATTAGAAATATTCTTTTCAGTGTAAGGATTGAATTTCACTTATGATGCCTTTTAGTCAACAGAAGTTATTAATTTTAATGTCAAATCTATCCATCTTTTTTGTTTAAAAAATCCTTTCCTATCCTGAAGTCATGATTTTCTTCCACATTTTCTTCTAAAAGTCTTATATTTTTTCCTTTTCCACTTAAATATTTAATCTGCCTAATATGAATTTGACAGTTTGGTGTGAGGTGGGGAATTGGTTTCATTTTTTTCCATATAGACACCTGATTTTCCCAGCACTATTTAATGAAATGTTTGTCCCTTCTTTACTGATCTGATATATCCATCTGTCATATAAGAAGCAATAATAAATGTATGCATCTTTTTGGTTTCATTCAGTGAAATGCTGATAAAACTTTAGCAACCAGCTCTTCCCTCTCCTCTTCCATTAATATAAAAGCCTAATTTGTAGCATTTGCTGGTTTGTCTGGTATAAATCACCATGACCAGTTTCAAGCAACAACATGATGTCAGAGAATGCAAAGTTGGAAAGAGATACTAACAACTGGCTCTCAAGAACAGAATTTATCCCAGTGCTAATACCAAATTTCCCCAATTACCACAGCTTAATATCTGATAGGGCAACTCTCCCCACATTGTTCTTCTCTTCAAGAGTGACTTGTCTATGGCATTTCTTGTATAAATTGTAGAATCAGCTTGTCAATTGTGTTTTTAAAAAACTTACTGGAATTCATATGGAATTACATGTAATCTATAGATGGATTTGGGAATAAATGACATTTATTATTATTTTATAATATGGGGTTTTCCAAGCCATGAACATAGTATATGTCTCCATTTGATTAGGTCTTTGTAAGTCTTTCAGTGAATTGTTATAATTCTCCCCAAGTAGTCTTGTGCATGTTTATTAGGTCTGTTCCTTATTCCTTAGATGTTTTGTTGCTATTATAGTTTATCTTTTGAAATTTCATTTTTAACTATTTGTTATTAATATATAGAAATATAATTTATTTTAGTATGTTGTGTAGTTAGAAATATGCAAAACTCTAATTAATTCTAATCATGTAACTGTAGATTCAGTTGGATTTTCTATATACACAATCATGTAATCTGCGAACAATGGCAATTTTGTTTCATCCTTCCTATACATTTACTTTATACATTTGAATTATTTTTCTTGCCAGACTGGGGTAGCTAGGGCATCCAGTACAATATTAATAAAGAGGTGATAGTGGGCACTCAGTCATTTTTCACTGTAAAGTGTGGTATCTCAGTACATATTTGTACAGTGAAAGCATACTGAGAGTTCAATCAGGAGATGTGAACTAGAAAAACTGTCCACAGCGTTTGGAGAAGAGAGAGCTCTTTTGGTTAAGGAAGCCTCTTGGCTGACATCTTGAAATCCTTTGCCCAAATAAGAAAATCATGCCAGGCAGGCGGAGCAGAGAACAAAGGCAAAATGAGCTTGGTGTATAGAGTACAGTAAGGAGGCTAAGCAATTATAATTCCTTCTGATGAAATCAGCAAATCCTTCCCAGTGCATCCAGAATTGGGCTGCTACTTACCCACCTTACCAGTTCAAACTACTGTTACCTCCTGTTGGGATTGCTACGCAAGCCTCCTCACAGGGCTCTGCTTCAGCCCTTGCCCCCCTCTACAGTCTGTTCTCCACACAGCAACCAGAGCGATGCTTCAAAAACATAGTTTGGACAACCCCTAATGGCTTTCCAGCTTACTGAGACTGAATCCAGAATCTCTGCAGTGGTCCACCAAGCCCTACATCAGCATTTCTCAGCCTTGCCACTACTGACATTTGGGACAGTTAGCTCTTGGATGTAGGGGGCAGTCCTGTGCATGGTAGGTGTTTAGCAGTGGCCCAGGGCCACTCGATGACTGTAGCACCTCCTCCCCCAAGCTGTGGCAACCAAAACTGTCTCCAGACACCACCCAACATCCTCGGAGGATGAAATTCCCTCAGTTGAGAACCACTGGCCCATAGGGTTCTATCTGCGCTGTGCTATTCTCCATTCTACCTCTCTGGCCCCATCTCAGCCACACTGAGGTCTTTACTTTTTTTCATATTTAACTTTACTCTTCTTTAAACTCATGAAGCAAGTCCGACCTCAGGGCCTCTCAGTTATTCTTCTGTTTGCCTCAGATGTACTTTCTCCAGGTATCTACATAGTTCACTCCCTCATTTCTCTCAGGTTTCTGCTCAAATGTCCCTAAGTGGGGAGTCCTTCTGTGACTGCCCTATATAATAGCAACCTCCCCTCCCACCCCAGGACCCCTGTCCCCTTGACCCCACTTTACTTTTCTCTAAAACATTTAATACTTCTCTGATATTCATTTTCTGTCTCCCACACTGGAATGTGAACTCCACAAGGAAGGGACTTTGTTTTGTTAACTGCTGTATCCCCAGTGTTGAGAACAGTGCCTGGAACATGGCTGATACTCAATACTTTGTTGAATGAATGAACAGATATGTTGAATGGGTGGGGCCAACATCCTTTGGAGGATCCCTTTATCACATTAAATTGCATGAATTCTTTCCTAAGGCTTAACCATAAGGCCTTTAAGGGAGTGGGCTGAGAAGTCAGTAGAAATTTAGATTTATATAGACATTAAATCAGTGGAGCTGGCATAATGTATTAGAGGAGAGATGACATTGAAATAGGGACAACCTGTGAGAATAAGAACAGGAACTCAGTCACACTATGATGACCCAGACTAAGGGTGTGGCAATCAGAATGCAAAATAATGGAAAAAGGAGAAACTGGACATGTAACTACCAGATGAACAAAGAACCACGATGTAACTTAGCATCTCATTCAGATACACATCAGCTGCGCCATATTTCCGAACGAAATCCACACCCTACAGACTGGTACAGACTATCAACCTCATATTCACATTGCTATTATAACCTCCTCGCATGCTCTTCCTATGTTTCCGCAGCTTATACTATCTCATACGCAGCCACTGGAATAAGCTTCCTCAAAAATATAATCATATTTTTTATAAGCAAACCCACACTGGCTCTGTTTCATTTTAAATCTAGACCTTAGTTTGGCCTTCAAGATTCAATGCCAGCTCCCTTATCACCCTCCACTCCTCATTCCCTTAGTACAGTAGAGAAATCATTTAGTTTAGGAAAACCCACTATTAAAATTTTAATTGACCAGCCCTCTTCCCAAAAATGGTCATAACTTTTACGTTAGGAAAGAATTTACATTTGAACTGGAATCCTTTAACTTTCAGACAGTTCCCCTGATGCTTTTATTTATTTATTATTTTTAAAATACAAAGAAAAATGTTATAATGATCATTGATAGATATTTTTTATTAACACAAAGGAGGGCCAGCTAAAGCACATTATTCTAACTGGGATCTTTTCAGTTAGTAAAAATCTTAGAGATCTTTCCATCTCAACACGTACAATTCTAATTCTTATTTACTGTGCAGAGTGTTCCGTGTTTGTGTGTGTGTGTGTGTCTGAGATAGTGGTTAAGAACACGAGCTTTAGAACCCTACTATCTGTCTCAGAATCCTGCTCTGCTACCTACTGTGTGACTTTAGACAAGTTCTTAACCTCTGTGAGTCTCATTTTCCTCATTTATAAAATAGGCAAGTAACAATAGCTACCTCAGACTTGCTGTGAAGATTAAATGAGATAATGCATGTAAAGCAGCAGAACCCACCTGCCATATAGTAAGTGCTCAATAAATATTAACTGCTACTATTTTTATTCTTATCATTGCTGGTATTTTTTTCTGGCCATGGCACTGCTGATGAATGTTTGGTTTATTTCTGTTTTTTTGCTGTGACAGTGTTGTAGTGAATATCCTGCTACATTTATCTTGAGAGACTTTTGGGGGTACGTATCCCTAAGGATAAATTCCTATAAGCAGAGTCTTGAGTCAAATGGGATGTGCTTAAAAACATTGATATCTATTGCCAAATTGCTCTCTGAAAAGAATATTTCAAATTATATCCCCACTTTATAAGGTGTAAGAAATGTATTTGTCTACCTTACATTAGCCCTGGATATTACCAAATTTCTAAATGTTTGCCAGTCCTATAGATATTATTTTCATTTACATCTCTTTAAATAATAATGAATTTAAGCATCATTTTATAGATTTATCATTTGTAATTTTTTTTTACAAACGGTGAGCTACTTGTTCATCTCCTTTGCCTATTTTCCTATTAAGTTATATATATTTTTATTACTGATTTCCATGAGCCCCCAGGGCTTTATAAATAAAAATACTGACACATCAATTTTCAGAAACATAATTATTGGGAAAATTATGTATAACTGTGAATTAGTTACATTCACTTAATATTATCATATAAATATTTTTAAACTTCTTCTTCACCATATATATCCTGAGCATTCCCACCTAAAATTTCTTGGGGTCAAAGTTGTGACTTTTATTCCTTTATCCTTTCCTGGCCCCTATTTTCCCAGTAACACCAGCTTCTTTAAATCCAGTGACTGCTAGTGGGGTCTTGCTGTAAAATGTCTAAAGAGTGGACTGAGTCACAATTCCAAGACATAAACCATCCACTGGGTCATGTAAGGCTTGAAAAACAAGAGAAGTTGTCCAGAGCAGGCTAAGCTAAGCAGGCTCTTTACGTATCTCCAAAGACAAGCACGTTACAGCGATGATAATGTGGCTGTAACATGGCCCTCATGACCCTTGTCAGCTCAGTGTCCAAAGAAAGTAACTGCAGTAACTTCTGTGAGCGCCTGCCATGTGTGAGTGCTCTTCTGCAAGTCTTCCAGGCATCCTGTCTGTTCCTCACAGTCCCTTCAAAGCTGTTATCCCCTCTTTGGATAGGAGGAGGTAGTGACGCAGTGAGGTGCAGCACCTTGTCCCAGGTCACCCTGGCAGTGGATGACAGAGGTCAGAGGTGAGCTCCATCCCCAGCCTGGGTGACCCCAAAGCCACTGCACCACACTGCATTGTTCCACTGCTCATTGTGTGGGTCTGCAGTAGAATTTTTCACATTTTGCTTTGCGTTATAGTTCCTTGGACATATTTCTATCATTCTTATGCTATTGTCAAAGTCCTTAAAGGCAGAAACTATGTCCTTTTCAAGTACTCTCCTAGCAGAAGAGAGGCCATGGAGGTGAATTGGGTTGAATGACTTGTTCCAGGAATACTTCACGGTCAGTATCTAGGTCAGGAGTTGCGTTCTCTGCTGGAATATGACCCTAGGAATTTGGTGCCTCCCATCTTTGAGTGCTTTCTAGCTCCAAAAAACATCAAATTGTCCCTGGATCCATTGGAATATGTATTTAGGAAACCAGGAATGCCTCTAGCCCGAGTTCAGCCTGTGTGGGCAGAGTGGTACCACCAGCTTCTGAATGACCAGAAACTGTTCAGAAGATGAGCATCCTTTCCTTGAGGTTTTCATTTTTCACTTGTGTCTTATGCTAAGAATATTGCGGTGTTTAAGCCCATATACTTTAAAAAATAGAGACAGTTTGGAAAGTAAAGAAAAGCACAAACAAAAAAAATTGGTGGTAACTGTACCACTCCATGTAACCATTATTAACATTTTCCACCCAGCTAGTAATGTGTATAATTAACAAAAACAGGATTATATTATGCATATAATGTTAACATGTTCAGTACCCTTCCATTTCAACCAGTTAGTACAAATCTCGTGAAAGCCCATTAGAGAAAAGTCCTCTCCTTCCTCTCACTCTGATTTAGCAGGGTAGAGGTGGGATTAGATCATAGCCACTCTTAGTTAATATCATTTAAAAGTTTGCAAAGTACTTCACATCCTAATGAGGAAGCAAATTAATTTTGCTCATAGTACAGAGGCAAGATCAGAGTGTGTATCTGCATGCCAGCCTCAGTTCTTTCTGCCACGGTTTTCCATGATGCTTTAAAGTTTCAAGTTTCAGGAGGAGAGAGAAAAAGCAGTAAAATTTTAAGTAGAGCTACATGATCTCATGGCTGGGCCAGATGGGGGATTGCTTCTAATTGTACATGTATATGAGGCATTCTTTTTAAAATGATTATTGACTAATTAATTTCTGAATATGTTCTGCATACATAGGGAACACAATTTTATAGAAACAAAAGGGTATACAGTGAAAAACAGGCCCCTCTCCCACCCTGTCTCCCAACCACAGGTTCCTCAGCCGCTAGTTGCCCTCTCTGGGGCATCACTATTAGCAGTTCTGTGTGTCCTTACTCAAAGCATTCTGAGTTCAAAGGGCAGGAGTTTGCCAAGGTTAGCAAGGATGAAAAGAATGTTCTTCAGTCTTTTCCCGCTCACATCAGTATCATCCAAGTAACCAGGCCTCAAAACCCCCAACAGTATTCCAGATCGAACCAAATTTACTCCTTCCAAAGCCCATTGTGGGTGATCTCAAGGCAGGAAACCACAGCAAGGAGAAGGAGCAGAGCATCTCTGCCGCTGGAGGTAACAACCTCAGGAAGGCGCAGCTGAAACTGGACTCATCTGAGGTCAGGAGGCTGAAATCCTTATTGGGGCTCTGCCAGGGCCTGTTACCTAACCTTTCTGAGCCAGTTTTTAACTTGGTAATCTCCAAATCCCTTCCTTCTCTAACCATGTAAGGTTTTAGTTAAGAGGATGTCTTAGCCTGGGATACTGTAATAAGATACCATAAACTGGTGGTTTATAAATACCAGAAACTTATTTCTCACAGTTTTGGAGCCTGGAAGTCTGAGATCAGGGTGCCATCATCGTCAGGAAGTTCTTGTGAGAGCCCCCTTCGGGGTTGCAGATTGCCATGCCATCTTGTTGTAGACACAGGGCAGAGAGCAGAGGAAGCGAGCTCTCTGAAGCTCATACACACACTAATCCCACTTATGAAGACTCCACTCTTATGATCTCATCTAATCCTAATTATCTCCCAAAGGCCCTACCTCCTAATACCATCACACTGCGGAGTAGGGTTTCCCTTATGAATTGTGCATGGAGGGGTTGTGGAGTGGGGACTGACATTCAGTTCATAACAGTGCTTCTCAAGTTTTAATATGCGTATGAATCACCTAGGAATCTTGTTACAATGCAGATTCTGATTCAGCAGATCTAGGATGAGGCAGATGACTGGGGAATCAACCTGCTCTCAGGTGGTGTGATCCTGCTGGTCTGAGGGCCCTGTCTTGAGAACAAGGGCCAGGTTGGCCTGACTGATGGCCTGTGACCTGTTTGAGGGACTAACTACCTAGGAGTTTGGAGTAACAATTACTTTGAAGCTGAGCAACTAACTCCCTTTGGAGAACTCTGGCATCTAGTTTCCTAAGATTCTTCTCTGCTGAAGAATGCTGACCTTCTGTGAGCTCTACTATGTGCCAGGCACTATGTGCTAAGTGCTCCAAATACATTCTCTCTCTTAATCCTTATAGCTACCCAGTGAGGTCAGTGCTGTGATTATCCCCATTTTGCAGATGAGGACAAAAGCCTTAGAGAGATTAAAGTGCTCAAGATTACATAGCTGGTTGGAGGCAGAGCAAGGCATTCCAACCCAGACCCAGACCAGTTGATTCCAGACCCTCCATCTTACCACTAAACCAAAGAGCAGAATGGCATTCTCAGTTCCAGCCTTGGAAAAGAACTCCACAGGGATTGCTGCATCACGGGGCCTCCTGTGTGGGAAGGGGACACTGCTGTCTCTCAGCTCAGAGTATCTCCTCCCAGGAAACAAGTCTCAGCTTGCAAACATATCTCTACCTCAGTTTTCTTGATAACTCTGGAGGCATTCTGACTGCAGCAATCTCAGTCATGGAGTAGAAAGGCTTCTTCCATGAGCCGTCTCTCTCTCCCTCAACAAGAGGGTTCCTAGGCTGTGAACAGCACTTAGATTGTGTCATAGGAAGGCCATGGGCCTTAACAGGCCACATCCATTTTCATTTACCTTCTGAAAGAAGATTAAGGAGAAAATTCAATTTTGCCTAATGCCTCCCCCAAATGGCTAATTTATATGCTAATTAGCAAGATAAGAATCGATGAAACTGGTAATCAATATGATATCCAAGGCACCAGTAATGAAATTCATTTTGAGATGCACTGCCAGTGGAAATGAAGCAATTAGGCAGAATGAATGGGGCAGCTCAGGGAGTAGGGGCTCCACACTGCACTTGACTGCATTATTTCCCCTTCACTCCTCCCCTCACCCTCCCCACTCCATGGAATCAGCTGTCCATTCAGATCCTCTGAGGCACACCACACCAGCTTCTTCCTCTCTGAATACTTGAGCCTGCATTAGCCCTGTGGATCTGTGGTCCTCCAGGGGGAAATGGAGCTAGGGAAAATTAAAGGCTGAGAAGACTAGGCATAGCCCTGAAGGAGAATCAAGGGCTAAGTAGGAGCTTTTAAGCCACACTGAGTAGTGAATAGCACTTTATTCTCACACCTGCTGAGGTTGATTTAAGGTTTTTTAGTTCTAGAGCATAATTACCATATTGCCCAGATTTTCCAGAACTGTCCTGATTTCAACTATTTTGTCCCATCACATGTCAAATGATGTGTCCTATATAAGTCCTGTATCAAGCAGGCCATAGTGTCTCCACAAGATTTAGCCTAATTCTTGGAAGTCTTGTTTCAACCAGGACATTTATACATTTATTCAAGAGTTTCAGAATTTGTTCTTTTCCTGTGTGTGTGTGTGTGTGTGTGTGTGTGTGTGTGTGTGTGTGTGTGTGTTAGGGGATAGTGACTGCAATCATCTCTGGAGACTAGGGGCACAGCACCAATCATTTCATACTTTCTAACTAAAGTCATTGAAATTTGTCTTTTATTCCAATGCTTGCTTATTTGAATAATCTGGGGAGCCTTTTTCCCTAAATTTTATTATGAAAAATTTTAAACATACCAAAAAGTTGAAAAAGTTATACAATGAATACTATATGTATCTATTTAAGCTCTTCAATTAACATTTTACCTTATTTGCCTTATCACATATCTATCTAACTATCCATCATCCCTCTATGCATTCTTTAGTCTAGCTTATTTCTTTCTTATGCATTTCATAGTAAGTTGCAGGCATCAGTATACTTCACCCCTAAACACTTCAGCATACATATGATTAACTAGAGTTCAATATTTCTTTTTTTCTTTTTGAGATAAAATTTACATATAATGAAATGCTCAAATCTGAAGTACCCTATTCTATAAGTTTTGAGAGATGCATGCACTAAGTAATACAACCTCTATCAACATTTAGAATATTGCCATGTCATGCCCCCTTCCAAGCCACTCCCCTCCCCACCCACCATGTCCAGAGGCAACCATCACTTTGATTTTTCTACCATAGATTAACTTTTCCTATTCCTAGAACTTCATATAAATGGAACCATTCAGTTTGTACTCTTGTGTATGTTTTTTTCATCCAGCATAGCATTTTTTAGATTCATCCATGTTTTTGTATATATCAATAATTTGTTCCTTTTTATTGCTGAGTAGTATCCCATAGTATGGATATACTATGGTTTTTTAGTTAGTATGAATAAAGCTACTAGGAACATGTTCATACAAGACTTTTTATGGATGTATGTTTTTATTTTGCTTGAGTAAATTCCTAGAAATGGAATTTATGAGTTAAAGGGTAGGTGTATGTTTCGTTTTATAAGAAGTTGCCAAACCATTTTCCAAAACGGCTGTGCTATTCCTGGGAATCTTTTTAAAAACACTGCTCCTCCCTCAACTCCCAGAAATTCTTAATTAATTAACCAGTCTTGAGTGGGACCCAGGCATAAGAATTTCTGACATGCTCATATGGTGGTTCTAATGTAGGCCCAGAGATACAAGTCACTGAAGATTTAATTGTTAAACCTTCAGTGTACAGTGTACCCGGTGGGACCTCTAGGTACCTATAATAAATACAAAAAAAACCTTTAAATTTCAAAAGTGGCTTTCTGTTCCCGTCCCCCCTTTTCCTTTATTTTTACTGCTATGAAGACTTGGGCATGGTCTAACGATGAGGTAGACATCACAGTGCAGACTTTACAGTAAAAAGACCTGATTTTTAATCCCAGCTTTGCCACTTCGAACTGTATAACTTGAGCAAGTTATTCATCAGTTTCCTCTCCTATAAAATGGGGTGTAAAACCCATTATATTCCAAGGTTATGAGGATAAAAGTGCCTGACTCAGAGAATTTTCTGAAATTTACCAGAGTGGGAGTAGAATTTTCCAATCCCCCAGATGAGTGGAATTCTTTAACTCTGCCTTTCTGAGCAAAGGCAGATTGACAGTTCTTTTCTTTGGTTCCATAATACAGCTCTGGATGGTGAGGCTGTGAAGGTCAGAGGTTGGAGAGCTGTCACCACCTTCCTATAAAGATGGGAGTATAATTATGTCTTGTCTTACAAATATGTAAAAGCTACAAGTCAATAGGATAGGGTTTTGAATTGGTTTTCCATCCTGATGGTAACTTGGGCTGGTCTGTCTATTCATGGTCCCCATGTAACCAACAACACACTTCTTCAAGACAGCTGGCTGGAGTTCCTATTCGGAGAACAGTGGGGAGCTATCCAGCAGCTGGGGTCACAGTTTTTTCTTGCCTTCATGTTTTATTACTGAGCACTGAGTCAGCAACAAAAAAACAAACTGCTGAAATCTGATCCCTACCATCTAAAGCCTGGCCCACTTCCCCAAAGGAGACAGACCTGGGCACTCTGTCTTCTGGGTCCACCTTTTATGGTACCAGTCCAGACCCGAGTGAACTGGCCCCAGACCTTATGGAAAGTTATGTGTGGCTCCTGACAGTGTTTTACATCAAATGCAATATTTGTTGGGAAAACAACAACAAAAACATCTCTTCAAGTGTATTGAGTAATGTGGCTTCTCTCATTGTTCAACTATTTGAATGCGGATTTGCCAATTGGTATCAGGAAGAATGCAATTGTAAACAATGGGTTTTCCCATGTGAGATAGGCCAGCATGGGCATCAATGAAGCTTTTAAATCAGGGTAGAAGTGCCAGGCTTTAGCTGCTTTCTAAACAGGAGGACCATGGAGGATCCCCCTTCATGTCCTCTGCAGACAACTGCTGCTGTTCTTTGCCTTCCCAAGAAGGTAGGATTTTCAGAGTATCAGAGGCTGCTCTGGGCTCGTTACCAGTACAGAGATCCAGGGTAAATGATAGCTGCTAATTTTCAACTTTTTAGCCTCTCTGAGTGTCTGGCTGTGGAACCCACATGCTTTTGTTAGAGTGTACAGGACAGAGAGGACGAGGGAAAGAGCTTACAGGGCCTGCTATCTGAGGCATGTGCCTGGCTTCAGTAGTCCCCTTTTAGGTTGGTTTTATTCTGTAATGTGTCCCCTGAGAAGACAGACTAAGCAGGCTGAGTTACCCTGCAATTTCTCCAAACTATTTGCATGAAATACTGCAGGCAAAAAGCCCAGACCCTGATTGGCTGTTGCTAGGTAACAACATAATCATCAGGAAATTAGGCTGTCCTTTTCCAACCCAGAGTATGTGTGTGATTGCAGCGTTGAGCAGGAAGAGAGAGGGAGTGGAACAAAGAGAGATAAATGGGATGGTCTTGAAGGCGGGGACACCACAGCCACACACCTGCATCCCACGGTAGGACAATCTGCTTTGGGTTGGGCTCTTTACTCAGTCAAGCTGATGATGGGACATTTTCTTTTTTATAAGAATGACAAAGCTAGCAGTTCCTGCAGACAGCAGGAACAGAAGCTGTGGAAGCAACTTTGACATTTGAAGTGATTTTTTTAGAGGCAGGAGGTAGTGCTTAATATATAAAAATGACTCCAACTGAGGATGAGTAAGTGAATGTGTCTAGAGAACATGTATAGCAGAGAAGAATCCATTTGTATAGCTACAGTGTGCCTGCAAGGAACAGAACGTGAGAATGTGCATGTGAGTGAGGCGTGTGACAGAGAAAATCAAGCATGCCTTAAACTGTGGAAGTAAGCCCCATGACTGAAGTTTAGGATCGTGTCTGTTAAAACTCTGCCTATGTTTAGGCATGTGGTCCTGCTGATGATATTCAGTCAGTAATCCTCAGCCTACCCTGCTGCCTGGTTAGACTTGGCAGGTGGATGAAGAGTGATAAGAAGAGAGCATTTGTGTGTGTGTGTGTGTGTGCGCACATACATGTGCGCGCACACACACACACACACACACATTGAAGCACCTAGTTCATTTTTAAGATTGTATCCTAGCATGTAGAGCCCTGGAAGTGTCCACCTATACCTGGACACTTCCACTGGGTGATGAACATCCATGGAGACCATGAGCACTTTCCCTTTCTACTAGCCCCAGATGGTTTTCCCACCTCTAACCTCCCTTATCTTGTCTTCCTTTTGAGTTCCCTAGCAATGACCCTGCCCTTACACTAGACCCTCAGTTGCCATACTGCATACTTCACTGGCTTGCTACAACCCCAGGCAAGCTAATTGCCTTTTGCCATTCATTGTCTGCCAGATTAATGACTCCTCCTGTGTCTGGTTGTCTGTAGTCTCCTCTGAGATTTCTCTGTGTACTCTCCCTGCCTCATCTTTCTCTTCCCCCACCTCCTCAGCTCAGCCTCTCTGAGCGCCACATCTAAGTTTTTAGTAGTCATTTAATTTAAATGCTAAAATACAAGAACTATAATTTTTTTTTGTCTAGTCAAAAGTAGTAGTCCCTGACATAATGCAGAGGGGATCATTTTGTAGCAGTGGGAAAAATACACAAATAAATCAGGGTCAATACAGAATAGCCAAGATTCAGAAGAGAATATGCTTGCAATCATACAGCCCCCACAATGGCGCGCTGCCTCCAGTGGGTGAGCCTAACAAGATGCAAAGCTCCTGCCCTGAAGGAAAGAAGTCACCACCAACTTAAAATGGCTCAAAGCCCCTTTCTAAATACATGCACCAAATGGAATGAATGTGGTACTGTGCAAAGCATTCACTCCCTGTGTACAGATATAAAAAAAGATATTCTTTGAGACATTGATTCTCAGATTGTCATCCCTGAACCAGCAGCATCCGAAATCTGGGGGTGGGGCCCAGCAATCTGTTTTGCTAAACCCTCCAGGTGATTCTCGTGTATGCTGAAGTTTGAGGACCATTGTGGGCCCGAAAATTTGCATTTTTATTAAGTTCCCAAGGGATACTGACCAAACTTTGAAAACCCCTGCTCTAAGATTCAAAAACAAGGGAGCACATGTAATTGTCCTCCTTCCACCTAGAATGCCCCCTCCTCATTTCCAAAATCCCAATCAAACCCATCTTTAAAGACCCACCCCAAATGAAACCTCTGACTGATGCAACCAAAGGTTATCACTTTTTGCCTTATTACATTTTCAGGGGTCAGCAAACTAGGGCCTATGGGCCAAATCCAGCCCACAGCCTGTTTATGTAAAGTACCGGAACTAAGAATGGAATTCATATTTTTAAATGTCTGGGGGGTTGGGGACATCAAATAAGAATATGCAATAGAGACCATATGTGGTCCACAAAACCTGAACTATTTACTGTCTGGTCCTTTACAGAAAAAGATTGGCTACTCCTATTATATTTATTCTTATTTCTCTTCTCAAACTGTTGGCTCCTTAAGATCAGTCGAGATCTGAATTATTTTTGTGTTCCATTCAGTACCAAGCACATAATAATTGTTCAATAAATGTGGAAAGGATGGATGGATGGAGGGATGGTAGTTGGGTGAGCTAGTTGGGTAGTTAACCCATGTTCTGGGAGTCCAAAAGAGATCAGTTTTTCTACTTAGCCACCTTGTGGCTACCCCATCCATGAAGTAAGAAAAATAGTTTCCTCCACCTTGAGTAGATGTTGAGAATCAGGAAGTACACACTGATGGAATTTATTATTTTCTTTAGTAACTAGAATGAGGAAAACCAGTAAGGAGCTGTCCTGCAGCTTGAAAAATCAGATTAGCATTTAGAACATTCATAAATGGAAGAGTTTAAAAATAAGCTAAAAACATAAAATTTCAGTTGTATTTCTGGCGTTGAGTAAAAGATTTTCCTGGAATTATATGTTACCAGTGTTAATGGAGACCCTAGAGGCAGCACTGCATGAATCACACCTGTGATGTGGTGATTCAGCCTCTGCTTGAACTTCTCCACCGACCGGAAACTCACTTCACAAAGCAGGCCACTCCCCTTTTTAACAATTCCAATTGTTACTACTTTTTATTTGTTGAGTTGAAATCTATCTCCTTACAATTTCCACTTCGTGGGCCTACTTGTACCCACTCTACCTATCAAAATTAGCTAGATAAGTTTTGTAAGTATGAGAAAAGAAGAAGGGTAAAGTTATACTTGGGAAGGATTGAGGGTATCTACTCCATTTAGATAGTTTTCCCCTGCAAACAATAGCAGGACAGGCTAGAATACAAGAAGCTAAAAGCCAACAGGTATGCTAAGAGAGGGAAAGCAAGCGTCTGGGTATAAAACGGTATAGAATGTAACATTCCAAATACAATAGGAAGCAAAAGGCTTGTGGTCACAGTACATCGTAGCCTGACCACAGACACACAGTATGTTTCTGCTAGAGAGGAATGTTAATAGCAAGTAGAGGCCATTATTTGGGACAAATGAGGGAAAGAAGGCCCCAGAGCTGGGCCTGGGGAACTCTGGAATTGCTTTGTGATTCCAAAGCTCTGAAACAGCTGCCATGACAAGTTGCTAGGGCAGAAGCAGAGCAAGAGAAAGCCTCTTAGGAATGGCTGAGTCCTCTAAATGGTGGGCTGGGCCAAAGCAGTGAGGGCCCAAGGAGGGAACTGCCCTGAAGAAGGTAGGAGGAGGGAGTGGAGAAAGAAAGCTGAAATCTCAGATTGTATGCATGTTAACAATGTCATACAGTCTTAATATTAATCCAGACACACTGAGAACTGATAATCATTGCCTGAAAAATACCTCCAAGAAGAATGTGTATTGATCACTTACTTTCTGGATTTCTAAAGCACATTTACTACACAGAGCTTGGAGTTCTGGGGAGCTTAATCTACTAAGAACAATCACTAGCTAGCTTCTAGTCTCTCTCCCTCCCTTTCCAACACATACATGTACATAAGTGCACATTCATGAACACCCCTCCCACATTCACACCATGGTTAACCTCTCCTGGTTATCATTTCTTCCACTGTCACCTGCAGGTGGGTTTTGCTTTTTCTTGTTTTTCTTTCTTTAGGAGGAAAATTCCTAAGATCTGAAAATAGGGCTTTTTGGACTCTGGTAAAAAGCTCATAATCAAGCCTGAACTAAGGCTATGTTCAATAATTGCAAAGGATTAAATGTCCAAATTTTTTAGTCTTCCTACTCCACTTTCAAGGCACTCCTACATTAGAACTGGGACCTGAGTTCTAGCTTCAGATGGTTCTGGCTTATGTCACTTAATAGCTTTGTGACCTTGGGCAAGTTACCACTCAGACCTGTTTCCTCAACAATAATTACTACTTCAAAACCAGGGTAGAAGGTTCAGCAGGCAGCCGAAGGCTGATAACTCTTATGTGCTTGTTCTGTGCTGTACACTGCACTCGGCATTTTGCTTGCATTTACTTATTTACTTTTCCCAATAACTCTTTAAAATCTACAGATGAGGAAACTGAGGCCCACAGAGGTTAAATAACCTGTCTCAGATCTCCCAACTGGGGCAGAGGCAGGAATCAAAACAGCTTTATCTCTAATACAAAGCTCCTCCTTTTTCTGCCAAATCATGCTGCCTTCCTGAGACTGTGCCCAGCACATAGTGGGCACTTAGGAAAGGTAGGTGTCCCTTCACCCCTTCTCTCCAAAGGATTTTGGGGCAGTTGTTTTTGTTTTGTATCACTTCTCACTTAAGTAATTAAAAATTATTTTGCAAACACTGCTAAAAGAACCAGCCTATGGGTAGGTAAGACATCTGAAAATATTCATGAACAGGAAAGGCCTACAAATATTAGACAAGCCCCACTGATTACTCCAAGTGTACTTTCTGGGATACAAGGCAGGCCCTGGGAGAGTTACAGCTGACAGCTTCACCATGGACTGCCCCCCGCTTGAGATTACTCTTGTGAGGCAATAGGAGCCAAGTTAACTTCGCAAGAACCCACCAGCCCACAGAGGCCTAGTCTAGTCTAGGCATAGCCCAAGCATAAATCTAGCCTAGTCTAGTCTAAGCATAATAATTCTGCCTCTTGTGCATGGGCTTGCAACCCTTGTTTCAATTCCTACACGTGCCATTTGCTGGCTCCATGGCCTCAGATAAATTATTGGGCCTCTCTGAGCCTCAGTTTTCTTGTGGGAAAATTGAGGAAATAATCCCTGTATCAAAGAGTTGTTGCAAGGAATAAATGAGATCATGCATATAAAGCTCTTATCCTTCAGCAAGTACCCAATAAATGGCAACAATGATCATTTTGCAGCACCAGGCCTAAGACCACTGACCTCCTAATGGATGAAAGATCGCTTACATTCAGAACAAAAGTCTTTGTGACAAAAGACTTCTATCTGCAGCAGTCTATCTCTTTATAACTTATCAAAAGTCTATAAAACCCCATTCCCTAATCTCCTCATAGGGGATATAAAGGGAAACTCAAAGGGAGGAAGCAAACGCTCTTGGAATAAGCTCTTGGGAGAGCATGCCCAGGTGGTAGCCGGAAAACAGGGCACCTAATACAGTCCCTGCTTCTCCGAGTCACTCTGAGCTAGGGTTCATAAAAGTGAGCAAACTCCTTAACCCCAAGTGCTGCAAAGAGGTGGTGATACCTGCAGGGCTCTGTAGGTCTGAGGAATACCCCAGTTTGGAGAGGTAAAACAAGAAGAGAATAGGGGGCTCATGAAAAACTTACAGGTACATTTCCATGCCCTTGATTTATTTTGAAAACCTGGCTGTTTCTCATGGTCCCTGTCCTGGCTTAGTTATGCCTGTCAGGAAGTAGCACTGGCAGAAAGACTAGCCTACCATGGTTTACCCAACATCAGGCACATGCAAGGTTGAGGTAGAGTGGCAGAAAATGTCATGCTTTAAATATGTGCATGTGTGTGTGTATGTGCACAGGTGTGCTTTGTGGAGAGACTTAGCATGGAGGGATTTTTTGTTTTGAAGTATAATCAACATATACCATTATATTAGTTTTAGGTGAACAACATAATGATTTGATATTTGTATATATTCCCAAATGATCTCCACGATAAGTCTAGTTAACATCCTTCACCACATGTAGTTGCAGAATTTTTTTTCTTGTGATGAGAAATTTTAAGCAGCATTCAAATATGCAGTACAATATTATTAACTGTAGTCAACATGCTGTCTATGATATCCTCAGGGCTTCTTTATTTTATAACTGCAAGTTTATACCTTTGGAGAGATTTTTATGAGGTCTTTTTTACCCCCTTGGCTACTGAGATTTCTATGTACAAATTCCAGGAATGAATAGCTCTGCTAAGAATAAGCAAGCTAGAATTGGCTGAAACCAGAGCATGAAGAATTTACCCTATCACCGGATTGAAAAAATAGATTCTCCTAAATTTGAGGTTATTAAAAGAAATAAAGGTATCTTTTTCTCTGGAAATGATCTTCTTCCATCCTACCTCAGCTTACTCTTTCTAGTCTGTGCCACAATCTAGAAGGCTTAAAACAACAGAAATATATTGTCTTATAGTTCTGGAGACAGAAAATATGAAATCAAGGTGCCAGCAGGGCCATGCTCCCTCTGAAATCCTTCCTTGCCTCTTCCTGGCTTCTGGTGGCTCCTGGTTGTCCTTGGCTTTTGATAGCATAATTCCAATCTCTGCTTCCATCTCCATGTGGCTATCTTCTCTCTGTATGTGTCTGTCTTGTCACATGACATTCTTTTATGAGGACACCAGTCATATGGACTAGGGGCCCACCTACTCCAGTATGACCTCATCTTAGCTAATTATATCTGCAATGATTTCATTTCCAAATAAGGTCACATTCTGACATTTAGGGGGTTAGGGCTTCAACATACTTCTTTGAGGGGACACAGTACAGCCTGTTACGGGCAGTATTTGAAGTGGGAGGAAAAAGGACATCAATAGAGTGTGTGATGGCTTAGCTGGGAAATTAAAGAAATGGATGTCTTAAAGTTAGGTTCCAACTTAACATAGTGATTGGTTCCAAGTTTGTATATGTACTTGTCTTCTGAGAAACCAGTAGAATAGTATTCCTCTTTAAGCTCTGGAGTAAATGTTCTTTCTGAAGAACCTTTAATAATGTCAATAATAATGATATAATGATAATAATAAATAATGATCATAATAACAGCTAAATTTCTTAAGCATTTACTAAGTGCCAGACATGGTTCTAACTGTGCAATATGTACTAATTCATCCAGTACAATAACCCTGCAAGATAGTATTATCATCCCAATTTCATAGCTAGACTAAAGGAGGTTTTGTAATTTGCTCGGAGTCACTCAACTAGAAAGCTAGAGTTTGAGCCCAGGCAGTATGGCTCTAGAACATATATTCTAGATGACTCTTTTAAATCGTATACTCCTAAGCAGCCTTCTGGAAAACTGCATTTTAAAAAAGAGACAAAAATTTAGACTGGTAAAATGGACCATGGCTTTTTACAAGAGATTTTAAGTGTGACTGTGACCTGTGACCAATGATGAGAAATAACTTACAGGATCCTCACTATTTACCATGGTTAAAAGAATGGTAACTCCCAAATTGGGCACACACCCTCGCAGTGTATCACATGCTTACTATTTACTAAGTGTTGTCTTCAGTGCTTCACGGACATCTTATGTAACCCATGTAACCACTCCAGGGGGAAATGTGATCTCATTTTAGTGCTGAAGAAATGAGGCCCAAAAGATGATATAACTTGCTCAAGGATACACGGCTAATGTGTGGCCTGGTTAGAATTTCAATCCAGGTCTTTTTCTAACACAAAAGCCCATGCTGTTAACTAATATGCTGCAGGTACACTGCAGGCAGGTGGCTGACATACAAAAATGGGTTTGTCATGGAAGAGGGGTCCTGTAAACTACCACCTGTGGGTAAATCCAGCCCGCCCCCTTTTTTGTAACTAGTTTTATTGGAATGCAGCCACACTCCAGTAATGCCATCGATGGTTGCTTTTGCACAGCAGAGTTGAATAGTCATGGCAGAGACTGTATGCCTGCAAAGCCTAAAATATTTGCAATGTAGCCCTTTACGGGAAAGAGTGCCAATCCCTGCAATAGAAGATACAGGCTGTACAGTTGACCCTGCCTCAGAGCACTGAGACCAGAGCTGCTGGAGTCTGGACAAACTCGTCCTGTGCCTCAGTCCCCAAGCACCATTTGCATAATGGCCTAAACTATATGTTCCTTCTAAAAAAGATCAAGTCTTTCTTTTTTTCTCTTCATGTCCTTCAGCCAACCAGCACCAGCTTGCTATAGAAAACCTTGGCATAGTCTGCCTTCTATAATTTAGGAAGAAAACAATGAGGTTTCAGAAAAAGTTTACTCATTTAAATTTATGCAGTTCTATTTCACAAAGCAGTCATTCCATTTTGATTGCTAGGACTATATGATCCATTTGAACTTATCCTTCATTTCTGTCTTTCTTAGCCTTCATTTATTTACTTTGGTTTCTAGAGACACTAACAGAGGTAACATGCAGAGGACTGGGAAGAGAGGGAACTTCCTGAGATTTGAGATGAATCCATCTGGACTGCTTCCACTCATCAGTAGCCTCAGACAACTGCTAGAGGCATAATTCGACTGGGGCAAACCAGGATACTTACATTACTGCCGCAACCCGGCAGTGCAAGGCGATCTCTCCGAGGTTCCCCAGACTAAAGAACCTGCGTGCTTTGCTATTGTTGACTCACACCTCAGACAGAGAAGGGACCAAAGAGAGGCAGAGCCCCAGCAGAGGACCACTATCACCCCGCCTTTTCAAACTCTCCACACACACGCCGCCACAAGGATGGCAATACCTGCAGCCTTGTGGGGTACACTGGACCTCTCGTTTCCTGTCAGTCTCCAGAGTCCATTAGGAAAAACCCCACCCCACTTTACCCCAGGGCTTTAGGCTCAGCATTTGGAGAGCTCTGTCTTCAGTGTCCTTCCCCTTCACTTCGCTGGAACCTCTGTAACAGAAGTAATCTGCAGAAAATGGATTTCTCTGACCCTGGGGACAAAGGCCTAGTGTTTCCTAGACTTAGTGGCCCCTGGGAGGGCAGAGCCATCAGCATTTCTCCAGCTGTTAGTCTCAGGCCCTGTGGGCAGCAGAGACCTGTAATAAGATCACTATCCAAGCCACTTACCATCAGCACATCCCTCAGAATGGTCCCTTGCGGTTAGGAAGGGAGAGTTGACTAAAGTAGGAATCACAGCCTTCAGAGCTTGGACTCCTACAGCCACACAGTGAGTGGGAACCTGGATTCAAACAGACTTCCAGTTGTGTGTAAGTACCGCGCGCTAACCGATTGCGCCACTGGACCTCCTGACTTGCAGTTGTGGACATGCCATTAACCAGATGTGGCTGTGGTTCGTAGTGGGAGTCCACAGGGATCAGTGGCCCTGGGGAAGAAATAAGGAACTAGTTAAAAGGAAGTTAAGAGAGGAATAAAAGTAGGAATTAAAAGGAAATTAAATAGAGCTGTATAAAATGCTTAAAGCCTAGATGCTAAGAAAGTTAAAAGGTTCAGATTTTCTAATATGGGCCCCTAGGCCTAGGGTATAGTGAGAGTCCACAGATACCTTCCCACAGACCAGAGCTGTGAGGCAGAAGGAGGCAGGAGTGGGTAAGCACTGAAAGCTCGGGCTCAAAGAGGGGAACTTTAGAAGATAAAGGTTGAAAGCTACTATATTGGTCCACGTTTCGTACTTAATTCTGTTTCTTTCTAACAAAAGTTCCCTTCCAGGAGGAGATCAGTGAGAATGTGACATGTGGTAGGATGCTAGCTTCTGATTTTTCCTCAAGGCAAACTCTAACCCTTGGCTGAGTAAATCACCAACACCATGAGTCCAGGAAGTTTCCTGGGACTGCCTTCCATGTCCATGCTACTGGAGGAAAGTCCAGGGAGCTTTATCTCCCTCAGTGAGTCACCCAAAAACTGGACCTCAGGTTTTGCATAGGAAAAACAAAGGACATGGTAATGTTGGATTTCTTTAACTGGTTGGTAGGTACACATGCATGTGATCCTTTATGTATATCTTATACATAGATATTATTTTATAAGTATAAAATATTTAATAAATATTTAATAATTAGGGGATTAAATTCAATGATCTCAGTTGTATTCCACCTCCAGAAATCTAGTATGCTCTGATGTGGGCTTTGTCCAATGTCATTTATGGGTGAAGTCTCAGGGGGTTTAGTGGGAAGAGCTCTGGTTTTGCAGTAAGACCTGGCCTTGAATCCTAGTTTGGTGATGACCTTAGAAGAGTTACTTAGATAAGTTCCTCATTGACAAAATTGGGATAGTAATGCCTACCCCATAAGAGGGATCATGAGTATATATAAAGCATCCATTATAGTGCTTGACACTTAGAAAGTGCTCAATAAATAATCACTATTATTAGCATAGATGTTATTGATGGAAGATACTGTAGTGTTTGTTTTAAAGTAGTTGGGGAGAATTTTTCAGATGACATAGAAATTGAGCTAAACTTTCAGGTGAGAAGTAGGATGAAGTGTGGTACCTTTCAAGTGATTCTGCTCAACAAACATTTCCAGAATGAAGCACTAGGTATATATAGGTAAATATGATATGATCCCTGTTCTCCAGGATCGGAGTTCAGTGGGGAAGACACACGTAAGCAAATCACTTCCTTGTAATACTGCATTACAAGTGCTAGGAGAGGGATAAACACAAAGTATTGTGAATAAATCATCCAACTAGATGGCTTAAAGGAAGAAATTAGGGCCTAGTTAGAAGGAAGCAAGAGAAGTTGCATTCAGAGAGTGTTTCATAGAGAGACTTGAGTTGTTTTAAAGATCTAAGGTATTGGTTAAGTGAAAAATGGAAGGAAGGCATTTCAGGGGAAGGAAGAAGCATGAGTTTAATCATATATTTAAACATAAAGGTAGGAAACAGCAAGGTGTCCAAACAGGATGTTTGGAATAACACTAAACCAATGGGGGTGTAGTGTGGAAAATGAGGCCAGGGAGATAGGCAGGATCAATTCGTGGTGGGTTCATATGCCATACTGAGAAGAATTGTGTGGGCCCAAGAACAGACGTTATTCAACAAATGGTGCAGGGACAACAGGAATATCCACATGCAAAATAATGAGGTTGGGGAAAGCAGCTGGAGAAAGATGGTTCCTTAAAAAGTTTTGAAATAACTGAAAGCAGGAACCCAGATACTTGTACCATTGCAAGCATGTATCATGGCAGCATTATTCAGAATGGCCAAAATGTAGAAACAACCAAAGTGCCCATCAGTAGATCAATGGATAAACGAAGTGTGATATATATGTATATAAATGGAATATTTTTCAGCCACAAATAGGAATGAAATTCTGACGCATGCTATAACATGAATGAACCTTGAAAACATTACACTAAATGAACTAAGCCAGACACAAAATGATAAATTTGTATGATACCACTTACATGAGATATCTAGAAGAGACAAATTCTTAGAGACAAAAAAAAAAATAGAGGCTACTAGGAGAGAAGAAGGGAATGAGGAATTATTGCTGAATGATTACTGAGTTTCTGCCTGGGGTGGTAAAAAATTCTGGAAATAAATAGTGGTAATGGTTTTGCAACATTGTGAATGGGCAAATTTTATTATTTTATTTACCATAACAAAAAAATGAAAATGATACATGAAGTTGTACCCCTACCTCACGCCATATACAAAAATTAACTCAGAATGGATCAAAGACCTAAATGTAAGAACTAAAAGTATAAAACTCTTTGAAGAAAACCTAGGTATAAATCTTCATAAATTATAGAAGAAATGGACGACTTCTTAGAAAAATACAACCTTCCAAGACTGACCAAGCAAGAAACAGAAAAACTAAACAGAACAATCACCAGCGACGAAATCGAATTGGTAATCAAAAAACTACCCAAGAACAAAACCCCGGGCCTGATGGATTCACCTCTGAATTCTACCAGACATATAGAAAAGAAATAACACCGATTCTCCTTAAAGTTTTCCAAAAAATAGAGGAGGAGGGAATACTTCCAAACTCATTCTATGAAGCCAGCATCACTCTAATACCAAAA